>BROG01000106.1:395000-445000 GCA_030159075.1 Atrina japonica | reverse complement strand
TGAGTTAAACACTAGTGTATCCACTTGAAAGATGATAATTTATACAAATCGTATTCTTCCGTTTTGCCACTTGTATGCTTTATAATATTTTAAACTTTTTAGACACTGTTGTTTTTTCATTCACGTTAACTAGAGATATATAATATTTAAAACAATGTAATGAATTCTCATTTTATCAATCAAAAGAAACAATAATTTATGATATTTTCTGTAAATTTGTCATTTTTGTGAAACAAATTTTAGTTTATTGCTTACAGATTCGAGACAGTATAAATGTGAATAAATAATACATCTCAGATACCAAAGTATAAATCAACAGAATGTCCAGGACATAGATACAAATCTGGTAAAAATGGACAAACACGGACCTCTGGAAACCAAGAGATAGGATCAGGTGCCATAGAGGAGTAAGCATCTCCTGTCGACCGGTCACACCTACCGTGAGTCAAGTCCAATGAAATACGTGAATCCTCGTCGCAATTGGTACAGACGTCTCAACAACCGCTAACGAAAAGGCAACTCAACATTTCACTTAGTGAAACAGAGTAATCGCAAACAAGACTATTATACTGACCATAAAATTTGCGGAACGTTGACATTAAACGCGGTTTTCGATGAAATCTTCATATGTTGTACACGCCCTAGCATATCGGATCATTTGTGAAATATAAACTCCATATGCGGGTGACTGAGGGATATTACTACTTAAATGTGGAAAATTTACGATGGGAAAGCCGAAATCGTTGCGTTTATCGTATAGCTTCGTAGCCAATTTTCCGTCTGTGTCTATATTAAGCAAAATGTCTATGTATGAAGCGTGTGTGCTTGATTATGCTGTATCATTAATTTCTTGTTCGCCGGGATATATCGCATTGACATATGTATGAAAATTGTCATTTTTAATTGACAAAATGTCGTCGATATATCTAAATGTCATTAAAGGACACCGCTAACCTTTTCTTCTTTTGATTCAGCAGTTTCTGAATGAAGTCTGCTTCGTATGAATAAAGGAACAGGTCGGTCAATAAAAGGGCACAATTGGTTTCCATAGGAATGCCGACAGTTTGTTGAAAGACCGGGTCTCCAAACATTACAAATATATTGTCTATTAGAAATTCCAGCATGTTTTTTATATCAACGTCAATGTATTTATGTGTAGAATCAGAGTGGTGTTTGACAAAATAAGTATCTTGATAGCCAATCACTAGATATTCAAATTTAATTTTCGGGTACCACCTTTAGTGAAAAAACAGTTGTCTGTGATGTTAAAAAGTCTTTCTTTTAATTTTTTATGTGGAAAAGTTGTGTAAAGGGTAGAGAAGTAATATTTTTTGATACTGTGAATTCGAGAAAAGTTGTATGCCTTCAAATTTTCTAAAAGCTGTTTAGAACTTTTTAGTATCCACATCTGATTTACACCGCTTCTGGAATAAGCAACTGTACAGTATTATATATCTGTATATCTATATCCAGTGGTATATTTTCAATGATACGCACTTTCATAGACAAGATGGAATGGTCAGGGGAGTTGAGATGTCGATAGAGTATCTGGTTACCGCCATTATTAATCTCGAATCGACGAAATGACTTTATGCTTGCATCAAATCGCGTTAGTGGATTATTGTGCATATATTCACATTCGCAATACATACTCAGTAGCAGTTTATGGTGTATATACACTACGTTGCTTCGTCATTAACCTCAGAAATGTTTACATTGTATATACGCTGATGTAACTTTCGCCAAAATCCCAGTAGTAGCACTTGCTTCATATCCGCCTCAGATCCCAGGCACGGTTAATGGAATGATAACATAAGCATTGTCTGTATTTTCCTTTGCAATCTTGAATGCTACAAATTATCTTGATGGATTGTTATCATCTTATCATCTAAGTTCTGTTTTGATGAGGAACGACCATTTTAATTACTTTTAGCTGGACTGATGCTTAGTCTGATATTACTCATAGAGAATATTCGTTCAGTCAATTTCCCTATAAACTATTAATTTGTTTATAATGCAGTAGTAAGTACCCTTGATGGCACTGCTTATCTAAGCAAATTATACATGTATGCTAGTCGTATATTAATATCAGGTATCACATTTGTAATCTGCTATATTCATGCTTTAGAAATTTGTACAAATTGCTGTCATCGTCCCCTGCTCTATAAGCGCCATGATCACATTTTCATAGCTAAAAGCAGCAACCCATGACTAAATGTTATTTATTGAGGTAAAACACAAATTATTCAATTCATTATTTACATTAAAACTGAATGGAATCCTATTCTGAATGGCTAATCGCCATTGACATCTATTGAATGCAAATAGTGTCATTACACCTTGATTTAAATGCAATATATTAGATAAAATGAGATTTGCCGTATTGAATGAATTGAAATATTTATTGCATCAGCAACATCTCTTTTGTTTGTGAAATACTTTAATTGTCTATTGGTGCACCTATCAAACATGTTAAGTTATGGAAACCTTACTCTCACCATATAACTCGCTTTCATTATATATATATATATATATATATATATATATATATATATATATATATATATTATATATATATATATATATATATATATATATTGACATCTATTGACATCTATTGAATCCAAATAGTGTCATTACACCTTGATTTAAATGCAATATATTAGATAAAATGAGATTTGCCGTATTGAATGATTTGAAATATTTATTGCATCAGCAACATCTCTTTTGTTTGTGAAATACTTTAATTGTCTATTGGTGCAGCTATCAAACATGTTAAGTTATGGAAACCTTACTTACCTCTCACCATATATATACTATATATATATTTATATATATATATATATATATATATATATATATATTGACATCTATTGACATCTATTGAATGCAAATAGTTTCATTACACCTTGATTTAAATGCAATATATTAGATAAAATGATATTTGCCGTATTGAATGATTTGAAATATTTATTGCATCAGCAACATCTCTTTTGTTTGTGAAATACTTTAATTGTCTATTGGTGCACCTATCAAACATGTTAAGTTATGGAAACTTTACTCTCACCATATAAATCGCTTTCATTATATATATATATATATATATATATATATATATATATATATATATATATATATATATATATATATATATATATATATATCATATGATCTGTGGGCTATGCAGCTTCATAAGAGATTACATAAATATTTTATATGTAACACGAATAATGAAGAAAAGCGGCGATTTGATTGGCTAATGTGTAGCTAACTGAACTACTTTTGTTCCCTTCGTACGACTTCATTCATCTAAAGGTTGCCGATGATGTCTCTTCACTCATCTTAAGGTTGGAAATGACGTCACTTGGTGTTTGTAACGGCACTTGAATTTGAATGGGAATAATCGAATGAAACATATGTATATGATTTAAATTTTTTTTTGTAATCAGGTCGGCAATTTTGCTAATTTAACATCTGATAAATTATACTTAGCTGTAAATAATGATTTAAAATGTAGGCTAAAAGTAGGCTAAATATATATTTTCAAATATAAGCAATATTTACAATATGTTTGGTGCACTTAATTTCTGCGCAAGTATTTTACCTGTTTGGAACAATTTCGTCAACTCGACAGAAAGGAGAATATAAATTCTCATCCCCAGTCATCAGATGCATATAATGCATATGTTTGATCATATGACAAAAAGAATCTGTCACGAATTTCCATACATTTGTGATACTCGTTATGAATTTTCCAGTTTTGCTTACAAGAGGCTGATAACTGTGATATGAATGGAAACTCGTGACAGATCCTATATCTATATATAACCTGGAAGAGACCACTAGCCTCCCGAGAGAAAACTGGCACAACTTTATCACAAAAATCAGCGTAGGTTCCTGCACGCTAACCAGTAGTGAGAAACTCGACCACGGAGACCGCACTCTTCCAGTTGAGACTTAGAGCCGAGGTCCTGTGACACGTAGCGATTGCAATAAATTTAAGTCGCTTACATTATATCACACTTTCCCCCTAAGTGAGAACTGGTCGCTTCTTATCAGTGACACCTATGTTAGATCCTTTGACTGAACAGAGGAGTATTTTCGATGGTATGACTCGGACATAGTTTTCGCAGAGCTCAAGTCGTACTTAAATACAAAATCCAACAAAACATATATACATGTTCCATGATCTTATTTGTCCGTGTGAAATAGTGCATACAATGATTTTCCGTCTGGTCTGTCAATTTGGACTTTAATACAATTTTACTAGAGGGATTCCAATATAAAAACCAAAGGTTAGGTCCATGGAGCCTGTTTTACTGAAGAAACGAAACACTTGAAAACGCTTCTTCTTTACCTATGGTACCAAGCCGTAGAATGCATGTATTTTGATAAGGACTTTAATTGTCGTATTCAATTCCATAGATTGATATAAGTTTAAATTAGGTTTTAGTCTTAATTTCAAATTCTAGAATTCCTATAAATACAAATGTAACCAATGAAATCTAAAAATCACAGATACCAAAGTTAAAATTTTTATTATTAAGGCCAAGTAAAAAAATATTTCTGTTTCTCAGACACCGCCACGCGAAAAAATTAATCGTCGATAATACATTAAAAAGGATAGCTATTGTTTTCAAAAATGAAACTGTTGGAATTTGCATTGAATTTTAGACACATAGTATATGTAGTTACATTTTGTACAGCTTTGTAAAATAGTAATGATAATGATTGATGATAATAATAATGATGCATTTACAATTAATTTTCTTGTAGCTTCAAAACAGTTTTATGTTTTGATAAATATGTAATCTTTTAGCTATTTTATATTTTTGCTGATATTTCAGTTTTAAACCTATATGAACAAGACAATCACACATTTTTTTTTGTTACGATTTATTGAAGGTCTCATTAAAAGACATTTTTTGTCACATAACTTCTTCTTATTTTCTTGCCTTCAAGGTATATAAACAATAAATTGGAAGTAAAAATAGAAATAAAATACCTACCTACCTTGCCCATTTTGGAAGGTTAATTGTCTGAGAACCAGAATATTTTTTTACATGGCCTAATTGAAAAAAAACTACGTTAATATAGGTAAATGTCAAATTAAAGGCTACCACTTAAGAATGATTCTTGCTTCATACGAATAAAAGAACAGGTCAACCAATAAAATGGTAAAATGGGTTTCAATGGGAATGCCGAATGTTTGTTGAAAAACCTGGTCTTCAAATACCACAAATCATTTATTAGTACTGTACTCTTTTGATGTGCTTAAAATGGATATTTTCATAAAACCCAGATGTGGATACTGAACATTATAACAGGTTTAAGATAAAAATCATAACACATGCAATTTTCTTAAATCCATGGAGGAAACCATTTCATTTTTCAATTATGTAACAATTTTGTGTGAAAGACTAAACGATATACTTTTTGGAATCATGTTTTAAAGCAAAATGGGTCTCATACATGTTGTTACTTAACATGAATCTTATTGGTCAAACATAGCTCTACACATAAATAGACTGACTAAATATCAAGGATACTAGAATTTTGCATGCAGTTTGTTGGGAGAATGCAGTTCCTTTGGAATCGCCTGTGACCTTTTATGAGCCCACTTATTCCTATATTGACATAAAGTTGACGTCGTTCAGAAGCTTTGGAAT
The DNA here is from genome assembly GCA_030159075.1 of Atrina japonica. Taxonomy (NCBI): domain Eukaryota; kingdom Metazoa; phylum Mollusca; class Bivalvia; order Pterioida; family Pinnidae; genus Atrina; species Atrina japonica. Next base: position 439,331 of record BROG01000106.1, on the reverse strand, counting down.
GAAAATAACAAAGAAGTAGTTCTGACCTTTTATTTTACCTTTAGATATTTAGAGTTTTGGCAATATATATATATATATATATATATATATATATATATATATATATATATATATATATATATATATATATATATATATATATTCCAATGAAAATACAAAATGCTAATCGAACCTCAGATTGTTTCAATGTAAAGAACAATTGCGAATATCATATGGGATAGGACCAGGTGTCAGAATGGAGTCAGCGCTAATTGTTTGCATGCCACACCCGTCTCAAATAATACATGGAAAGCTCATATATATATATATATATATATATATATATATATATATATATATATATATATATATATATATATATATATATATATATATATATATATATATATATATATATATATATATATATATATATATATATATATATATATATATATATATATATATATATATATATATATATATATATATTTAATTGGAATTCAAAATCATGCATATTAGCATGGAAACAATGCACCATATAGTTAATTAGATTTCATGGTTATTTTCTTTCCGATCCAATAAAATACAATTTCGTAGTTTCTGTCCCATCTCTAAATTCAGATTTATTAATACACGATATATAGAATCCTTAGCAATACAAACGCTTTGTACTATTGAATTACAGAAAATCATGTTAAACAAAGGCTAGCTGTAATCACTTCGTGAAATAACATTCAGACAATGTTTTGCAGAATCAGTATTCGATGTTCCCTAATAAAGTAAAACATGCAGAGAATAGTAGTTCAGTGATAAGTTCGTTCCATTGCTGAATGCATCAAAAGTAGATAATTTTATGTGAATCGTTATTCGATATATTGAGACATAAAAGTCTGCATGGAATTGTCATGTGATGGGAATTTTAGTTTATCAACATGAATACTTCGATTAATTAAACACACACACACACACACACACAGACACACACACACACACACATATATGTATATATATCTGAGATACGATCACAGTTCATGAGATTGATCACAGAAAGAAATAATGTACGTTATGGGATACATACATTAATGCATGCAACACATATACGTTGTTTGTACATAGATTGAATTTTATTCCGTATACATACTTGTGGGATTGTTCGCCTACTAGTATTGGTATTTTCAGTAGAGATTGATTAAGTTCGTCAAGCGTGTTGGCGTAGTCGGATCCAACTCCACATTTTATATGTTCCACTGGGGAAAGACAAAACAGGCCAGTCTAAATTACTCTCTCTCTCTCTCTCTCTCTCTCTCTCTCTCTCTCTCTCTCTCTCTCTCTCTCTCTCTCTCTCTCTCTCTCTCTCTCTCTCTCTCTCTCTCTCTCTCTCTCTCTCTCTCTCTCTCTCTCTCTCTCTCTCTCTCCATGTAATCTAATTTGAAAGTGTAAAAAAAAGTAATATAACTATAGTTTTGAAAGTTTGTCTTTGCTACCCAAAACCATCAGCTTATTTATCAAGGTAAAAGCAAATAATCCAGTTCGATATTTTATTTGGTTCATGCTACTATCATTTGAATAAATGCACTGTATTTACCCATCCTATTCACCTCAATGGATCCGTATGTATTTTGCGTTTAGTTAGTTTAAGTATTTCATCATTTAGCTTTCAATAGACATCTCTGCTTCTGTCTTTTGTCCAAGTCGCATAGGATGGCAATGCGGAGTAACCTTTTGATTATCATACGGATGATTTTACTCACTTATGATAAGCTACACAGGAAAAACGTTTTATTCCTTACTGGATACTCTCTTATGTGTGATGAAAAGTACGAACGATTATTCTACTAGCAGTGAGAGTAATTTTAATATTATCCTTTATTACCTGAAATGTAAAGTCGTCCACTTCTAAAACATGGTTCACAAAACTCCATCCCGCAAAGTTATATAGATTTTGCTATAATTGAAATCTAGAATCTGTAAAGTTTATTCTTGTCAAATTATGATATGACGGAACAAATAAACTTCTTGATAACCATACAGGTGAATCTACTAATATTTCATTTACGTTATACTTGATCTCGTTTTGGCATAGTGACAAGTAGGAACGATTACTCTTGCCAGTCTAATTCTAAAGTCACTAAATGTTACATTCGTCCAGGTCGTTATAGGGGTCACCAGACTCAATCTCGACCATGTATATGAATCATTAATGTTACGCCCACTTCGGACAGTAATTAATGTTACTTTTAACACTCAATACGAAATCATACATATAATAGATCCAGGTCCTCAATACCGTATACCAATATATAATCTCAGATACCAATGCATTAATATTAAGAATGTCCAGGATGTGTAAACAAATCTGGAGATATTGGACAGACCCGGACCTCTGGAAATACAGAGGTGGTATCAGGTATCATGGAGGAGTAAACATTCCCTGTCTACTGGTCACACCCGCCGTGAATCCACAGTCAAATTCAACTAAAATAAATGAGGAATGAATTCTCGTCACAATTGGTACAGGCGACTAAACATCTGCTACCGACTTCAAATATTGGTCTAGCTACTCGGGGTATACGTATTTGCTACGCTACGTACAAACGCTGTCTGTCACGACGCTCATTCCACAATCGAGATACGATGTCACCACGGCCCCATGACTTGACGCAGCTTGGTAGTTCTGTCACACTTAATGGTGATTTGTTTGCGTTTATAATACGCCCTTGAAAAGAATATATATATATATATATATATATATATATATATATATATATATATATATATATATATATATATATATATATATATATATATATATATACAGATAGATAGACAGATAGATAGATAGACAGATAGACAGATAGATAGATCGATAGACAGATAGACAGACAGACAAATAGATAGATAGATAATATGTACATATTTGTGTATGTGTGTATGACTTAGAACATTACGGGATTACTATCAAATTTATCACTATTTCATCAAATAACAAAGAACATGGCAATGAATGTAGAACGTAGGTATCGAGAATTCAATTCAAGGCAGATATCAAAATAATCATGTCTTTACTTTTTATTGATAATTATTATCTAGACTATTTGTCTTTAATATGTTTTCGCAAAACAGTTAAAATTACACAGTGCTGATTACAAAGACAATAATAGCTCCATTGTGTAATAAAGTTGAGTTCTAAGCAATCTTTTTTTAGGAATGGAAAATACGCTTAATTACTTTAGGTAGAGAATAATGTTATCGTCACCATGATTCCAAGTCTTCAGTGATGATTTACACAAGAAGGCTATATAAACTTGTAGTCTGGTGCTATTTACGGCAGAATCATGGCAATTGTAGAGTTACACTAAGCGCAAGTGGATTATTTTAATTCACATGACGATAAAGAATCAGATTCTAAGAAACTGGCTATATTACATTAAACCTATGATGTAAGATATTTCTGTAAGCAATTCCTATCACAGAAAAATATAACACTAAAGTCGTAACTTATTCATTTTAAAGAAACATTAATCATGGTAAAAAATATTTTCACGTACAGTCATGTATGTGGTTACAAAAATATGTTGAACGTATTATATATTCCTTTGTTCTAATATAAATCCTAAGGATGTCCAGGACACAGATACAAATCCGGCAAAAATGGACAAACACGGACCTCTGGAAACCAAGAGGTTGGATCAGGTGCCATGGAGGAGTAAGCATCATCTGTCGACCTGTCACACCCGCCGTGAGTCCAGAGTCAAGACCAAATGAAATACGTGAGGAACGAATCCTCGTCACAATTGTACAGACGTCTCAACAATCGCCAACGAAAAGGCAACTGAACATTTTACCCAGTGAAACAGAGTAATCACAAACAAGACTATTATATCGACCATAAAATATGCGGAACGTTGACATCAAAAGCGGTTTTCGATATCCGTGTGTCAATTACTTGTCAGGGAGAAGTTTACATCTGTTTATGAAATCTTCATATGTTGAACACGCCATGGCATATCAGATCATTTGTGAAATATAAACTCCATGCGCGGGTGACTGTGGGACGTTACTAATTAAATGTGGAAAATTTACGATGGGAAAGCCGAAATTGTTGCGTTTGTCGTATAGCTTATTTGCTAATTCCCCGTCTGTGTCTATAGTAAGTAAAATGTCTAAGTATGAAGCGTGTGTGCTTGATTCTGTTGTATCTTTAATTTCTAGTTCGCTGGAATATATCGCATTGACTTATGTATGAAAATCGTCATTATTAATTGACAAAACTTCGTCGATATATGATATATTTAAGTGTGGAATTAAAGGACACCGCTAGCTTTTTTATTTTGATTTAACAGTTTCTGAATGAAGTCTGCTTCGTATGAATAAAGGAACAGGTCGGCCAATAAAGGGGCACAATTGGTTCCCATAGGAATGCCGACAGTTTGTTGAAAGACCACGTCTCCAAACATTACAAATATATTGTCTATTAGAAATCCCAGCATGTTTTATATCAACATGGCAGTGTATTTATGTGTAGAGTCGGAGTGGTGCTTGACAAAATAAGTACCATGCTAACCAATCACTAGATATTTAAATTTTTGGATACCACCTTTAGTGAAAAAAACAGGATATGTCTATGATGTTAAAAAGTCTTTGTTTTACTTTTTTGTGGAATAGTTGTGTAAAGAGTAGAGAAGTCGTATGTTTTGATACTGTGAATTTGAGAAAAAGTGTGTACCTTTAAATTTTCTAAAAGTTGTTTAGAAGTTTTAAGTATCCACATCTAATTTACACCGCTTTTGGAATAAGCAACAACTGTACAGTATTGCTGAAGTTTATCCTTAACGGCTGTCAATAATTCTAACTTTGAATTCTAAATCGTGACGCATGTGAAGGTCTGGTAATGATGCCTAATTTTCAACGACACCTGATCTCAAATTTGAATGTATTAATAATCACTGTGTTCTGTTTCTATGTAACGGAAGTCGAATATTTTGACAGATTGATATTGGCGTTTGGTATGTATTAAATCTCAGTGATATGAGGAACAACCAATTTATTTGGTAATTTGTTTCTTTAGGTATTCAAAATAAAATGTTTTGTTGATGTCGGTAGACCTATCATATGCATGTTCATTTCCTTGTCCTAATCAAATTTCCTATCTATTTGTCTGTTTATATTGTTGCTGCATGTATATTGAAAATTCGGATAAAAAATTATCCATTGGTTTGAATAAAGATTTCAAAAGATTAATGTTTTAAAGTACTGCATTGGAAATAACTTTCATTTAATATCAATCCTGTATAGAAAAAACATATTGGCCTAAGATATAGCTTCATACATTAACATAAATCAAAAGACTTACACTCAGATTTCCTCGGCAATTTCTATCCTCTAAACATTCAAACATTGTTTGTGATTTCAAAATATTCAGCAGAATAATGTTTAATTTTTAATGTTAATAGTACTATTTTGTTTTCATTATTCATTTATTCATGTACTGAGAACTTGCCTTGTAACAACAAAAATCTATGCAAGAGTTTCTGTTGATGAAGTAAAATTTGAGCGTTCTGCTATTTATATCAATGTATTGTGAGTAATCCGCAGATGACAAGTACTCCCCTATGACACCTGATCCCACCTCTGGATTTCCAGAGGTTCATGTTTGTTCAATACTCTCCAGATTTGTTTATTGTATACTGGTAATCCTGAAGATGAATAATTTGCTATCATTGATTTTTATATTTGTATTGTTGTGTTTATTTAGACCGAAAAGTATTTGCACTGCGTGAAAAAGCAAAGCAATAAGTTATGTTCATTAATGAAATTCAATAAAGAATATTAAACTTGAACTCACAAAGTGGAACAGGTTATGAAACAGGTAAACATCAATCAATGTATTTTTATTAATGGCAATCAGTGACATACTTTTAATGTTGTAACTTCCCAGTTGATTTTGCGTGACTTTCTGAATGTGTAACCTTGTAGTCGATGCATTGTGTGCATATTATAAATTCTATCATCTTTTCAGCAGATACAAAAAGATTTGTTGTTTATTATGGGCAAATCCTGTTTGGTGTGAAAACGTCTACATTCCCAACATGTACATGTAAGGAAGGTCATGTGCTTTATTTAAAATTCGTTTTCTTCAAAAGAATAGGTACGCGGTGCTGGTAACCGAGAATGTGTAGCTACATTCCATGTCCAGTTAATAGCTTAGAGCTTCTTCTACTCGTCTTATTGATATTCCTTGATTCCTTTACCGTCTGTCCTTTTGGTTCTATTTGTAGTTATATACTATCCTATCTCATAGTAGTTTACATCTTCGTCAACTGTTTTAATCGGCTTTCCTATCCTCCATCACTGTCCCTCCCCATTGTGCACTTTATACACCCACGGCACTACCTCACAGTGATTTATGGGTTTTTTATTCGCATAGTTGATATTCATGATATCTTTATGACCATTTACTTCACAATAAATTACAGCTAATTTCAACTCAACTAATTTATATTCCTAGCTTCCTTCACCTCCCGTCCTTATTGTAACCTTATAGGCATCTACTGTGTTTCTATACAATTGCTAAAAAACTTCTTCCACTTGTCTAATAGATATTTCTTCGTTCGTCTTTATTGCCCTCTTCTTCTCTCTTAATTGGTTTATCTACCTTCCTTCACTGTCCTCCCCACTGAGCTCTTAATAGTCATCCATGGCACTACTCTCCACAGTCATCCCACTGTCCTACCTCTCAGTTTGTTATAGATTCCTATATTTTTTCCACAATACAAAAATTGTTAATGACTTTCACCTTCCATCTTTAACGCTATCCCACCAAACGTACGCTCTAAATCTATACACTTACTTAATCGAGATTATTTACTCCTGTCACTGTTCTTCCTCCTTATACTCGTGCATTTATTCAACATTCAACCTAGTACTGCTTATTAACATTCAATGCTCTATCTCGCTAAAAGTGTTAGCAATTTCACTGTTCCTCCTAATTATGTTCGTTAAATACTCCACCTCACTCTACTTGTAAGCTTCCTTTCATCCTCTTCTTCACTGGAGAAAATCAATTATATCGTCATTGTCTTTCACCATTCACCTTCCTAAGACTAGTTTCAATGAGTACACTAGATTCTTCTATATCACTATATACATTTTTATTCCTTCATGTCTCAAAACACTGTTGTAAATGTATTTCAAAACAAAGGCGAATGAAATAATACATGTGTGTGTTTAGTGGATAAAGAAATATACCCACCCCCTCCCGCGAATGGTTAAAATATGGTTGTCCATTCCAATACGATTGGATTTCCACATACTTACCACGCAGGTTAAAACTTTCTTGTTTACTCACCATAGTCATGCTATTCATATGCTTCAAATAAATGTTTATATATGTTGATAAAATATTACTTTTATACACGATATCATTATTACAAAGATGCCCTAAAGTATGCTTTAAATGTATATCTATGTTCCTGGTATGTTTTGAATGGGAAGATTGTCTTTTAATATATAATATTAACACAAACGTTTTAGTAAATGCCATTGAAACAAAAAACCATGTAAGCATTAATTAGAGTATTTAAAGGGGTATTATCTGTGTTTACCCCCAAAATCATTTCGATTTTATGTTTCTTTTACTACTTGTATTTGATATATAATAACAAATAAGAGTCATACGCAGGCATAAACATTTTAAATTCCTATATATTTTGTACAAATAGAGTCAGTTTCAGTGTGTTATTTATATAGAAGTAATAACTTTGAGTTAATCAAGTTCCAAACTTGGCTTTCTCATCTGAACAATTTTCACAAAATATATAGGAATTTAAGAATTCTTATGTCTGAGTATATCCCTTTTTGGTATTGTATATCAAAAACAAGTATAGGTTTTGAAAAAGGAAAAATATTTTTGAAAAACAAATAGCTGATGCCTCATTAACAATTTGATATGTATTTTAAGGATATGTTTCATTTGAATGTGCTTACATATGTTAATGATGCTATAGGCTGAAATATATTAACAAGAAGAACAATATGTGTCAACTGTTCAACACTGTTACAATGCTTTATGTTGTTCATTTTCAGATGTTCAATCAATTATGTCAACTGCCGCTGTGTTGTTGTCAATAATCCAAGGTAAGGTTAAGTTTAGACATATATAGCTGTGAAAGTTCCGTACACATCGGCGCCTTTGCTTGCAATGTTCTGATTGATACATTTGTCAAACTCAACATCAATCTGTTTCAATCTACCACTTTCATAATGATAACATGTCAGTTTTGCAAATGTTGACGTATTGATGCATATATATGAATCACGTGTAAAAATGATGAGTGAAAGGTTTATGTTAAATCATACACATTATCAGTTTATGTCTTAAGACAGAACATCAGGCAAAATGTTATACCAGTTGTGACTCCGATTATTTACCATGCCTATATGTGCTGGGTTTTACATTGTCTATATATGTGTGAACGTGTATATGTCTGTGAACATACAACATCCTGACATAAGTCTTCACCTGAAACAACACTTCTTTTTTAAAACACAAGTAGAATTTGGGTTTTAATATCTATTTGTAAAATTAACTCTTCATAAATGAGAAATCTTGTTACAATCATTAAAGACGTGATCAATGGTTTCAGTCGCTTCATTACAAATGGAGCAAGCATTTAATGTCTGAATGTTATCATGTATATATATATATATATATATATATATATATATATATATATATATATATATATATATATATATATATATATATATATATATATATATATATATATATGTTGTGTATGTCTGTGAGATTGTCTATATGTGTGTGATTGTGAATGGTTGCGTGTGTGCATATGTGGGTTTTTAATTTGTGTATTTATGTGAAAATGTGTATTTTTGTGAGTATATGAGTTCATACATCAGTATTGTGTATGTTAATGCGAATGTGTGTGTATTCGTGTATTGTGTATGTGTTCGTAAGTTGGTATGTGTGCTTGCCTGAGTACATGCACCTGTATGTGTATTGCGTGAGCTTGTGTAGGTGCGACTATTTGTGCAAGGATTGTATGCATGCTTGCTTGTGTTTTGTGTATCTGTCCGTGTTTGTATATGTATGCATACGTGTGTGTGTGTGTGTGTGTCTGTGTGTGCATGCTTGTGAATTGTGCATTTGTGCATTTAGGTCTACCATGATAAATTGGAACATGTTCACAAATACAAAAAGTTGTTTTTTTTAAACTTAGTTATATTTTATGACGAATGTATCTAAATTTTGTAAGGCTGGGAACAAATATATTTCATATAATAATCAGTTGCAACCATTTACCAATATTCACATTAACGCAAAATTTGATGTTTTGAGGTAATAAACGAGATTTATGAAAATGCGATTTACATGGAACACATTTTAACAAGACTTCCAACCATATTTTACCACTAGGTTCCAGTTTTCCCATTAATGTTACTTTTGCAGATTTGGGGTTATATATTTTAGTAATATTAAAGTCTATGTGGGGTGCATTTAACAAGACTTTCAATCATATTGTACCACCATCTACCACTTTTCCCGTTAATGTTAGGTTTGAGAATTTGGGGATAAAATCCGATATTCAAGTTGAAAATTAAGTAGAATACATTTTTACTTTTCATCATATCGTATTAAGATCCATGATATAGTCAACCTTCTCTCACAAAATTTCAAGCCCGTGGCTAACAACTGATTGTCGTGTACAGTCTTTTGGTTTTGGTTTTGGTTTTGGTATATACTTGCTGAATAAAAATGTCATTTAAATGATCAAAAGGCCTATAGGTGCATTTTTTAGTGTGTGTTCTTAATAGGTTTATACTGATTTCACAGACGGCGGGACTAATTAGTGTTTGTCGTCCAGGACGAGTTCTCGTGTAATTAATTTTCAGGTGAGCCAAGAAAATATGTATAAACTACAAAGATCAATTATATCATTTATAATCTATAAGCAGAGACACAAAAAGTCATCGTATTTGGCCTCAAACACGGACGATTGAATATTTATGAATTGAAACAAAAAGCTTGAAGAAACTGACTAAATTCTATCAAGCTGTACTTAACCTACTTAACCTTCCTAAGACCCACACGTTAGTTTGACATACTTGTCTGCGTATAAATCATACAAAAGTTACATAAAACCGATACACAATTGAGAAGCACATGGATGGATGGATGAATGGATGGACGGGGGCGGACGGACGGACGGACAGACAGACACCACACAGACAGATAGATAGATAAATAGATAGATAGATAGATAGATAGATAGATAGATAGATAAATAGATAAATAGATAGATAGATAAAGGTGAAGATGGATGGGAAATGGACGGTAGAATGCATGTATGGATGGATGAATGGATGGATGGATGGAAAGATAGATGTCCAGTATTTACGTTTGGAATGAGTGATTAAGTAATATAAGATAATACAAAAGTTATTTCTTTTCAAATAAATGTAGACCAAATAGAAATGCTCAGGACGATCGTGTGTGTGAATAAGAGTCCATCTGTTGAGCTCGAATTTAAGAGAGATGCATAATAACAATGCCAATATAAACATCATATCAACACAAATAATAAATATTCAAATTGCAGATACCAAAATTATATTATGCACCATATCGCTAGGTGCACTAATTTGCGTTGACGGTATTGTTGGCGCCATATTCGCAAAAAGTCGAAAAAGTTTATTGCACGGCTGTAGACAGTAATTAATGTGCGTTCGTGCGCGCGTGTGTGTAATGTAGTGAAGTTCATATAACATTCATAGACACACCGAATCTTTAAATGTACCCGTCACAAAATGTAACAAAACAAACTGTATGGTATTCTTTCAAACACAGTTTTAAAATCACTTTGACAAATGACACACTGAGAGAACCAAGTCAACAATGACATCAAATCCAATCAATGGCGACAAACATCTCCATCTTTCTGCTTATTAACTTAGCACATATAGATGACTATATTTCAAAAGGAAATAATTTAATTAAAATGAGAAATAAAAGTTGAAATCTATATTTCAAACTAAAGGAATTAAATCAAAGCAAGATTTTTTTTAAAAATTGGAGAGATATGAAATGTTTCATTTTTGTATTGTTATTTTGCATGTAAACACTCACCCGTGAAACTAATCCTAACACCAAACACTGACCCAAAACGCCCACCCAACAACGTTGGAGATCGTAGACTAATATTACGATTATCTCAAGGTAAGATTGTTATTGGTTATATTCTTATATTTATCGCTAGGAATAACATAAGGTGAATGTAATGCTAAACAAAATTGAAATACACGGAATAAAAAAGGGACGCCATTCCTAGAGGAAACCTACAATTAACACTATACAAAAAGCCAAACCAGACTTAAAAACAAAGATATTCATATATTATTACCGAAATACCGGAATTACCCCATAGATATATCAACTATAAAAGTACAATTTAATTCTTGCAAATATGCATTTGAATTAACATTTTATATCATCATTTCGGGTCAATTCGGAAATCTAAAAATCGTACAGTTCTTTTATTAGATCACCAATGACATAACTTTCACCCCTCCCAATCAAGAAAGTTGTGTTATATCTAATACAGCGCTCAATCCTCGGATTTTAAAACCAAGCATCGGATATCCCGAGAAATAGATTTTAGTAGGCAGATCCCCATACTAATTCAACATCTCAGTGTTGGTGTCCCATTTTTAGAACAGCACATGTCAACCTGTTAAGAAGGGAGTAAATGACAATTGTTTTATTATTATTTATTCATCAAGTCGTTAATTATTTTAAACACGATTTATATATAATTTAACTTCTTCCGTTATTGCAAATGTTCTCTTTCCAGTAGCCTGGTGAGACTGTCTTTGTAGTCGATAATACATTGCGTACCTGTTGAAAACTGGAACCGTCCAAAACTGACTCCATTGACAACACACCTGAATTCCCTCCACAACGGACGACATTATTTTAACATTCCGAACGACCATCCGTACGGTATTTTTATCATTTTTGCTGATTCATTTGAATAGATAATATTCAGAGATGACATATTAATTATTAGACAACTTATTTCAGCCATTGAAGTATTTCATTATAGACGACGATTTTGTTGCATTCGATATTTCGAAGATTTTCCGATTTCAGAAGTGAGCTGTGTGGATAGTAGTCTTACCAATAAATAGTGTTTATAAGCTTATATTATGCATCAAATTCAAAGTGATTTTAACATTTTAACTATTAGCAACTTTGAACGATACATACTCATAAATTTAGTATTAAGAATCAACTTTCATTTCTTTACAATTACCTGCCTTTGGTGTCTACATACATATTGAATATGGTCCTAAATCACGTGACAGTAAGGGTGAAAACTATTTTTCAAACTGGTGTGGTACTTCTGCAGTTATCGACATTATCTGCAGTTATCGACGCCCTTGCATTTCCCCCAAAAAATATTATCTCTCTGACTTACAGAATATTTCTATCAAATATTTACATTTTTGATAAACATTTTCAAAAACTATTTTCATATCAGCAACAAATTATTATAAATAAAATATTCAAGAATAAATAATAATTCTCCAAGAATACGTCTGTTCATATTCAAAATGAGAATTTCCCAAATCTAAAAATAGCCATGATACATGTGTATACATAGAAAGCCGTGTTGACTGTATTGTACCCAAGCTGAGAAACATTGAAGTGGAATACTCGCATTCATAACAGGTTTATACGGAGTAGAGACAAATTCTAGAAATGCATAAGAATAACGGGAAAAATAATCAGTAAATAAAATGGATGTAATTAACTGCCTCAGTAGCGTTTTTTCTCTGCAGTTATCGACACCCCCATTAATCACTGAAAGTAAAGTAATGTCATTAGCCACATTTAGAAATGTACAAAGCATTCCTAGATTATGAAATTCAAGTCACAAAGCATGCGAAAAAATATAAATGTAATTCGCCATGAAACATTTTTGAAAGTCATCCACCCTAGCAGCAGCTTTATGGCCACACCATTTTAAAAAGGTGTTGAAGGTTGCTGTCACAAAACAGCGATAATTTACGGAGAGCGCTTTAAAAAGAGCTAAACTACAGAGGTTTCGTAGGACATTAATCTTGAACTACATAATCAGTTAATATCTAAAAGGTATTTTAGGCGCTGACAGGATTTTATTTCTATTATGGATATCGATAATACCAGTCTATTAAATAAATTAGTAAATAAACTAATTAATGGGTTTCAGAGTTTTCTATTTTCTACTGATTTTCTTTAGTGTATGACGAATTAGAAAAGCAGTATTTAGCTGTTATTGAAATATATTTGTTTTTGCTTCGGGTAATGCATAAATGATAGACTAGCGCTTCTTCTGTATCTATAACAGATAACTTCTTGAAATGTAGAGAATGGTAACGAAATATTAACTACAGGGAAAGCCATGATATACCAACGCAACGATTTGTGGACTAAAACGTAAATGTTAAATCAGAACCTTTTGGTTATATTGTATTACTTGTGTGAGGATGATAGATTGATTGTCAATAACACATGTGACAGTAGACCTAAAAACCTCCATCACTTCCTCATTGTGATTGACTGCTTGATTTGTAGTGACAATGATGAAATGTTATAACCGGCGGTGATATCACTGTTACATATAACAGTATGGTTTTGAACATCACCAGATTTCACCATATCTAATTCTGTATTCCTCGTTCAATGATACTTGATAAACAAACTACACCGAACAGCTACAGTGTTTAGGGATAATGGTACTTGTCTCATCTTGTCTAGTGACTGAAGAAAGGGATGAACTGTCGGTAATAGATGTTCACTCCTGCACGAAACAATGTATTGATGTTATTGACCAATTGCTAAATGTCTGACTTATGACTATCCATCTGATCTATTTGACGTCATTCGATTGTGACGTCATAATCAAAGATATGTTTGACGAGCCAAATAAATTTGAAGTCATGATGGAAAAGTCTGCAAAAAGGTATCGTGCCAGGCCTTTTGCGAAAAGTAAATTAGAATTTAGAATAATATGCAAGAGGAATTTCCTATGTAGCAGATTGAACCAAAATTTTATTTGAAAACAAGTGCTAAAAATTCCCATTTATGACAGACGTATCTACAGTTTTGACATTTCGAAATGTCTCTGTCCACACCGTATGGTGTCAATAAGCCGCACGCGCTCCACTGAAAGTTACCATTATTACACCATTCATGTATCAAAATACTAATAATTAAATGGTCATGCAATAACGTAACCATTAGTGGGTGATATAAATATAAACGTTCCCCCCTTAGGCGTATGTTACAAAAGAATATCATCCCTCGGGTCACGTTTCGTCTTTAAAAAGCCTCGGGATGGACATTAAAGAACCTTGCACCTTGGTTTGAGATTTCTCTGTTTTATGTACAAGGGGGAGAGATTCTATCAACCATAGTCCATAACAGTTACAGGAAAACACTGATATATTTAATAGGGATCGGGAAGTAACTGGTATACTTAATAAATGTGGCATTCTCTTTCAGGATTAAGCAAAGTCAGATTCCTAACTTATTACCTGAGGTACAAATAAGATAAACCACATGAGAAAATGGACAGAGAGCGATGATTCAGAATTGTTATAACAGATGTCAAGATGTACAAAATACTTCTGAGAGAAAGTATTTATTTTAACCTAAAAGAATAAACTTGACACATACTTTCATGTAGAGTTATATACCAATAGATAAATAAACATTCTGTTCATCAGCTAATATTGCTTATTGTTTGTTACACTTTTACAATCCGTTACTTAAAACAGGCCGATGAATATTTTTTTATTTTCAGTGTATACTAAATAAACATACAGTGAAGTACAGAAATATGATAAGCGCAAACAAAACGTATATGATAAACATGCAGAACTAAAAACAAACCAAAACTATAACATCTGATTATCATTATGTGGTAAATACTTCTTCCACGAGATCATAAATTTGAAGAAATTGATTTTTTCACATTGTTGCAGGCGACACGAAGTTAAGCTTAGATAGCATTCTTTCGCCTGTCACGAACACACGTTATCCCTCAGAGGAATAGTTATCGCTCAATTTGAAGTTACTGACCTTAAGAAAAAAATACTCCTTAAATTTAACAAGGAAATGGACCTTACCAAATTTTATCAACAAACCATTAAAACATATGGTTAAAATTCTTGATTACAACAGGTAAGATACTTTATTACTACTTCTGCTATGTGTTTTTTTTCAACTGTTTAATTCCATTTATCATTTATAAAAAATTATAAATATTGTGACTTTATGCTTGTTGACGGCAGAACGAGATGATGAAATGTTACAATGTTTATCATCATCATGGTGATGTCCTTTGACACAAAGGAGTTTTCCAGAGATTTTTATTTATTATTGTGACCGGTTGTTCTATCTAAAGACTGAATATTCTTATGTTGTTGGTATCTTTTATTTATATGTACAAACAGGTCTATAAAAGAAAGAAATTTATCCTCACTATAGACCCTTTCACGATAACTGCGGTCCTGTAACTTTGAGGGAATAAATGATACAGATTCCCATAAAATGACGTCAAGAAACAATAAGTTACTATACGACGTCTATAATTTTGCGGGTATCTGTATCATTTATTCCCTCAAAGTTACAGGACCGCAGTTATCGTGAAAGGGTCTATACATTCTTCCAGACATTCACACAAACTATCAAATAATCATGTCCATAGAGATAAAATATAATATATATTTAAGAAATATTTTACTTTTTAATTTTATACATAAGTTTATTATACTTTCATAATATAATGTATGATAATATCATTTACCAGATTATTATAAATATAGATAACACTTATAATTATTATCATTATTATTATTATTACTATTATTATTATTATTATTATTATAATTATTATTATTATTATTATTATTATTATTATTATTATTATTATTATCCTGGACATCCTGAAGATTTATACTTTAGTATCTTGATTTTAGATATATTCTTTTGCTGAATGTTAATCAATATTAAATGAATATAAAAACAAATAAATAACAGATAATAAATTGATAAATAAATAAATAGAACAAATTAATTTATAAATCACAGATACCAGAAAATTCCTGCAATTCCCGATATCCTTTTGACAACGATTTATCATTTAAGTAGTTCGCCTGTGTTAATAAAATGTTTATATGTTGAACATGCCCTGCCATATCAGTTTATGTTATATATAAACACCAAATATAGACAATTGATTAATGGCTACTGATGATACTGCTTCGTTACTGCTGCTGCTACTACTGCTTCTACTTTAAGTGATATTACTACTACTACTACTACTACTACTACTACTACTACTACTACTACTACTACTACTACTACTACTACTACTACTACTACTACTACTACTACTACTACTACTACTATTACAACAACTACTACTACTACTACTACTACTACTACTACTACTACTACTACTACTACTATTACAACAACTACTACTACTACTACTACTACTACTACTACTACTACTACTACTACTACTACTACTACTACTACAAACCTACAGCTCAATATTCATTTCAATTGAAATGCTAAGTTTCATTGTTGGTCTATGTGTCCCATAATTTTATTTTTATAAAGATTTTTCTCATATATATATATATATATATATATATATATATATATATATATATATATATATATATATATATATATATACAATGAGACTAATTCATGAACCACGTGATACCCGATGTTTCTATTGGTGATGGAATGACGCTAGAAGACGATATCCCGCGCAAACGTCATTTCAGCGGGAAGATGGCGTAGAAGTACGTTCCATCACCATCACCGCACAAACGTTATCGGTTATCACGTGGTACAAGAATCAGTTCCATTCTCCCCGATATATCGCCCTCCGTTATAACACCAAACCCACATAACGCCAATATTTCTTGAAGAACAAACTTCATTCCATATAATTCCCCCGTTCGAACGCCAAAATCAACACACCGATATCTGCCAGCACTTTTAGGTATAGTGCCGATAATATTTACCTATCAATTGGCTTCACCCCAATTGTTTGGGTTGATTTACGTCTCACGTCTGATTCGGACCTCATCTGAGAGACCAGTGACCTTCAGTTCTGATGTCGAGCGCATGAGGACAGTCGAGTATGACTCGGTAACAGGAGTCGAACTCCGGACCTTCCGCCTGAAAGTCGAATGTTGTAGCATTAGACCACCGCACGCGGTTTTATCTAAATCCAGTGTAAGTACGATATTGATAAGTGTCTAGTTAATAAGGTCTTGTTTCTAATGGTGTTGTATTATGATGTTATTTGTCACCACTCTAACTACAATCTGTCGGAAAGGTTAAATCAAAAGCCAGGATACTAACTGACATATAGCGGAATTGTTTCTAGCAGACATGAATAACGCATTATCGTGGAAATTTAGCACAGAATTGCTATATGTTACATTGTAAATCACATGTTCAACACATCATTTGATGATACATCATTGTGACCAGCCGATTCGCGTCTTACCTCTTATAATTGTTTTCGTTTGGATTCTTGTCGTAAACAAAATCGTGACTGATCCGTAGAATCTTAATCTCGGACAGTTGTGAATGCAATTCCGTTTTCGATTGTTTTTATATAAGATGGATATTACAGTGCACAAACAATTTTCATATCTGTTATGAGTCTTTTTTTCTTATTCTAGTAATCCATAACCCATATCTGTGTTTCATCGTTATCTAATGTATATTATATTTAGATATATAACGACGACGTTTTGTCAATTAATGATGACCATTTTCATACTAAAGTAAATGCGATATTCCCAACGAACTAGGAATTAAAGATGCCTTATACACTATCGAAATTTTACTTACTTTACTTAGATGCATACCGGAACGTAACAACTAAGCAATACTACAAACGTGTTGATTTTGACTTTCATAACATTCACGGTCAACATGTAAGTTTCAATATCCCATTTTCAGCTGAGTATAGTGTTTATTACCCCCGACATGCCATGTCCTGTTCACCATACGATAATTGATAAAATATAGTCACCAGGATATGCGACATGATGTTTAAAACCAACATTTCACAAATTTTATGGTCCATATAATAACTATGCTTCACTAAATACTGTTAAATAGTACTTCTTGAATTGTGAAGAGGAATAATTCCTCGCTTACTTCATTTAATTTTTATTTATAATTTTTTTCTCCTATTCTCATATGGCAAAAAATAACCCAATACGTGACAAAGCCAGAATCCAATAATTTTTGTACAGATTTTGATCGGAGCGCTGGTCCATAATCGTTATCTTTTTCAAATTTTAGAAAAAAAAATTGAAACAAGGAAACACTAAAAACTTTGTAGGTTGCAGGGACTGTTACTATAGTTTGGGTTTTTGTTTTACAAAACCATCCTACATTTTACTTCATAGAGAAATCTCAAAATTCAAAGCAGATTTTTTCAATTTAAGCGGATAGGTTTACAACATCATTGTGATAGACTTTGACAGTTATTATGGTCATGTTGTAAAGGCAAATTAAGTAAAGATGACTTCTACATTCATTGACGTGTGTTCTGCAGAAACCATAAAATATCATGATGCGAAGATATATTTATTTTGCTTTAAGATACATTATACCTTTAACTTATATTGTCAGTACCAGTTTTTGCTCAATTCGATCCTACCATTCATTTATTGAACATGTGATATGTCTTTACAATCGTGTGCAAAATTTATAACGTTATATAGAATAATTAAAGAATACAGTTTGGTACCTATAGTTTATTTCAATATATCGATCTAATTCTCAATATCCCACACCAAGTTGATGTTATAAAAATGAAATATGTCAAGTCTTTGTTACTGAATAATATCCATTTCTGAGAGTAACTTCCAAAATAATTTCAAGGTTCACAAAATGTATGTTTCATGTCTTAAAATTTGTATGTTCTCAAAGAGAATATTTTGTTTAAAATTTAAATCATTAACATTGCAATGATAAGCCTTGAAACTTTTACAATATATATATAAACGATGACGTATGCAATATACGGATTGTATCCAAACCTACGCTATTGCCAGAATACAGAAGCAGATAATCGCCGAATTTAAAGTTAATTTGTTGTTTCATCACAAGACCAACGACTCTTTATTTTAATAGTACAATGTTTTGCACGGGCATATTTTCGAAATAGTTTAATGTCCGTCATGAATTTGACAGGATTTGATTTGATTTTGATATAACAATATCCATGGTGTTTGATACCAAAGTCAGTAGTGATGATTTACATAAAAAATCCAGACATCAAAGTGTAAATCTGCAGGATGTCCAGGATACACACACACACACACACACACACACACACACACACACACACACACACACACACACACACACACACACACACACACACACACACACATATATATACACATATATATATATATATATATACAAATATATATATATATATATATATATATATATATATATATATATATATATATATATATATATATATATATATATTTAAATGTCCTCCAAAGGGAAGTACCAGTATGCGAAAAAACAGTAAATCACTCAAAATTCACAACTGTCGGTCACTTGGCCTTTATCAAGTGAAAGACAACAATATGTATATCAGTTACATAGTATTAAGTCGGACAATACAAAGCTTCAGTGCAAATGTGTCACTTTTTTTTTGGGGGGGGGGATTTCACAATTGTGAATTTTGAGTGTTTTACTGTTTTAAATATATATATATATATATATATATATATATATATATATATATATATATATATATATATATATATATATATATATATATATATATATACATATGTGTGTGTGTGTGTGTGGGTGTGTGTGTGTGTGTGTGTGTGGGTGTGTCTAACATTTCATCCACCCATATTACATATAATTATCTGCATGGAGCGTTTTTTGCCATATTGACACAGGGGTATCGAAAATAGCGTTTGATGTAAGCGGTCCGCAAATTTTACGGTTTGCGGTTACTCTGTTTCACTAAGTTGAATGTTGCCTGTTCGATATTGGTTGTTGAGACATCTGTACCAATTCTGATAAAGATTCTTTCCTCACTTATTTCATTTGAATTTGATTGTGGACTCACGGCGGGTGTGACCGGTCAAAAGGGGATGCTTACTCCTACATGACACTTGATTCCACCTCTTGATTTCTGGAGGTACATGTTTGTTCAATGTTTACCAGATTTGCATCTATATCCTGGACATCCTAAAGATTTATATTTTGGTACCTGAGATTTTTTATATTTCTCCAGTAAAACTGAGTGGAGCAAAACTGTTAAACTGTGTTCAAAATGACACAGAGATTACAGTAATGTGTTTAACCTAATTTCTCTTTAGTTCATTTTCGATTTTCTCGGAACTTGCAATTACTGCAGAAATGATAGGTTTAACTCGAGAAAAGAATGTGTTTAACTCACCAAAGTGATTTAAAGCATAGTGATAACAGCGATGCGTTTACCTAATTTCCTTCGAGTTAACATTCCCGCACTGAAAAAATAGGTTTAAATGGAGAAAAACTAGGTTTAACTGAGAAAGTCTAGGTTTAACAACTCATTAGTGTGAAATTTGAAGGTCATCCACAAAGGTGATTTTGACATGCCATTAATGTTAAATCTAGTTTTTGAGAACATAACTAAGTTAAGCTGCATCAACCCCCCACCCCCAAAAAAGTAATTAGACCTTGTTTTTATCGTTAAAATCCCTAGATTAATTGGAAAAGCTAAATTAACCAGTTTCTCTCAGGTAAAACTTTTTTCCAGTGAAGATGTACACTAGCTTTAACTAAGAATACGTATTTTAAACTGTTCCAAATGAGTATTAACACATAGTTTCCCCGATAAGTCGGTTTGTACCCATTTAATTCAAGTTGCTAAGTCAAACTCTATTAATGAGTAAAACCTATGTTTTTAGTTTTTCTGGAACCTTGCATTAACTGAGAAAATTTGGCAACCTTAGGAGGAAACTAATTTAACTAAGAAAATTAAGTTTAACAGGAGAAAGATATGTTTAACTGAGAAAAAAAGTAAGTTTAAGTTATTATCGTGATTTGGCGTGCCATGATAGATATGTAAAATAAGACATTTGTTGAGGTGTTTCTGATTAAAGGTAAATTGTAATTATTTTAGCAAACGTTTCAAAATAACCACTTTTATCGGCCAATGACTTTAAGTTTATTGGTGGGTAAAAATTACTTCATCTCGTTAGAATATTCAAATTCTTGATAAACAAAGATTATTCAGATAAAGTCGATTGAAAGTAAACCGATTCTGATTTCAGAAAGGAAGTGCATTTATCCATGCGCAATTTTGTGAAAATGAAATAAGGCGGTTTACATTCCCTGTAATAGTTTGTCGCGGAATGCAAACGAGCGGTAATCACGTGAGATTAACCGATATCATGTTATCTGGAATATTAATGAGTCTACATGGAACCTAGAAATAGAAACACCAATATCAGAATAATTACTCAGTGGCGTAATGTGTGTAAAAGATGTCCACGTAACTACATGTATTTTAAAATATATTCTTCTTGATACTAAATATAAAATTATAATGGATTGGTTAATGGTTTTGATACTGTACTACAAGCACCCGATAAAGTTTCAAACTATATTCAAAATCAGTTAACATTGGCAATGAATGATGTACGCATGTGCAGTAATGCTAACAGATCATCTTGCTGTATTTTTCTACCTGTCAGGTTTTGTAAACTATGTTTTATATGTATGTAACACGAGAGAGAGAGAGAGAGAGAGAGAGAGAGAGAGAGAGAGAGAGAGAGAGAGAGAGAGAGAGAGATGTGTACCGCGAATATCACGCCAAATATCAGTAGATAATGAAGCATACAAAATTATAGCGCTGTAAAAGAACACGGTATAATATTTAGTCCACAATTTTACAATTGATTTAAGTTTTCTATATCAATTAAACAATCTTTGGCATTGATAGATGTCTCTCAGAACAACGACAATTATCAGAACATGTATTATTATTTTCCCAGAAAAGTACCTTAGTTTAATATCAAAACAGTGAGGTAAGACAGTTTAGCCTATGCCTATACAAAGCATTTAGTACAAGTAAAATTTAAGAAGGAACAATCAATAATCAAAACCTCAAGTCAATTATTACACGACGAATTAGATGTACAAAAGATCTCAACATGAAGAACAATTACGAATCCCAAACGGGATAAGACCAGGTGTCCGGAAGGAGTCTGCGTCTTCTACTGGCATGCCACACCCGTGACAGGGGATGCTTATTCCTCCATGGCACCTGATCCCACCTCTTGGTTTCCAGAGGTCCATGTTTGTTCATTTTTACCGGATTTGTATATATGTCCTGGACATTCTATTGATTTATACTTTGGTATCTGAGGTTTTTTATATTGTGAAATGAAAACGCCATAGGCAGTGAAGATGGAATATTTGTGATATGGAAATTGAAATCGTCTCGTTTGTCATAGAGGGATGTGTGAAGTTGACCATCTTTTCCAATCGACAGGAGTAAATCTAGGTAAGAAGCAGATGTGAACAGGATACATCTGGCCGAGGTAATTCTGAAATTCTGAATTGTTTATGGACAGAACATCCTCGATGTACCTGTAAGTGAAATTGAACCGAGACGCTAACTTGTTTCCTTTGGAGAGCATAGACTGTAAAAATTCCGCTTCATATGAATACATAGAAATATATTTCATTATGCTTCAGTTGACGTATTAGCTGTTTAGAGAGAAAACATAGTATATTAAGTCGCAAATCAAATGGTAATATTTTACACCATCTTCTTTCTACGTCCGTAAAACCATTATTGGACACAATCTGTTTTGAATCTCCTAAACTGAAAATATATCATAGTGATATTTCGCAGCAAAACATAAAGTTAATTATCAGTTAGAAGCACATGTTATTTCTATTAAAACATTTTCTTAATGGTTAACGGGGATATTGACAACCACCAACTTTTCACACTTCGATAATAATATTCTCTATCACAAGCATTTGGTATTTATGCCCTTAGATAAATAATCAATTGAGCTTGAACGGTGCCACATACGACCATTTCATAAATTAAGGCATACCTCATTGTAAGGAACTATTGGAAAGAGAAAACAGTCAAGTTTGAAGAAAATATATCATTCTTTTATCTTTTGAAAATACATTTGTGACGTGGTACCTTAAGACTGTATATATAATGCTGGATTAGTTCTGTTGATACTAATAACTGCATTTAATTTTTTGATTTTTTCTTTTACTTAGCAACAATGTGATTGGGTGCTTCCACATCCCCTGTAATTACCCTAGGTCGGTGTCCACTGTTTTTCATTTATACATCGTCTTATAATTTTCTCTAGTGTTTATACTTTGGCATCTAAGCTTTTTACCTATTTCATACTTCTATATAAATCCAAGATACGAAAGTATAAATCATCAGAATGTCCAGAATACAATGTACAAATCTCTAAAATATTGGACAAACCCGAACCTCTGGAAATTCAGAGGCAGATTCAAGTGTCATGTAGGAGTAAGCACGAAGTGCTGCACAATGAATATTTTCCATGAGCAATTGCTTTTACACCCCGATGATGTTCAAAAAATGAAAAAAAAAAACAATCCTTATATTTATATACATTACCATTTTTTAATGAAACTGTAGTCCACTGGATGCTAAATTCATTCCAGAACACTGACTTTCGGGGGGGGGGGTGGTGGATATGACGTAATGGCTCAACAGCTGTTTTGACATGAGAAGTATCTTTTCTGATCGCAAAACCTAATGAAATTAAGGTTTAATTTCTTTTTTATATCATGTTGAAAGAAACTAGTGGTTTTGACAATTTTTAATACATTTTCTCAGATTTAGTTCGCGACTTTTAATATTCGATCATTTAGTAGTGGCGGGTTTAATGTATCAGAAGAGAATTGCCCGAATGGGCCGTGTGCAAATAGCTGATAGGCCTACCATGTGCGATTTGGATAGCAACAGATGATCGTTGTTTACAATAAATTTTCGTTTGAATTCTGATATTTTATCAGTGGAATATATCACAGAAAGTTTGAGTGTGACTGTTAATATTCGTTGATGACAACTGGAAGTATTCATTCTATTTGATATTTTACCAATCGCTGAATCAGCTGGGAAATGCCGTGAACTGTGAAGGGGTGACGATTTCGTAAGTAGACCTATTTCAGTATATAGGCTAGCCCACTAGCGAATCCTTCAAATCAATTGAAACAAGACAAATGCAGATTATGTTGTGAAATAACAAACTTTTATTGTTCTGTTTAAAAGATAATTATCGACACGTTCGTTATGGAAAATCCGTGTAGGCCTATAAATTATAATAGATCCATATGTCAATTCAGACTTCAGTTTTTACCAGCTGATCATATAGAGTATCCCGTCAATTTACTGAGAAACCTATAAACACTACTTATGCTCGGCATTAACATTACAGGTTATGAAAAACAAGATGGGCCTGGTAAATAGCCTAGCAATGAATAGGATTTGAGGTGAACTGAGAGTCGATTTCACGCGATGCGAGTGACGAATTGTTTCTGACAGGAATAGTCTATATGGTGACGGAAAAGCAAGCTGTTAATCAGAGACTGAGGACAAAATTGCAGTAGACCTGACTCCCTTTTCAACTTACTTACAAGCAACGTAACTATGAAGCAAATTTTCATTTCTGTGGCCTGTGTTTCTTTTCATAACATGACCTAGATCTATGGCAATAGGCCTATGACATGGGCATCTACAGTGTGCTACAGATGCAGGCCTAGTCTTGTGTTTTCGATTTCTTTCAGTGATTTTTGTTTGTTTTGTGGTAATTAATGGCTTTAAATAAAAATATGGAATGAATATGTGTTATTTTATTCTTTATTGAGTAATTCATATGTTCAGAGAATACTTGTCCGACAAATCGCTGCCGTAACATGGTTATGGAAAGGGTTTCTTAGATATTCAGGTATTTTTACGTCAGCTAGCTGTTAACACTTAGATCACGTGATGACTCACTGGTTTTACTGATACAACAAAACGGACTTTCTGTATAACTGTAATGAAGGAAATTACAGTCGGTATGTAAATATAGAATAATGAAAATAAAATGATAGCAATACAGACTCACGACGCGTAAGAAATTGAATACCTTATCTATCGTGTTTTAGATTTAACATGTGCTTGAAAAAGAGATACATATAATTACCCATGTAAACCAGTAGTGTCACTTAGTACTCATTAGAAAACACCCTGGACACTTACTGTGTAAATTACAAGTCTGCAGATAGATACACTGTATGTACGTAAATATCAGATGCTAACTAAGGGAGAATTTATTGACGGACAGATAATTGGTTTCAGGTTTGGTTTCTGCTTTTAACATGGATTGAAATTCATTTAGTTAAGTAAAAAGTTATGCAGCAAATGACAGGTTTGCATTTTTGAAATGGCCGACATATGAAATGTTGATGTATAATCCTGCTTCAACCGAGTTTAATGTATATCTTTTCGACTTTTACTGTATCTGAAACATAATCTATTCTTTATAAGCATGGATTCAAAACTTTTATAATAAAAAAAGAATATCACAGGAAATTATTAACCTGTCCCATTGCTGCTTTGCTGAACCGCCATCATAGCATGTAAACAACTGAAACCTCTTCCAGGGGTAGATTAATCAGTTTTCCGACATATTACTGATGCATGAAAAAACCGAAACTTGTTTCAAACCAGTTTGGAGCAATAAATGAAAGGTTTATCAAACTATGAATAAAGCATAACCAGATTATATACGATAAATCCACCCTAAGCTTTATAGAGAATTTTTTTTTAAATATCAATTTAAAAAATCTCAGATACCAAAACATAAACGTTTAGGATGTCCAGGATATAGAGACAAATATGGTAAAAATGGACAAACACGGATCTCTGGAATCCTAAAAGTGGGGTCAGGTGCAATGGAGGAGTAAGCATCCCCTGTCGACCGGTCACACCCGCCGTGAATGCACATTCAAATTCAAATAAAATACGTGAGTAACGTATCCTCGTCACAATTGATACAGACGTATTTATGTGTAGAATCAGAGTGGTGTTGGACAAAATAAGTATCATGATAACCAGTTACTAGAAATTTAAATTTTCGAGTACCACCTTTAGTGAAAAAAAAACAGTTGTCTATGATGGTAAAACATTTCTCCTTAAATGTTTCATATGGAATTGTTGTGTAAAGAATATGTCAGGTTTCAGAGAAGGACAGAATTGATATATTGATGATAAGTCATCTTCATATGTATGTTTTGTTAAAAGTGAAATATAATCAATTGATTTCTTTCAAAGCGAGGTTATTAAGCAGGACAAGATGTTGGGTTAAGATATATGGAACAGCTGTATGCTTTTTGCATAGACCTACATTCATGATGTTATTGTGCTATATGCCAAGTTCGTAATAAGGGTATATTGAATCCCGAATCCCATGCAACTAAATGTAGCATAAGCATTACTGGTATTCTCAGTTTATATATTAATACATATTTTATACCTGGAAATTTTCACCCCTGATTATTTTTGCCTTTTTCACCCTGTCTTAAGTTTGCCATAAATCAACATTGTGTTATGGAAGGCAGGTATGTCAAAGATCCAATTAGCTTGAAAATTACGCATTTATTTTAAATCTGACTTCTCATCGGGGCGAAAATTACACGGCAGTAAGAATAGGGTCTGGGCTACCTTTGTCTTGATTGAAATTTGTCAAAATTTATTAACATAATAATCCCTAGATTGACGACAAACTTTATCTTTGATAGAGTTATTTCAGCCATTAATAACAAAGTATTGTATTTCTACTGATATACATTGCATTTTCGTTTTTGGAAAGGGGGGCTTATCAAATCTGCGCTGCACATTTACTGGAGCCTGCAATACATCTTTCCATATGCAGCTTATTTAGCCATATCATCAATAATGATGTTCTGTTTATAAAATAAACCAGAATCACGATATAAACATTTTGTTGATGAATGAAAAGATCTGCGAACTGATATTCCAATTTTAGACGAAAAGATGGATGTTCCGATCAATAAAAATAAAATTAACGTCATATTGGTTGTGCAATGAAATGCTTCATGAGACGTAGGTTCTTAAAGAAAGATTGAAGGGGAGCCAAAATATGGTTGTCAGGAGGCATTATATTTACGATTGTATATGCAAAACCTTTAAATTAAAAACTGAATTCTCCAAAACATATTTCGCTCTTGTTTTTAACATAGACAAGGATATTGACAATACATATGTTGATTGCGTTTAAAGCTTAGATGTTCCTTTTGAAGAAACTAATATTCCAGAAATAATGCTGGATAACATTAAAGACGTGTCTAAGTATTTAAGCTAATTTTTGATATATTAAGTACTGATAAGGGGTTTAATTTTGTGGGTTGTAATTTTCACGTTTTCTTTTTCCTGGAATGATCGCGGTTTTTAGAATACGCGGGTTGGGAGTAGCTTCTAAGTCCAGAGACAGGACCATAAAACTATTCTCAGATAAATTCTTTACTCAACTCAAGATTTTTCTCAACTTGGGTAAAGTTGTGGTCCATTAAGAAATTCTTAGACAAAGTTCTCTCTCAAGTGATAAAATGAGTACAGTCTGAAGCTGACTTAAGTAATCCATAACAGCGAAAATGGTAGCCCCTAAGTTCGCCTCGGAATAAATAAACGCTAATGTCAATGTCATTGTCGCCCTAGAGTATTTTGGGACATGCTTAATCCTCTGGCTTTCGAAAATAATGTGTTATTTCAGGGAAGTATGTTTAGGAGACCAACACTTTTTTCTCTGTTGGTTTGTTTTGGCAATACGGCTTTTGTTAACATTGACAATAGGGACAGTGTAAATTTATTCCGGTATATGTGCCCCAGTGTATGTCCCGAGTCAATTATCATATATATATATATATATTATTATTATATATATATATATATTATATATATATATATATATATATATATTATTATTATTATTATTATTATTATTATTATTAAACTGTTTTCGTTGTTTCTTGAATTCACGATTTTAAAACGCCGTTAAGCGAACAAGTTATTCCCTGCTTTACATTGATCTTTTGACAATTACATTGTTTTTATACATCCGAAATTACAAATATTAATATCAAAGTTCTCGTTTTTTAAGAGACCAAAGGAACTAAATATTATATCAAAAAGACACTAGACATCGCTGCGCAAAACTTTTTTTCTCAAATAGAAAGGTTTCAGGTTTAGTTCTTATAGGTGGCGTAGAGTTTTATTGTATAGTTGTACTCTGTGATGACCACGTAAAGCATTTAAGTCAGTAATATCTTATCTTTTTTCAGTTTTTTAAAGCCGTTAAAGAAGTATGATATATATAATACATTTTATGACCAAAGTGTACATCAATATCAGAGAACTCAACCCACGTCCAATATTATCTATTTTTGCAACAATGATATTAGTCAATGGCAAGTATCGTATGCAATGCCTACCGATATAAAAAAAAAACAATACAATGCATATGATCTGAATTTTTGCCTCTGAAATGCCTTGCAGTCAATTTCATTTCCTCTCTTAGCAACATATTACGCCATCCGCAGCTGATCATAGGAGAGAATTTAATTAAGTCATGTTATAGCATCTGCTTCAATTACTTTTGGTTTATTTATTGGTTGGATGAAGGAATTAATTGTCAAAATGGACAAACATAAAATTTATTAACTTTAAGCATCATAAAATCACATTGAGTGTGTAATGAATACATTTCTGCCTTTTTCATCTGTTCTATGCTGTGTTATTGATGCTCGAAAATTATTTATTTAAGATGAACAAAGACTTGTGAAATTTCAAAACTTCTGGCATGCGTTTTCAACATTTAACTATTTCATTTCGTTTATCATTCATAAAAACTAGATATAGTGACTTTATGCTTGTTGATGAAAGAACGAAGTGATAAAAGGTATCAATTAAATATTGACTTATTCCATTCATTCTGTTTTTTGTTTAATTAATTTTCTGATGAAACAGTTTACAAGGTTTATCATCAGGATGGTAATATCTTGTGACACGAAGAGATTTATTATTATTATTATTATTATTATTATTATTATTATTATTATTATTATTATTATTATTATAATCATCATCATCATCATCATCATCATTATTATTATTATCATTATTATTATTATTATTATTATTATCATTATTATTATTATTATTATTATTATCATTATTATTATTATTATTATTATTATTATTATTATTGCTATTATTATTACTATTATTATTATTGTTGTTGTTATTATTATCATTATTATTATTATTATTATTATTATTATTATTATTATTATTATTATATCATTATTATTATTATTTTTCACTAATACATATGATTTAAGACAATCAGACTCTATTATCAGACTGATTACATCGCCTCAATCAGATTTATATATTTGATATGATTACGTTATATAATTGAATTAAAAGTATCAAATAGCATTTAGAAGGGAAAATACTTGACCAATGTAAATGATGATTAAAGTCTCTGGACTCATAAAATGGTTGATCTCACCGTTTTTATGATTAATTAAACTCCAAATAAGTCTATCCTTTTTTAATGTAAAACCTTTCCTAGGAAATAAGGTATAATAAACTCGGTCATTTCCTAATTGACTCTTTTTACATAACGTATATTCAATTAAGATTAATCAGGTTGAACATTAAAACCTTTGACTACGTAGCAGCGATGGTTGTCCTTTACGTAGATAACCAAACGAATCTCCAAGTATGTGGGGGCATTTTGTTTGTATGGTCCTCCAAGTATGTGGAGGCATTTTGTCTGTATGGTCCTCCTAGAATGGGGGCGGCATTTGTTTGTTTGGTCATCCAAGTATGTGGGGGCATTTTGTCTGTATGGTCCCCCAAGCATATGGGGGCATATTGTCTGTATGGCCCTCCAAGCATGTGGGGGGCATTTTGTCTGTATGGTCCTTTAAACATGCGAGGGCATTTTTTCTGTATAGTCCTCCAAATATGTAAGTTCATTTTGTCTGTATTGTCCTCCAATTATGCGGGAGCATTTTGTCCTCCCTATGTGGGGGTAATTTGTGTGTATCAAGTATAGGGGGCATTTTGTCTGTATGGTTCTCTAAGCATGTGGGGCCATTTTTCTGTATGGTTATCCAGGAATGTGGGGCATTTTGTCGGTATGGTCGTCCAATTATGTTGGAGTATTTTCCCTGGATTGTCCTCCAAGTATGTTGGGGGGCATTTTGATTTTATGGTCCTCCAAGTATTTATGGCATGTTTTCTGTATATATATATATATATATATATATATATATATATATATATATATATATATATATATATATATATATATATATATATATATATATATATATATATATATATATATATATATATATATAATTTGGTTTTGTAGAGTAAGGAGGGAGATATTCAGAGAAAAAGGTGGTTGGAACTAGTTTGTCCAAGGTAAGAATTGTTATCCTATATTAATTGAACAAAAATATTATTGACAAACTAAATTAAGAATCAAATATATGGTAATGTAATTGTATACCATAAGAGATTAAATGAATAATTTATACATGATTTCGTTTTAATAACTTATTTTAATTATTTCACGAACATTATAACCCCACTCATTCATGATTAATGGTATGCTATGTAAACTGTTAACCAAATTAATATCAGATGGTTTCAATTATATGAAGTGAAACTAGAGAGTCAGTCAACGTTTAAGTTAATGTGATCAAGCAAATACTTTTTATTGTAACAAGTAAATATATAACTTTTTGTTTTATTCAGATGAATTTGTCGGAGTATTACATCAACTCTACCTGGAATGACATTTCTAAAAATGACAATTTTACCAATTACATATCGCTAGAAGACATTTATGAAAAGTATATTCCGGAATTATATGTAATACCACGTTACATTAAGTCATTTCTGTATTTATTCGGATTTCCGGGAAATATCATAGCGTGCATACTGTGGTTACAGAAGCCATTGCTACATTCTTCTGGGTGTTACTTAGCTGCACTTGCCATCTCCGACTTAATTTTCCTAATGCTGTCTCTAATTTATGACTTGCATAATAAATGGAACATTAAAATTCTGAATTTTACGGTGATATGTAAATTATTTCCAATGATGTATTTGATCGTCCAGTATTTATCACCACTGCTTACATTGGCTTTCACCGTCGAGAGATTTATTTCTATAAGATTTCCATTTAAGCGAAGGGTGTATTGCAGCATCAGAAGAGCTTTGGTAGTAATTTCATTATTGTCTATCGTAGCCGTCGCTATTGCCAGCATTCAAATTCATTTTTGGGAATATATAGATATCGAGCAAAAATGCCAGACAAAACAGGAACTGGACTTTTTATGGATGTTGTGGACATGGGCTACAGAATCAACAATGTTCATGTTGATTCCTATTCTGATCCTCATTTTCAATATCATAGTGATTTTTACGATAAAGACTTCTAAGAGACGAGCAAGGGAATTGTATGGGTCTGTTCCTCCCAAACATCGCACAGCAACAACTAAAATGTTATTAGTCGTTTCCTTTTTCTTTATCTTTACAACACTTCCAGTTAGCATCGTATATTCACTGTTTGTTGATTTCCCTATCGGCAATTCCCAGGAGAATATCGAGAACGATCCGGTTTGGACACGACATTTCCAATTCGTTGTCGCAAGGGAGGTAATTTATGACCTCGGTATGATGCACTATGTCTTTAACTTTTATCTTTATCTAGCCACTGGTAAGAAATTCAGGCAAACCATAAAAAAGTTCATCAAGAATATAGCGAAAAATGACTCCTTAGACAGATCCAATAGATCTTTACAATCGTCGATAACAGAACTGCGGACGATGTAATTTCCGTCGAGGGATTAATTTTACTTAAGGCTAATTTGATTGTTGCGCGGAAAGTTTATCACCTCGCATCTAAATGAAACCGTCAGGGACTATGACAAAGTAATGTTTCATCAGTTAATCTGTTGTAAATTAGTGTACATGCACATGCAAAATATTCTTAGCTCACTGTGTCTTGATGTGGGTGAAAAATTGGCTTATATCAAGTGAGAACGTTTATGATAATGTGTTATCGTATATTATGCCTGTATTTCATTTTGATATTGTAATAAAGCCTGATTTATGTCTAAACATGTATCATATCCTGAACTTGTTTGGTGACTGTAATGTTTGGTACTAACTTAAATACAAATAATTGAACATTAATTGGATGTCAAACACTACTTTGAAAAGCACACGGCATTACATAAATCAATAAGCAGATTTAAAATAAAGTAAAAAGGCATAACTTTTACAGATACTGCATATACATTATATTGACTTTTACATCACATTACATTTTTTGAGAAAGTTTGCAAGTTTACTTGCAAAAGACTGGTGGTTTCTTACCGGGTTCTCTCCTCCACCAATAATAACTGACCGCCACCATAATCTATAACTGAAAATTGTTGAGTGTGGCGCAAAACACCATTCAAAATTCAAAAAAATAGTCCATTATGTATCAATTGTTGAACATTTTCTTTTTCCTCTTAGACACAACTGGACCGAAAATCAGATTTGATTACTATCATTTCAAGGGCATTAATGATAGAATTGTGATATTCATGACTCATTCATTTTTTGGATTTTTGTCAATTGGACAGGAATTATATGACCAGTAGCACCCATTGGTGTCTCTATATTTCACGATAAAAGGTCCGACAGTCTCGGGTATTCGCAGTAAACAATGGTATAGGCCTATACAAACAAATAAGTGTACAAATGACCTATAATATGATTTTTACTTCTGTAAAGATGCATTTTTGCATATCAAAATATAAAGCAAAATCAGAAATCAAGAGGTTGGAAATAACGTATGATTATTAATGTGAGCTTTTGTAGACGAGAAGTTGCTGCATTGCGCCTTAGAACCTATATAGAGATATGTCTGTTTTGTGTGAGATATCTCGGATGACATTTTGAAGGTCCGTTGATGTCTCTTGGTAAGATAAAACCACTACAGATTCTGTTAAACCGCAAAATCGTTTCATGTGGCGTAAAAATAAGATGAACAAAGAAACAAAATAAAGAACTAAAGAGGCTGGACATCGAAAGTTACTTAATTAAATCCATGGAGCTTGTATTTGTGTTCTTGTAAACATTTTTTCTATACATGCGAATACAAAGAAACATAATATTTCAATTAGTTCTGGGAAATCAAATGTCAATAGCATGTCATCCAATATCAAATTTTGAAATTAATCATATCTGACTTTAAAAACGTACTGATATGTACATTTATTTTAGCAAATACAATGAAACAGAAACAATCACTAGAGACTTGTTTGGTAATATTCCCATTATAGAATCAAATCACACAAAGTTTGTCTGTAATCGGATCAAATCACGCAGAACAGATAGTTATCAAATCAAATGTCAATAAAGAGCTTATGTTTGTTTATCACATGTTAATGTCATCGCCCATGCCTTGACTTGTTTATACTCGAATTCAACTGGTTATCCATCAAATACCAGTACAATGTGTAACACAAAGAGGGTATTCGGGAAAACGTCAAGGCTCCGCTTAACAAAGGAAACACTTTTCCTACATATTGATAGAGCATTAGAGAATTACACTTTTCACCATAAAGTATTTCATCTTTGGTCAGCACAGTTTCGAAATCCCCTTCAACTTGCGCTGATTTTTTTTCTCGGTAATATATTAGGAACAAGGACAATTTATATGTGGATTCATTACTTTAGTTGTATGGTTATATTTATTTGCAACGACATAAAATGCTCTTCAGTGTTCAGCTGAGATCCAGAACGTTATACACTATGTTTGTGTAGTACTTTGTCGTTAGTAAACAGAAGGATTAATACAAGAAAGGACGACGCCCAATCAGTAGTCGAAAAAGTGTTTTTGCACAATTCATTTTAGCAATCCAGTTGTTGGTCTTGGTACAACCAAAGTATTGCCACGTAATCAATGTTCATATCCTTTTCAAATACACGTAATATCTAATTTCTTTCACCTCCGACATCATAATCATGTGACATATTACTGATTGTATTTAGCAATTAAATTTTTGAAGATGGCGGATATTGCAGAAATTGACGTGTGGCCTTTGAAAGTTATAGTTTATATTTTTACTTTGAAAGCATGTTATAAAATATATCTCTCTCATATATACAACAGTGGTTTCTAGTTTATATTTCAAATCAATTTCTTTCATATGTTGATTGTTTTGTGCAATATTTTCTCAATATATCCTTCATATAATATCATCAAAGATCTCATAAATGTCACCATCACAATTTATATCATAGATCGATCTGTATTCACCTACAGTCAGCTTTCGTTAGTAAATATCAAACAAATATTTTCTCTTCAATGAACAAGATAAAGTTAGAAATTCCCTTAGTTTAAAACCTTTCCGGATTTCCACATCATTTCGATCACCAGTAGCGGTTAATCCGACCTCATCAAATACCTTTTTTTCATTTCCAAACAACAAAGAACATTTATTATTGAGAAAAAATCTCATTTGTTTTATTTTGTATCAGCTAGAGACGTCTGTTTCTGACATATTATATGAATTACTTCTGTACCGGAAATACAATTGATTGCAAATCTACCTATCTTTAACCTAGACATTTCAAATTATTGTCGATAGAATATAACTTACGAGTAATATGCCTTCTCAGTAGCATAATGCACTGTCAAGACCACCACTTTCCTGAAGTAATATGTTTCACATAAAGCCGGAAATAAAGCAAACGACAAGCATTGCCACATTTCTTCCATCACTGGAATCATTCAACTTGCTATATTACGGAACATATGATGACCGTATTTGCAGTTACTTCGTCTCACTAAATGAATTGATTGTCTGCACAAGTGACCACGAATTTACCCCCATCATTTGTCAGGGAGGCAAATCAATATATGGAAATATACCTCATCCTTTGAATTTCAAGAGGCCAGTCTTTTCTAGTATAGACGATCACAACTGCATGCACTTTCATGAAATAATGACCAATGTAGACTACTCTCAATACTACTCTTCCAAGATACTTATCTGACTGTGTTTGGACACTGTCGTTCCTGTTTGATTTTGTTCTCCCATGATTCAAACATATGCATGTAAATAAAATACAACGCGACTTTATCACTGTATTCACATCACATAAATGTAACATAGAATGAGAATTATAAAATTAGAATGTGGAGTCATAGCGCGTGCAGCTTGTTTACACCCCTAGGGTACGGAAAGAGATTCTTGCATGGCAAACTAGTAGATATGCCATGAAAGCGTAATCATTTTCCTTTCCATCCTTGATGAATATTAACGGATACAGTTATATAAAAAGCACAGAATGAGATACCAATGTACTTTAACCAGCAGTTTGTCTCAGAGACAGAATGCTTAACTAGATTTCATTGGACAAACTCATATCAATGACACATCGTGAGACTGGACCAGGACGGGAAAGTAAGCATTCCCTGTCGATTGTTTACACCAACCGATAAGTCCACAGTGAAATTCAAATATAAACAAATACTTTGTTTTTTACATAAATGTTACAACCAGTATATTTATAAGGATATCATAGTTAGTAACGTCAAATATGTTGTAATGATAGATTTTATCCAAAACACTGAAATGTATGCACTTTGACATCAAATGTCACAACATTCAGTTTAAATAGTTTAATACCCAGTTCATTTAATTTTACATATATAATTTAGACTAGGATATAATGTGGATAAAAGTGGGTACATTGGTATCTTTGCTTATGTAGTTGATATTGACCGATTCACTTAAGTTGGTGTGACGAAGTAACCTTTCAATTATCATTCGGGTGATTCTACTCAATTATCGGATATGATAAGTTGCACGGGATAAACCAAGTCCAGAAAGAGATCACGAGACTCCACTCCACCACGTGATATGGATTTGACTAACTTAACAACAGCGGACCTCTGAAATAGGCAGATATGGTATTATGGCAACAAAGGTGTAAGCATCGTGTAGCAGTTAGTCACACTCACAGTGGGACAAGCAAAGTCACAATCAAAACAAGAGATATAGCCTCTGCTCTCATTTTCAGACTCAACAATCATTGTCTGAAATTAATTCAATTCAATAATTGTACGAGCGCCTTATGGGGTAATGGCAAATAAAGTTGTTTTATTCATTATAAAATTTGCATTCAATTTTTATTGCCGTTTTCATTGTATCGTGGTTCGTTATAGTTTCGAAAATCCTCGTGCATGACCACATCTTTTTGGATGTATGTTGTTAAAAAATCATGGCCGACATGTTATTTTTCATAATAAGTCACGATTATTTACATTATTAAAAACATAATTAAAGTCATTAACATACAATTGGTTTGTCAGTTTACTTACAGAGGCCGCTGGTCTCTTCCCGGGTACAAAGTAACCGGATTAAATCCTCCACAGTTCAAAACTAGCCGCCACCATAAAACTGGAAAATTGTTGAGTGTGGTGTAAGACAACAACACAACAAACAAATCAGACGATACTAATGTAAATGTAAATCCGGTTTTATTCGCGAGAATATTTACGCGTATTTCGCGAGAGCTCTTGCTCGCGAAAATAAAATTATCGCGTAATAAAGTATAATAAAAGTATGACGAAATGGGCATTCAAAATAGCAAACATATCATCTCGCGAATACATTAAGAACGTGTGTATCGCGAAATTAAGTCCAGCAAATATTCCCTGATTTATAGTAGTATTATGGATCAGTGTTATTTAAAGCATTTCCTAATATCTTTTCTGAAAATTGATCACAAGGAATTTTGGCAATAGAGCCATGTTGTATCTCTAATGAAAATATTCAAAATGGTACGTTACAACCTTATACAAAATACGCGAATCTTGTAAATAAATAAATCTAACGTAATACATAACATTGACAGAACTGAACTTGTTTTCCATACAAAGATGTAACCTTGATTGATAGCAAGATGATTACGAAAAATGATTTCCATCTTTTCATCGAAAATGTGAAAGTCTTGTTATCAGCATTACAATTACGCCATTTTATTACGTAATTTGCTTTTATATTCGTATAGCGATATGATATATTTAATAAGTTAAACTCAATTTTCCAATGAATGTTAAAAACGAGCAATATGACAACAAGTGAGGAAATACATGTTCGATCAATATAACTTAGATAACATTGTCTTTTCTTGCCAAAGTGTGTTAGTATATTATGAGTCTGACATGGTTGGACCTTAAATTCAGACTCCTTACAATAATATTTAGTTAGTTATGGTTAATAACTTACTATATAGTATCAATAATCACACACACACACACACACACACACACACACACACACACAAACATATATATATATATATATATATATATATATATATATATATATATATATATATATATATATATATATATATATATATATATATATATATATATATATATATATACATCATGACATATATAAACAAATACAATGTTTGTCTTTGATCTGCCAAACGTTGCAATATTCGGTAATTTTATATTTATGTTCGAAAGTTTAATTTGTATTCAATAATTGTAAATATATGTGTAATATTTTATATTTGTATTCCAAAATTATAAATACATGTGCAATAATTTATATTTCTATTTAAGAATTCTTAATATATGTGCAATATCTTATATTTGTATGCAATAATTGTAAATGTATGTCCATTAGAATTATTATAATTTATATGTGCATTAAAATATGTTTAATATGCTCGATAAAATATGTGTAAAAAATAAAAATGTGTGAAAAAGTATTCTAATAGCATTTAATATTCCTTTCTGAAACATCCGTTCTGTCCAGTACCGTTTTTTCTATTACATACATGCTACAGTCAGCTATCCCAAAATGCAAAGTTTCACATATCACACACACACACAAATATATATATATATATTATTGTATATAATTATTACTGTTGCACATATATATACAATTATTGAATACAAATATAAAATATTGCACTTAAGAATATGAATTATAATTATAAAATGTTGTAATATTGCAACGTTTGACACGCCGTGTTTGTCAGTAATCAAATATTGTGGTGGAGGGGCCGTCTTTGTCAGGAATCAGATATTGTGGTGGAGGGTATTGAAGCCTTGAAATGATAACGGGTCTTGAGAGTAACATAAATTGTATGTGTATGATTTTCAAAGTTTCGTTTTTCTTCTACATTACTGATTAAATCACATAAAACATATTTTCATTAATGTTTAATTTATACAGTCATTTATTTTTTACACTCCCACAACATGTGTTCAAGTCTTTCAACTTTATTTTACAAAAATCACACATATTGGTTTTTAAACAACCCATTTTATTAAATAAGTAATTACGTGGTAAAATTATATACGGTTTATTTTCAATTGTAACGATATAAGTTCTGTTGTATGTTCCTATCATTAAATGCATATCTATATCATATATTTATTCTATTCCCTTTAATTTTTTCTGAATGAATACTACTGCTACTTACACTTATATAACTCAGTCAAGCGCTACATCTGCTGTCATTTCAAGCATACATCACTCAAGATTAATCAAACCTTTACTGCCGACTCAGACAATAATTATTGTTCATCAGTTCTGGTACCACTAGATTTCTTTGCAGGTTTTGATGCCATTGTCTGCACAAGTGAGTAAATCAAATAAAAAGTGTTTTCATTAATGCTAAAGTCTATAAATCATTTAAAGTGCACTCTAGGAATGGTAAGGATTTTTTCTTTTAAAGATTACTGAGATAAGCCAGTCGAGCACCACACGCACTGTTATTCAACTAATGAATCACTTAGATTTTGCCATACCTTAACTGACACCTCCGACAATAATTATTGCTTAGCAGTTCTGTTACTACTATATTTCTTTGGAGTTTTTAATGTCACTGGACATGACATATTGTTCAAGTAGTAAAGAGTTTAAAATCCAAATGTGGAATAACGTACTCTGTATTTTCCTGGATAAGAATACCTATTAAGATAAAGTGACAAATTCGGATTCTTCCAGAAACCAAACCAATGCTATATCAAAAAGGGGTGAACAGGTAAAACATTTTGTTTAGCTCTGAATCCACGCTTAACTGTAACTTTATACTTCCATGCTGACATAAAGCCAACCACTTCTTGTAGGATATAATTTAGAATTGTTGTGTTTGGAAACATGTGAAGATTTATCTTGGTAGACTTATACCTAAGATATAGTGAGAAGAGTGTTAAAATTGAAAATGCTGTTTTCGATATAAAACATCTCGGATACCAACATATAGCTCTTTAGGATGTCCAGGATATAGATACAAATTTGGTAAAAAAGGACAAACAAGGACCTTTGGAAAAAAAGAGTTTGGATCAAGTGCCATGGCGGAGTAAGCATCCCCTGTCGACCGGTCAAATCCGCCATGAGTCGACAGTCAAGTCCAAATGAAATACGTGAGAAACAATTCCTCATCACAATTGGTACATTCGTCTCAACAACCACCAGCGAAAAGGCAACTCAACATTTCACCTGGTGAAACGGATTTCATTGATTATTGTCCCCAAAACGGGGCATTATTAGACCGTCTTATATACAGCTTTTTAATCCTTTCAGGAAAAATTGATTGTTACTGATTGTGAGCTGGCATATTTGTAATGGATACCCAAACCGGATAAAACTCCATAAAAACAAAGATACACAACGGGATTCAGCTTCTGTTCCACCAACCGCCCATCCATACTTCTTAATCAACATAACTGTCAGTGGTTAAGTATAATCTTTTGCCCTAGTGTACAGCTGCTTATTACAAAAGCTGTTTAAATCAGATGTGGATGCGAGAAAAATCCAAAATACTATCAAAATTGTGTTATGGGTCATAATTACCGTGACGTATGCCAGTAAAAATCAAGAACACCGCAAAAAAAAGTTTATAAATTTTATTAAGAATAACAAAATGATTAAAAACTTGATTACATCTCACAGTATTGTTGTTCAGTTACAGTTCAGAGATCGACTCGAATTCACAATAATTCCGATCTGAATAAAATGATAAAGGATCCACTCGAATTCACAATAAATTCCAATCTGAATAAAATGATAAAGGATCCACTCGAATACACAATAAATTCCACTAACAATAATGATATTGATGTAAACTACTTTCGTACAAATCCTCATATATAAAATGTGGTTTGCTAGTCTCCTATATGACTTGGTCTTTTAAATAGTGTCAGCTGTTCTAAACTTGATCTCTCTCTAGACTGACTATCTACTTGCATGTATACCCTAATACAGTTCTAGAAATCACTAGATCAGGAATAATCAAGAGAATATTTCTAGTATATTCAGGAAATTTCATATGGCTGAATATAGCAATATGATGACTTAGATGAGTTAGATGAGTTAGACTGTCCTTCAACAAAAAGAAAACCAACTGATTTTCCAGAAAAGTCCAGATGCACTAAGTTCAACAAGTACAAATAACTGTAAACAAGCACCCATCAACCCTCATAATATAAACAATCTCAGATACCAAATTGTTAATCATTTGGATGTCCAGGATATAGGTATACGTCTGGTAAAAATGGACAAACATGGACCTTTTAAAATCAAAAGGTGGGATCAGGTGCCATGGAGGAGTACGCATTCGACCAGTCACACTCGCCTTGAGTCCACAGACAATTTAAAATGTAATACGTGAGGAACGAATCTTCGTCAAAATTGGTACAGATGTCTCAAAAACCGACATCGAACAGGTAACTCAACATTTCACTAAGTGAAATATAACAAATCTCAAATACCAAAGTATAAAGCTTTAGGATGTCCGGGATATAGATACAAATCTGGTAAAAATGGGCAAACACGGACCTCTGGAAACCAAGAGGTGGGATCAGGTGCCATGGAAGAATAAGAATCTTGTCGACCGAGCACACCTGTCGTGAGTCCACAATCAAGTCCAAATGAAATACGTGAGGAACGCTTCCTGGTCACAATTGGTACAGAGGTCTCAACAGCCATTGACGAAAAGGCAACTCAACATTTCACTTAGTGAAACAGAGTAATCACTGAAAAGACTATTATACCCACCATAAAATTTGCGGAACTTTGACATCATACACGATTTTCGATATCTCCATGTCAATGATTTGTCAGTGAATAGTTTACATCTCTATATGAAATGTTCATATCATGGACACGCGCTGGCATATCGGATCATTTGTGACATATAAACTCCATATGCGGGTGATATTACTACTTAAATGTGGAAAATTTACGATGGGAAAGCCAAAATCATCCCTTTTGTCGTACAGCTTAGTTGTTAATTTCTCTTTTGTGTTTACAGTAAGTAAAATGTCTAGGTATGAATGTGCGTGATTCTGTTTAATTTCTGATTCTCTGGGAGAGAATGCAGTGACATGTGTATAAAAATTGTCATTATTAAGTGACAAAACGTCGTCGATAAAAATTGTCATTATTAAGTGACAAAACGTCGTCGATAAAAATTGTCATTATTAAGTGACAAAACGTCGTCGATATATCTAAATGTCAAATTAAAGGACACCACTAGCTTTTTCTTCTTTTGATTCAGCAGTTTCTGAATGAAGTCATGCTTCTTATGAATAAAGGAACAGCTCAGCCAATAAAGGGGCACTATAAAAATATAAAATAGATACAGATACAAAAGTATAAATCTCTAGGATGTCCAGGACACATATACAAATCCGGCAAAAATGGACAAACACGGACCTCTGGAAACCTAGAGGTGGGATCAGGTGCCATGGAGGAATAAGCATTCCCTGTCGTCCGGTCACACCCGTTGTGAGTCCACAGTCAAGTCAAAATTAAATACGTAAGGAACGAATGCTCGTCACGATTGGTACAGACGTCTCAACAACTGTCAACGAAAAGGCAACCAAACGTTCCATTGAAAAACATACCATTTTAGTAAATTCATTCTCTTCAGTTTCAAATTCGTTACACAACAATTCTCCACGAAAACATGAAAGAAAGCTTTCTGGCATTATGCACAACGATCGTGTCAGTAAAAATAAAACACATCTCTTATTCTACAAAAAGATTTTAGAGTTTCTTATTGAGAATATATATATAGATTGAAAACGGTGTCTCAGCAAATATCCCATGGGAACTATTTGTGCACCTTTATTTGTCGACGTTTTTCTTTATTCGTTTGAAACAGATTTGATTCAGAAGCTTCTTAATCAGAAGAGTAAAAAGCTAGCTGTCACTTTTAATTCTACATTTAGATATATCGACGAGGTTTGTTAATTAGCATTGACAATTCCAATACAATATATCCCAGCTATCTAAAACATACAGACCCCTCTGATTTAAGCTCATAAACTCCCTCCATTGATATTTTACCTACTTTAGACACGGACGAAAAATAAACAACAAAACTATATGATGTGATGTTGCGAGCTTTCCACATATAAGTAGTAATGTCCCTTTTAACCTGCATATGCAGTTTATATCACAACGAAGCCCGTGTTATCAACAACGTATTAACATTGAGTGTGTCATCAACAGCATATGATATTTCATAAAAGGGTATAATTCTCGTTTTGCAAGTATCATAATTCATTTACTAAAATGTTGAGTTAATTGTTCGATAGAAGTTGTTGAGTTGATTTATCAGGTTGTAAACATAAACCTAGTACCTGGTATTTTGGTACCAGCTGTTCATCTTATACTTAAGTAATATTTGGCTCTGTTAACACCATTTAAATTCGAAAATTTTCTAAAGCTAAGATAGTCATTTTTTTTACAGTTGTTACTCTTAGACAGATTTCGGCTATACTTTTAGAGATATTATTTGGCCTTGTATGATACCACTTTATCTTTAGAAAATACACACACTTTTCAAATTGGACCTCAACTGATGAAGTCTAATTGACGATATCGTCTTGTGCATTATAACTTGGGTATTATGTTTATAATATTTAATTGTGACGAGAATAAATCAGTACCAATTTTTATATATGAATGAACACGTCAGGTGTGACACGGGATGTTTATTTCTCCATGGCACCTGATCCCACGTTTGGATCGTCCTGACACCCGTGTTTGTCCAGTGTTTACCAGATTTGTATATTTCACCTTTGGATCTTCCAAATCTCGTGTTTACCAGTACAGTGCACCTCACCTATGGACCTTCCTGACACCCGTATTTGTCCAGTGTTTACCAGTACTGTGTACTTCACCTTTGAATCTTCCTGACACCCGTGTTTGTCCATTGTTTACCAGTAATGTGCACCTCACTTTTGGATGTTCCTGACACCCGTGTTAGTCCAGTGTTTACCAGTACTGTGTACTTCACCTTTGAATCTTCCTGACACCCGTGTTTGTCCATTGTTTACCAGTTATGTGCACCTCA
Source organism: Atrina japonica (assembly GCA_030159075.1). Lineage (NCBI taxonomy): Eukaryota > Metazoa > Mollusca > Bivalvia > Pterioida > Pinnidae > Atrina > Atrina japonica. The sequence goes on along the minus strand of BROG01000106.1, from coordinate 395,703 downwards.
TCTTTGGATGTTCCTGACACCCGTGTTTATCCAATGTTTACCAGTATTGTGCACCTCACACTTGGATCTTCCTGACACCCGTGTTTGTCCAATGTTTACCAGTACTGTGTACTTCACCTTTGGATATTCCTTTCTCCCGTGTTTGTCCAGTGTTTACCAGTACCGTGTATTTCACCTTTGGATATTCCTGCCACTCGTGTTTGTCCAGTGTTTACCAGTACTGTGTACGTCACCTTTGGATCTTCCTGACACCCGTGTTAGTCCAGTGTTTACCAGTACTGTGTACTTCGCCTTTGGATATTCCTGACACCCGTGTTTGTCCAATGTTTACCAGTACTGTGTACTTGTCACACGTGTTTGTCCAATGTTTACCAGTACTGTGTACTTCACCTTTGGATATTCCTGTCACCCGTGCTTGGCCATTGTTTACTGTGTACGTCACCTTTGGATCTTCTTGTCATCCATGTTTGTCCAGTGTTTACCAGTACTTCACCTTTGGATATTCCTGACACCCGTGTTTGTCCAATGTTTACCAGTACTGTGTACCTCACCTTTGGATCTTCCTGATACCCGTGTTTGTCCCGTGTTTACCAGTACTGTGCACCTTACCTTTGGATCTTCCTGACATCCATGTTTGTCAAATGTTTGCCAGTACTGTGTACTTCACCTTTGGATCTTCCTGACATCTGTGTTTGTCCCATGT
>BROG01000106.1:0-387500 GCA_030159075.1 Atrina japonica | reverse complement strand
ATGCATCATATATTTTACTCCGATGCAAACAAAGATAAATATGGCAATAGTAAAGCTTACAGGATATTACCTAAAGGAGTATCTAAAAACATTCTACCTCCGGCGAGTGGAAATGAACCATCTGCGTCTTGGATGCGATATCAATTAGCTGTGTCAAAACGAAAAGAATCGGAACGTCACAGTAGTTCTAAATATGCTATATTCGATTCTCTAAAGCCGACGGTGAATTTCCAGTCATTTCTAGATGACAATGATTCATTAGTTGATCAGGTGAGTTTATACTTACACAGTCTCTTGACGTGAACAATATGTGGACGCCTGCTATTAACATAGACCTGTATTTTAAAAATACTATTTGATAGAGATTTTAAAAGTCATTAGATATATAAAGTATGTAGAATGTTCCAAATTTAAAAATAATCATCCGGGACAGATTTAAGTAACAATTACTTAATGCTCCCTCCACTAAATTTTCACTATCTGTTGTAAGGGTATGACTATTCATTTCCAATCCTTAGTCTTTCATAGACTAAAACTATCCTTTACCTTTTTTCAAACCTTCTCAACAAAATTCTTTCAGTGATTTTCATTGATGGTTGCACAAGTACGTACATTTGAATGTTTGTGTATGAACGCGCGCGACTGTTTGTGTTGAAATATTTGAAAATTCAAACTTTATGAACATATACACTATCTTCCATTACTTTCACTTTAACTAATAAGAAAAAATACCACTAAATCAAACATATAATCATAGTTAGATATGTTGTATGTGATATATCATCATTTGAATATTTGCCTAATGTGTATTCTGACCCCTTTTTCTATCAATCAAATTACAGGATCTTGTCGCATGGGTTACCCTGGGAGCTCACCATATTCCACACACGGAAGATTTGCCTGTTGTTCACACACCTGGAATGGACATGGATTTTTATCTCCTCCCTTTTAATTATTTTCCGGAGGATCCAAGCATCGCATCACGTGATTCTGTTCGAATTGAACCTAAATACAGACATAATCCCTCAGATGGGCTGAATGTGGAACAGCAGACGACAACAGACGATTTAGAATGCCTACCAGAACGAATATTTTATTTTGAAGAAATTAAGGAAAATCCAGAAATCATTCTACAAACCTGACAGCAAATCAATACATCATCTCTGTTTGTGCACCAAATTTGACACAAGACATATTTCTAACTAAACAGCATGCACAGTAGATTGAATTGTTAAAGTGCAAACTTGATCCTGTAAAGAAACAATGTGATGTGTCAGTTCCGTACCTCGCTGCATCGATGTCACAAGGTCATATCAATATTTAGGTCACAAGAGGCATTTTGTGAAGCATCAATGGGCACCCTGGACTTGGAATTGATTTTTTTACATTCGTATGTTCGAGACTGCTTGAATCTAATCAGTGCCAATACAGACTGCTAAGTCTAGGCATAACTGATCATTAAATCAGATACAAATTGAAAACCTTAATAATCCGCCAAGCATCAAATTAGAAATTGGTCAACTTTATCTAATTAGTCGTGATCTTCATTATCAGTCTTGGTATTGATTTGTAACATAAGTAAGCTTTGTATAGCATTTTTAGATTTCGTTGATATTCTTATCTACTGTATCATAAACTTAAAACTTTATGCAATACATTTTGATGGCATCATTCTTAGAGTGGTTCGTTGATTCTCCCAGAAAAAAAAATCGGCTGATGTTTTAGTTTTTTTAGCTCACCTGGCCCGTGGGCCAAGTGGCCTTTTGCTATTGTCAAATGTCTGTCGTCCGTCATCTGTCGTCGTCCGTCTGTTAATTTTTGTATTTAAACATTTTCTCAAGAACCACTGGGCAGATTTCTATTAAATATGGCATGGAGTTTGGTCTTGGGAAGAGGCTTCAAGTTTGAAAAAAAGAAAAGTGAAAGGAGTCATAGGGGCTTCAAAGGGACAACGAAAGGTCAAAATTTGGTACATATTTCAAAATCTTCTTCTCATGAACCAATAATAAAATTCTCCATGATCTACAAAGTTTGAAAATGAAAGCTAAATCAATCGATAAACGTTTCGCTTGAATAACATAGCGTAGTCGTATACAAATGGCCTAAAAACTTAAAACTTTTTGTATACAAACACATATGAGAAAGTTGTTAGGAATAAATTAAAATCATTTTGGCAAAATTTCAAGGTCATTGGGTATATATATATATATATATATATATATATATATATATATATATATATATATATATATATATATATATATATATATATACATTGCTAATATAAACATAGTGTCACACCAAAATATAGATAATACTAATATAAACACAGTGTAACACCAAAATATAGATAACGCTAATATAAACACACAGTGTAACACCAAAATATTGACACCGCTAATATAAACACAGTGTAACACCAAAATATAGTTACCGTGAATATAAATACGGTGTTACAACAAAATATAGATAATGCTAATATAAACACAGTGTGACACCAAAACATAGATAACTCTAATATAAACACATCGTGTAATACCAAAATACAGACACCGCTAATATAAACACACAGTGTAACACCAAAATATAGACGCCGCTAATATAAACACACAGAGTAACATCAAAATATAGACGCCGCTAATATAAAAACACAGTGTTGCACCAAAATTTGGATAATGCTAATATAAACACATAGTGTAAAACCAAAATATACATAATGTTAATATAGTGTACACAGTGTAGCACTAAAGTATAAATACTTCTAATATCAACAAACAATATAAAACAAAAGTATTAACGTAAGTATACAACGTAAAAATTAACACAGAGTGTAACACCAAAATACAAATGCCACTAATATAAACACAGTGTTACACCAAATATAGATACCGCTAATATAAACACAGTGTAACACAAAAATAAAGACACCACTGATATAAACATAGTGTAAGACACTTCTAATATAAACACAGTGTAACACCAAACTATAGATACCGCTAATATAAACACAGTGTAACACCAAAATATTGATACCGGTAATATAAATACGGTGAACACCAAAATATAGAAACGGCTAATATAAGCACAGTGTAATATAGATACCGGTAATATAAATACGGTGTGACACCAAAATATAGAGACGGCTAATATAAGCACAGTGTAATAAAGATACCGTAAATATTAACAAATGGTGTAACATCAAAATATAGACGCCGATTATATAAACACAGAATAACACCAAAATATAGATACCGCTAAAATAAACAAAGTGTAATACCGATACTGGTAATATGAATTAAGTGTAACACCACAATATAGACACCGTTAATATAAACATTCAGTGTAACACCAAAATATAGATACCGCTAATATAAACTCGGTGGGTTGTTCGATTCATATAAGATGGCGGGATGGAGTAACCTTTCGCTTATCATACGGATGATTCTACTCACTTTTCGGTTATGAAAAGCAGCACGATTACTATAGTCAGTGTAACTTTAATGTTATGCTTTATTACATAAAATTTAAATTCGTCTAGATCAAGAAAGGGTTTACAAGACTCCACCACGCCATTTTACCATAAAACCATAATATAGAAACCGGTAATATAAATACACTGTAAATCAAAAATATATAGTTAGCGCTAAAACTGTAAGAGGAAATGGTCTGAAAAGGTGTATACATATTTTGCTAACGTAGACACGTGGAGTCTACTTATACACTATCATATTAAACAACCTTTATAAACTTATTCCACACTGAAAATTCTATATCTACAATACTCTTTCCTTTTGCTCTAAAGATTTAATCGGTAAAATGTATCTTCACTGTACCTCTAATGTTTAGCTCTTCTGAACTATCTGCACCCTAGACTGGCTATGCACGTAAACAGATGAATAGATTTGTAATCTTGTGACAATGGTGCTTTTTACTACTTTTCAAAACTCAATTTCATTGACAGAACTACGCAATTAATAATGTTTCTGTTGAGAATTCCAATACAATTTTCCCTCGTTTTTATAAACGACGATGCGATTGTTAGGTTTTGAATAATCAAACTGTGATTTAAGAAAAAACGCATTTTGCAAATATTTAAGTTATCATAAGTTTTGTGTCGTATACAGAATATTATTGAATAATGATTACTGATGGTATAGAATCATTACTATATATGTTAAATTGCTAGCATTACCAAGATATATAAGGGCAATGCTATCTTTGTTAAATCTATATGATATTATATTGCTAGTATAACTCCCGACTCGCAAAAGGCAGATCCTCGTCATGGGGTCACACCAAAGACTTCACAAAATTGTTAGTGATTATTCCTCCGCCACGTACTTGACATACAAAGTGAAAGTCACCAGTGTTTCGGATTAGACACCGGTGTTCCTTGTCACCGAGTTGGTATCAGTCCGTAACACAGGTCAAAAGTTTTGGCACTCCAACTACAGCTGGTGACATCTCAATAAAATGTAAAACAATCTTGGCAGGATTACAGCAATAAAAACTAAACAAAACATCAACTCCAAAGTTTTACACTTTGTATTGTTATTTTTTCATTAACCAATTGTGACAAGGACCTGTTCCTCACTAATTTCATTTAAATCTGAATGTAAACTCACTGTGGAATATCCAGTGTTCACTAGTTTTGTATGTTGTGTCCTGGACATCCTGAAAATTAATACTTTTTTGTATCTGTAATTTTTATATATTACTAGTAGTGTAGATTGTCAAAATGTTTACACAAACTTTTTATCTAGTAATGATTGTAAAGGAATTGATGAATAGCATGCCTTGTTCAGTTCAATTTGTTCAATATCACTTGTCTTTACCATGGACAAACTCGATCAGTTTCTGAAAACACCACTTGATCACAACGGAGCAAAAGAAGTATAATCATCCCTTAACATGATACAGTAAGGAGAAATCTTCTGAACACTATATTTAGTAGATATCAAATATCTACGTTACAGACCTCACAGGAATCCAAATTACATGTTTATATTTACAATATTAAGTAATCGATTAGTGTTAGAAATTTATCCCTACTGCGTGAGAATGGATCCACACAATGTTTTACATTTTAGATGTAGAATTTCCAACAAAGCCAAACAAAACAAAAATTTTGTTTATCTTCATGAATCTATTCTATTTATCACCAAATTTCACAATGCTTATACTCGATGCACTTAGGTACATAAGCCTTATGAACCAGGACATTCGATGACATCCTCAAAGACTCGACTTTTGATTAACCTTCCAGGATTCAAAAACTTGAAAAAAAAAACATGACAACTTTGCCTCTAAACTGATAATCAGATTTTCTTAATCAATTTTCATTTGATTTTTGCAATGAAATATAAGGATTTATGAATTGTTTATTATAATTGTTTTTCATAGATATTTTTCACCAGTGAAAATAACATAATGGAAATTATGGTAATTTTGTGGCGCACTAAAATTACAAGTCGCTCACATGGCCAAAAACAATACAGCTATGTCACATCTTATTTTCTATCTATGAAGACATGGACATTCAGCTTCCATCTACTTATGTTTGTTTATTGTTGTTTAACGTTCCACTCAAGAATATTTCACTCATTTAGAAACATCACGAAATGCCGGTGAAGCACTTCAAATTTTGGCCTATGCTGGACACTTACGGCCATTGAGCAGTGAAGTTTCTTTAACATGCCGACACCTACTGTGACACGGGACCTCGGTTTTTACTGTCTCATCTGAAGGACAGGAAACCGGCCTGCAGCCGGCTGGACTCGAACTAACGATCAATAGTCGAGCGGGTTATCGACTGATCCATCTAATTAAATGATAACTTATCACGCTTTCAGAAGTGTAACTTCCAATCATCACAGATCACATAGCTCACTTTATGCAGGCAAATGACTTTGTATGCAAGAAATATCATTCTAAATAAATAACAATACAGTTTGGTCTATTTAGTGCTACTACATTCCGAGATAATGCCAAAATAATATAATCTAATTGTGGTCACCAAACAGTGAAATGTAAGTCAGATGACAAATGCCCAAACTACAAGTTAATTTCTATCACCAGTCGCATCATTCATACAGGTTTGGTCTGTCTAGTTCTACTACTAATGCCCAAATCAAATAGTTTTAAAGTAGTCACTAAACTGTGAAATGTAGGTCAGATGCAAGATCTGCAACATGCAAGTTGATAGTTATCATATGACATATCATCCATGCAAGTTTGGTCTGTCTAAGGCTACTTCTTTCTGAAAGAATGCCAAAACAAATCCTCCTAACGTGGTCATTCAACAATGGAATGTAGATCAGATGCCAAGTCTGCGAACTGCAATCAAATGCGCATCATTAAATGCATCATCTGTGTAAGATTGGGAAGTCTGGTCTTTCTACTTTCCGAGATAATACCCAATTCAAAGTTTCTTAACGTAGTCATTCAACCATGAAATGTAGGTCAAATGCCAAATCTGCCAACTGTACGCTAATGGACATCACCAGATGCATCATCTTTGTACAAAGATTGACAAGTCTAACTTTTCTACTTTCCAAATCAAATCTTAACATGGTCATTCAACCGTAAAATGTAGGTCAGATGCCAAATCTGCGAACTCCAAGCTAATGGGCATCACAAGATGCATCATCACTGCAAGCTATCACCAGTCGCGTCATCCATACAAGGTAATGCCCAAATCAAATCTTCTTAACGAGGTCACTCAACCGTGAAATGTTGGTCAGATGCAACATCTGCAACATGCAAGCTGATAGTCATCATATGACATATCCATGCAAGTTTAGTCTGTCTAGCCTTTCTACTTTCCTACATTCTGTATGCCATATACAGAATCGGCAACCCACATCCTGATGCATGTATCATGCTTACAAGTTTTGTCATTCTAACACTTCTGGTTACAAAAAAATCAGTGCGGATACCGACAACGGGGGTATAGCATAAACTCCGGTTCACTTCGTGAGGTGAGCTAAAATATTTCAACATATCCAACAACTACTTTCAAAATGTTAACATTTGAGGGAAACATGAATGATGGTAACTGTAAACAGTCATTATTATGACAGTAAAATTTGCACAAAACTGACTTTAAACGCGATCAGCGATATCCTTTTACCAATCACTACTTATAAAGTGCGAATTTGTGGCAGAGTGGTTGAAGAATCACACCTACAAACACGGGGCCCGTTTACGAAAGGTCCGAAGTCCGGGGGATTGTTTTACAAAAAGTTTTAAGTCCTAAATCTTAAGTGTTAGTCCTAATTGTCATGGGACTGACCAATCAGTGATGCGTTGCAATGGTACTTAGGACTAAAAGTTTAGATTTAGGACTTTGGACCTTTTGTAAAACGGGACCAGTGACCCGTGTACGAGAGGTCGCAAGTCCTAAATCCTATGTCTTATTCCTAATTGTCATGTGACCAACCAATCAGCGATGTGTTGGCATGGTAGTTAGGACTAAAAGTTATGATTCAGGACTTACGACCTTTCATAAAACGGACCCCTGAATCCTAATTCTTACCTCTAACTACCATGTCAATGCATCGCTGATTGGTCAGTCCATGACAATTAGAACTAAGACTAAGGATTTAGGACCTTTCGTAAAACGGCCCCCTGGTGTATGTCGTCTAGTCAACATCGGTTACAATCCCAATGGAACCGTAGTAATTGTGTTATAAAGTTTACAAGTTTAGTTGTGGAAGGCTGGTGGTCTCTTCCAGTGTGCATGTATATTGTAATCGGGCTCTCTCCTAAGACTTTAAAAACTAAATGCCACACAATAACTGCAAAATTGTTGAGTATGGTGAAAAAAATCCAGTAAAAATTTAAAAAAAAATTATTATGAAAAAAATATAAAAATAAAAAACAAACTGAAAAAAATACTTTGCCTCTCTGTAGAAAATGATCTTATGGTTAACTAAACAGGCTATAGTAAATCAGTGCTTTAGGTAACATACATATTTAAATGTGAGGCTCAAGACTCGTCAATCAGCTCTTGAATATTCTAATATTGGGCAACAAACACCTATGAAAACACAGATATAATTAGGTGCTCAGAAGCAGTTAATATCCTCTGAACTGACCGAGATATAAATTCAATATAAATCATTTAGGGTGCAAAACATACGGTAAGACAAACCAAAATGTAAAAGAAAGACAAAAAACATGTGAACAACTGTAAATTGTTTTATATGGAAAATATACACTCTGTTTATGATCTTTTTCAAAACAGAAAGCAACAATGTTCCAGTAATTCAAGTTATCATATTATTAACAAAAATGTGATAAATTTCAATTCCTTTAAAGCTTGCTGCTAACTGGATATACAAACAATTCGTTTTGTAAATGGTTGTAGCACTTTCCTCTAAAATAAAGAAAATATTCTCTTCACAGAAGACTAGTAAATTCAAATTCAATTAGTAAAGAGACAGATGCTTAATATTATTTGCATATGAAATCATTACATATGTTTAGTTTAGTTATCAAAGAACACATGGATAAAATAGATGAAGCAAACCAAAATCAAAACTATGTGGGTTAATAAACCCAAGATAACAGACAGGGAGTCTCCACTGTTAGATCAAAGTGACAACTCCTCTTTCACAAACTTAAAAAAATTCAAAGATTGAGGTGAAGGAAGTTGTACAGTACACTCTTGTGCGATTACTGTATAGCTTGAAACTTACATCCTTTATTTGCATTTTTTTTACTCCTGAATGTTATGGAAAATAAAGAAAAAAAACATTTTTTTAATATGTCCAAAACTTTAGGTCTAATTCAACACAACAGAAAATCTGTTTATGGTAATAAAGTGAAAAAGAATATCTGTATACAGTTTGACTGTTCCTTAAATTCAATACACAGTATTTATTGTAAAGCCATTACAGAAAAGGAATAAAGTTTTCATCTATGTAATAACAGATCGGACTGTAAGCAGACATTAAGGTTCACCCTTGGAGTAATACATTCTAAATCATTAGTAGCCATGTTGTAGTGCATCTAATTTTGAAGGAAGACAAAACAGTAAATAAAAAAAAGAAAGCTTTATCAAACAAATGTCCAGACTTGAGAAAAAGAGAGGGACATAAAAAAATATCACCAATTTCACAAGAGACTAGGAAATTTTAAAGAGAAATACCATAGGTAATGAAAAGTATTAGAGATTCATAAAAATAGCACAATTTCTGACAGGTCTGAATAATTTAAATACATGAAGTCAAACGTTTCTCATTGTTCACCCAACTCCTTGTCAATAAAACCGTTGATCAATGAGTCGTGAATTTTTCAAAGTGTGATACCATAATCCTAGAAATCAATATGACAAATTTACAGAAGATTGGCTATCAGTTTAGTTTTTGAGAAGAAAACCAAATTGCCAGTCATGACAAATGGTGACAGATGGAGATTGATTGAAACAGGTCATCGAAATACCAATAGATCAATCAGGGGTCAGTTTGGCACATTACTGTAGACTTTCACACTAGCTTTCACATCAAAAGTAAGTGAACATGTTAGTAGTGCATATATTGTAAAAAGTATCAGTACTAAAAAAAACTGTTTGACTGTGTAAGTGGTACCGAAAATTATAAAATATCTATCACATGTCTAAAACATCAGCTCTTAAAGTTACAAAGCGTATCTTTAGAATATTTAGGGAATGTTAAAAATGCCGACCATTGAATGCAAAAATCAGAAAACAATGCAAAAAACCATAAAGTTTCCTGGATAAATATTTGTTCAAATAAATTTGCATTCATTAGTGATGTTCTCATTTCCTAAAGATGATAACTGAAAGACATTGAAATATTATATTTACTAATGTTTCCATAAAGAATTTGATCTACCTACAGATGGACCATGATAAGTAGCAATACAGTTCAAGTTCATGAGATATTGGTACATAAGTTATTTGCTTTTCTAAATCAAAATTCAACATTTATACTGATATACAATTTAAACCATGGACATATATGTTAATTATGTAGACAGCCAATTTATTGTAACCTAACCAAAATGATTTATAGTCCTAAAACTGAAGCTATGAAAACTTCACACTTGATAACCTTAGTTATCATATAAAAAATACTGTATGTTTCAAGTGGAAACTGTTGCTATATTAACATGTGGAAATGTTCTGATGTTAACAGTTCTATACAGAAAGTCAGAACAATCTATAATGACAAACAAAATGATTTTCCATCACACCGTGGGCAGATTTGGATCTATTCGAGCATTTTTTGTGGACACTATTCAAATTTGATTCCCTGGGCCAGTGGAAGTTCTTTACTGTAGTTTATAGTGCTGGAAAGATAAAAAACAGATACATGAATAAAACAAAAGTAATCTACAAAGGCTTGATTTTAACATTGTAACAGAAAGCTTTGATAAAAAATAATGAATTCCCCTAACTGATAATTCTAGTATTTGTTTAATACTATGTCAATAAAAATATTACATTTCTCTTAAGTCAAAACCAATTGTTTTTGGTCATTTATTGCAAAACTATAAGTTTGGTATTATGTTTACAGTGTTTAAACATCTATTTATATACATGTCAAGGCATTGCAGCTATATAATTATCCAGTCATTTTTACTTTTTATAAGGTTACCTCTCAACTAATAGATTTTCAATTTAACCCACCCATCCACACACACACACACACACATTCTACGAGTTTTCTATATCTTTTTCTTTACTGCAAAGGTTTTAAGATCTTTTCAATAATTAGATATATTTACATACAAAATAAATCCCGTTATTGAAGCTGCATTTAATGGGGTTCTTGCTTAGATGAGGTTTGTTGTTAGTTAATTGTCGGGTATGGCTTTCAAATCGAATTTTATACTCCTGTAGAGAAGGTGGAGATTAGTATTTGCAGGATTTAGGTAATAAATGGTTATAAAGTCATTAGATGAAATGAAAATACATTAAAACTACAAGTATAAGGTTTATATGGAATAAATATTCAATTGATGTCAGCCGGTTTGTCATTTTTTATAGGAGTTGAAGTCGATTTGCAAACATGCACATGAATTGTGATTCATAACAAAATGAATACATTGTACCACGATTGATGTAATGATTTTACATTTTTTTTTACCAATAGATGTTTATCTTAATAATTTGTTTGTATTTCACTGTGTATACACATGTCTTCAATAATGATATTTAAACATACCTTTAAAGTTACCCTTAGCTTAAACATACCTGCCAAGCTCTGAAACCTTCAATGAGGGAGATCTCCCCCTCAGCTGAGGTGGAGATTTTGTGCAGACGACATTGACAGCCTAAATATATGATCTGTACACTACACACATTTCAAACCACCAATGTGAGTTAATTAATGGATATACTTTATTTCTTCAGTTCATTTTTGAATTGTAGACGAGCTGTTTTCAATACTCTTGAGTCTGGACAATATTCATAACATGCCATAAGATTTTTTTATTTATGTATATCATTAAAACTTTTATTTACAGTAACTAATATTACTTTTATCATTCACCTACATTTAATTCAGATTTTACAACTTTTATACACTATATAGTGTTACATGTATCATCATTTTAACACATCCTGAAATCAGTTCCGTTCGGTATCGGTTCTTCCATTTAACACCCAACTTCCACTTCCTCCATAAACTGCAAGCACCAGCAGCCAACATACGATGTGTTTTGTGACATTTTCAGCCATGAGGTAAAGATTAACGTGTTGAATTGTCAATAAAATAATTATTTTAGTTTCTAATTGTTTTTAGAAATTTATTTTGAACTACAAATAGAAGGAAATGGATCACTTTCAAAACTAAAGCTTTTTGAAATGATGAATGGTTGTACTTATACTGACATTTTCACTTGCACGGCAGGTCAAAGACTAACTGAAATCTTGTTGCCTGCTTCCAACTTTTACTTGTGGGTCACTGTTGGGTTAAAATATCCGAATGCGGGGATTTTATACTCCCGTGAGGGAACAGACCAGCAAGCGAGAGATTTCCAAAATTTCGATATTTGTGCGGGAGTCTCCCGCACAAAACGGGAGGGTTGGCAGGTATGGTTTAAAGGTGAATTAGACATGATATTCTTATTTTTCGTTTTTTTTTCTAATATTGGCCTAAATAACACTTTTTCCCTCAGATATACTTGTGAAAGCAACTAATTTCTTGTTTCTTACAAACTTGTGTCTCTCTTTGCATATGGTTCAACTGAAGCATTGAAGTCTAAATCTTTGGAAGAAAAATTTTCTAAATATTTCCCAACAGTCATATTTATCTCACAGTTTAGCCCTATCTGACACATGAGTAATGAGAGTTGCACTTGGAATATGATGTCTTTTACTAAATTTAGAATTTTTTGTTTGTTTTTAATTTGATGAAATGTGCCAATTGGCAAATATATGGTGATGGCCTTGAAATAGAATTAAATTCTTCATGTCATAAATCTAAAGGTGGTGTTTTGTTCTTGTATTGGTAAATATTTTCATTGCTGAAATTGGGAATTCACAATTACATAGATTACCATCCAATCTTCAAATTCCCTGATTCAGAAGGCATGGAATGAAGTCTGTAGTAATTTTGCCCTAAAAAACTTGATACTGTATTTCAAACAGGAAGAAAATTGATCCAGTATTCTATAAGAAGTTGAAAATAAATTCACATAAAAACTAGATAATTACAGATTCCAAATTACAAACTCCACACACAAAACATCATTATTAATGTTCAGCAACTTACCATGTGGACCTTCTCATGTACTGTTTCCATGCATCACTTCCTGATTCTCTGCCACCACCTGTGTGTTTTTCACCACCTAGATATCAGGTATACAAAAATACAGAGATTAGCCCTCACACCTCAAGTAAGGTTGCTCTCACTGGCTCTACAGTAATAGCATGAGTCTCTAAAACAGGTCAAGATATAAAATTTGTAACACTTCATCTATACATATATCCCATATCTCCATATTAGTGAAAATATTGTGGCTGGATGCAAAACAACAATTGAGCATTGAACTGAATTTGATTTTTTTAAAGTATGAGAGATACATCCAATTTTGACTAGTGCACTTCGCATAACCCTTCTTAACAGGTTATACAACAAGAGTTGTCAGAAGACATCAAAGCTTGCTGAAATGGGTGTAAATTTTCAAAATAGATATTTAACCCACAGCTGTCATGTTTTAACGTCAAAAGGACTGGTAATAATTTGATTCCTTCGCTCAGGTTAAATATTTGGAAAAGTAGTTCAAAGTCCAAGGTCAGGGTCACTAGGTCAAAAGTCAAGATACCAAATGAAAGCTCTGGTCATAAGAAATCTATATGTGAAATATCAAAGCCATACCCCCTCATGGTTTAATATATACAGGGATGAGATTGGCAAATCTTTTTTTCAGAGGAAAATGAGCTAGGGTCCGCCGGGGCCGCAGGCCCCGGCGGATCCAGGGCAGAGCCCTGGTCAGGGGGTTCAGGGGGACGAAGTCCCCCTGAAGCCAAAGCACTTTGGCTGTTTGAAAACTAGTAAACTGCACTAAAATGGCTTTACCTTTTGCAATCAATTTTGCCATTTTGCAAGGCAGACTTGGGAAACCGCGGGTAAAACGCTTAACAATATAACCTCTGCGCTGATTGGCCATATGCGTTGTAAGTAATCCAATGAAAACGTGCGTAAGTAATAGCTTCAACACCGTAATAGCTTCGACACCGTCTCGGCGTTTATGGTTTGTTGGAGGGAAAACTCCCGAATATTCGAAGTTGAAGACAAACAGAGTTCTCTCCCTTCCACAGATCGTTGAACTACTTCCGTGTTCAATTGACTGACGTATTTCAAGTTGCGTATTTACAGATTTACATGTACCGATCTTGCTGTGTCAGAGATAAGAAACAAAGAACACTCAGTGTTCAGGATAGACAACAATTTTATTAAACAAAGGTATACTTTTAAGCTGTAAAAATGAAAAATATTACATTCTTACCCCCCCTAAAATTTTCTCAACGGATTTGGACGTTTCACAAAATCGACCCCTGGGACTGTCAAATCCGCGGAAATCCGCGGATCCGCGGAAAAATCTCATCCCTGAATATATAGCCAAGGCTAAAGTTTTTGAACAGTAGGTCAAAGTTCAAGGTCAAAGTCACTAGGTTAAAAGTCAAGGTACTAAATAAAAGCTCTCTTCATAGGGATTCTATATGTGAAATATCAGAGCCCTGTCTCTTGCTGTTAAAATGTTATAAGCCAGGTTAAAGTTTTGTCTACGGAAGCTGACCACAAAGACTTTGCCAGGGGTATGCCATTAGCTCTCCGGACATTCGTCCTGGCGAGCTAACAAAATTCACTGGTCAAAAATTCAGTTTATTTCTCATACAATGAGTATAACTTCAAATTATATTTTAGTTATAAAAGTAACATCAAACTACTTATACTACAAAATTTAATTTGTCAATGAATAATGGTTCAAATGTTTGCAACATCACTTGTATGTATATATTGAGTACATCTAGTGTATGGGCTACAATCCAGCATCAATTTCACAATGCCAGCCAGCAAGAGGTTTACATCCTGATTGGACAATTAGTGATGACTTGATGTAAATGAAAATATTCCAACTATTTTAGGCACATGTTTATGATTTGCCATGTTTTCATTATTATGTCAAGACAGTGACAGTATAGTGACGTCAAGTTTACTGTCAAAAAGTTGTTCGACTGATAGACATAGCTTACTTACAAAGTTGAGTTTACGATATTTACACTAATGAAATTGCTTTAAAAGTGAAAACATTTAATTATTAAAAGTAAACACTTGTGTGTGAAATTGCAATATGTTGACAAAGAGGACCATAAACAGCTCACAATGCAACCATAGTGAACTTTGAAAATACTGTTTGAAGTTAAAAGGTGCTAACTTTGCTAGACAAGTAAAAAATCATGTTGCAGTTTGTAACTTTAGACCTCAGTAGGAGATAATTATAAGAGAGACTATCAACAACGCCTCTGCATAATGGGCCATTTACTTGTCATGAGGGTCAATATTGACTTTGACCTTTGATATACTGTCTCCAAAACAACATTTATACAAGAATAAAAACAATAACAAATGAATACATACCAAAAGCACCACCAATCTCAGCACCACTGGTAGGGATATTAACATTCACAATACCACAGTCAGAGCCTTTTGGTCTGTAAGTAGGATAGTTGACATATGGTTTTATTTACTTGTAACATTTGAAATCAATTTTGAAGTTCATGTATATCATTTGTATATCATATTGTGTACAACTGTGTCTGTAAGTGTGTCAGTTTGGTTATATATGTCTGTCTGTCTGTCAGTTCTCAGAGTGTGGTTGTAAGTGTATGTGTCTGTCCTTTGTGTGTGATTGTGTCTGTCTCTTGTCCATCTGTCTGTGTATTTGTATATCGGACTGTGTGCCTGCCTGCCTGCCTGTGTGTTAGTAGTTATCTTTGAGTCAGTGTTTGTGTGTGTCTGTGTGGGTGTCTGTCTGTGTGTCGGTGTGGGTGTCTCTCTGCCCTATGTTTCGTCTGTCCATCTGTTAGCAAGTGTGTGTTTGTGTCTATATTTTGTGTCTGTCTGTGCTGTGAGTGTTTCTCTGCCCTATGTTTTGCCTATCCAACTGTTAGCAAGTGTGTTTGTGTCTATATTTTGTGTCTGTCTGTGCTGTGGGTGTCTCTCTGCCCTATGTTTAGCCTGTCCATCTGTTAGATAGTGTGTTTGTGTTTATCTTTTGTGTCTGTCTGTGCTGTGGGTGTCTTTCTGTCCTATGTTTTGTCTGTCTATCTGTTTGCAAGTGAGTGTTTTTGTGGTTTTTTGTGTCTGTCTGTGCTGTGGGTGTCTCTCTGCCCTATATTTAGCCTGTCCATCTGTTAGCAAGTGTGTTTGTGTTTATCTTTTGTTTCTGTCTGTGTTGTGGGTGTCTTTCTGTCCTATGTTTTGTCTGTCTATCTGTTTGCAAGTGAGTGTTTTTGTGGGTTTTTTTGTGTCTCTCTGCTGTGGGTGTCTCTCTGCCCTACATTTAGCCTGTCCATCTGTTAGCAAGTGTGTTTGTGTTTACCTTTTGTGTCTGTCTGTGCTGTGGGTGTCTATCTGCCCTATGTTTAGTCTGTCCATCTGTTAGCTAGTGTGTTTGTGTTTATCTTTTGTGTCTGTCTGTGCTGTGGGTGTCTTTCTGTCCTATGTTTTGTCTGTCTATCTGTTTGCAAGTGAGTGTTTTTGTGGGGTTTTTTTTGTGTCTGTCTGTGCTGTGGGTGTCTCTCTGCCCTATGTTTAGCCTGTCTATCTGTTTGCAAGTGTGTTTGTGTGTATCGTTTGTGTCTGTCTGTGCTGTGGGTGTCTTTCTGTCCTGTTTTGTCTATCTGAAAGCAAGTTTATTTCTGTTTGAGTATCTGTCTATGTTTGTGTCTGTGTCTGTGTGTGGGTGTGCAAGTTTGTGTCTCTTTCTAAATATACCTGCCTGTGTGTATGTGCTAAAAGACTAGTTAGGCCTAAATCAAAATATTGTAAGTTTGCCCTTTTGCATCCCAGATATTGAACATTGGGCATTGGGTAGGTAGGTAGGTAGGTAGGGTAAATACTTCATTTATTTTGTCAATAACATCCTAGTTCATGGTAACCTTAATAAATTTTCACTATTGGTAATGTTTTTCTGTAATATGTCAAACTCTCCTTACTGTATGCCTATATCACTGCATCATACATGTCAAACTCACTGTACTGTATGCCTATATGACTGTGTCATACATGTCAAACTCTCTGTACTGTATGACTATATGACTGTGTCATACATGTCAAACTCTCTGTATTGTATGCCTATATCACTGCATCATACATGTCAAACTCTGTACTGTATGCCTATATGACTATGTCATACATGTCAAACTCTCTTTACTGTATGCCTATATGACTGTGTCATATACGTCAAACTCTCTTTACTGTATGCCTATATGACTGTGTCATACATGTCAAACTCTCTGTACTGTATGCCTATATGACTGTGTCATACATGTCCAACTCTGTACTGTATGCCTATATGACTGTGTCATACATGTCAAACTCTCTTTACTGTATGCCTATATGACTATGTCATACATGTCAAACTCTCTTTACTGTATGCCTATATGACTGTGTCATACATGTCAAACTCTCTTTACTGTATGCCTATATGACTATGCCATACATGTCAAACTCTCTTTACTGTATGCATATATGACTATGTCATACATGTCAAACTCTCTTTACTGTATGCCTATATGACTATGTCATACATGTCAAACTCTCTGTACTGTATGCCTATATGACTATGTCATACATGTGTACAATACATGCATGTTATTTGTCACAGCAATATTTGCAAATAACCTTCAATTTTCCCTCCCTTACAAATACAACCACTTGCCAAAATTTATAGACATTAATGTGTAATAACTATATACATGTATTTCATATAAAACCACAATTTTTTCAAAAAATATTGTGAAGCCATTTTTTATTGCATTTCAATAGAATTTTCACTGCTAAACACAGAATTGAATACAATTTCATTATATATTTTATTTGAATTTTCTGAATTAGAAACTAAAAGATTCATAAATTTAAACAGAAAGTTTAATTTTTGTGATGAAATTTCCTTATTTGTATAAGAAATTTAGAAAGAGTCATGAAAACAATTCTCTCAACCACTTCATCATAAGAAATTCTGTTAAAAGATTTTGAATTTACTGAGCCACTGTCTGTTATATTTCTGGTATTCTAACCGCTGTGCCCGAAAACTCAGTGTCGGTTAGCAAGTCTTTTTTTCTCTATTGTCATTTAATATAGTCATGCGAAAATCCGGTAAAACACCTGTTATTACCAGATTGGAATCGAGACTAAATAAACACAAAGTGTGAAATAAATAGTTTAAACTATAAAGCTAACTTAAACTGCAGCAAATATTTCGATGTTTACATGTTAGGTAATTGGTTTTGAGACATATCCATGAAACAAACTACTATGCCTTTCTGGTAGATCATGAATATACCCGGTTTTAGTGTAACCTTCATTTAGGTAAAATTAGTGCTTAAATTGGCCTTTACGTTGTCGTAAAATGCATCAATCAGCAGAAAAGAAGTGTATTAAGACCCAGATAAAAACAACCAACAATTCTGAAAAAAAAAGAAATTGTGTCTGAAAAATCAATATACAATACTTTGAGTCAGCGTGATTTCCATGGGTCGGTTGGCAAAGAGCAAGCATTCAATATTTTAATATAGGCCTTAACAGAATTATTTTTCCTAACGTCTATTGGGAATTATAACTAATTTGATTGCCTGTCATTTGTTACAGATAGCTATTCATTTCATTAATATATATATATATATATATATATATATATATATATATATATATATATATATATATAGTCAACGCTACATATAACAAAATGGAAAGGAGATAGATTTAAACCTTATTATAGCCTGATTTCATTATCCTGATTCATGATATATTGCAAGAAATTCATAGGGATGAAATATCTCCTCGCTATAACTGGTATTCTGTTATATATACTCTCTTGTTATAAGTGGAGTTTACTGTATATATATATATATATATATATATGCTCCTTTCATTCTTACCCCAGCCATTTAAATATTTTGCTGAAATCTTTTGTAAATAAACTGCTTGATAATCCCTGTTTGACTTCATTGTTCCATTTAAAAGCTTCATCCAGGTCCTGTAATATATATACATATTCTGTAATTCTTGTAATTTTGAAAAGTAAACACAAAATTCATTTGTCTTCCCATTTAATTTTTTTGTGACATAACCAAAATGTAAGAAAAATAATAAATATTACAAGTGGATGAATAAAATTTATGGGATAATGATAGTTAGATATCTCAGCACCTAAATTCATTTTAACTGGAAAATTGTAATGGATCAGATAAATGATTGTTTTCAGTACATGAAACTGTTGCCATGGATTTGCTAGTTCAATCAGTTATGTCTTCGAATTCTCAGATCAGGGAGTTCACAGCTGATCACATAAAGATAATGTTTTCAGTTTATCACACAAATATATTTTACTTTCAACAAATAACCAAGTGAAAATTAAAATCAAGTATTCCTACTTAAAGTTGAATAAAAATAAGTCAAACAAAGACACAAAAGATCATACATTTTTTTTTTCAATGCATCAGCACAAAACAAACAATGCTACCTTCCCAAGTCGGTGACACAGACTTATCAAGAGCTAACAAAAGAGTACAAAATGATTGAAACCAACTTACATTAAACTTCAATGCATAAACAATTGGTGCAAATGTTTCCTGATGGACAATTGGTGCATCATGTGCGAGATTTGTAATAATTGTAGGCTCCACAAAGTTTCCTGGTCGATCAATCACCTGTAATCAAAAATATTTTTGGATAGAGTTTTATGCCACACTCAACAATTTTTCAGTTATATGGTGATGGCCAGTCACAATATACTGGGAAAGAGATCATTGGCCTCACAAGTAAACTGGCGAACTTTCTCACCAAAATCAGTTTATATTCTAGTGGGGACTGAACCTATGCTGAGACTTTAATATAAAACATCTCAGATACCAAAGAATAAATCAATGGAATGTCCAGGACATAGATACAAATCCGGTAAAAATGGACAAACAAGGACCTCTGGAAACCAAGAGGTGGGATCAGGTGCCATGGAGGAGTAAGCACCCCCCTGTCGACCGGTCACACCCGCCGTGAGTCCACAGTCAAGTTCAATGAAATACGTGAGGAGTGTATCCTCGTCACAATTGGTACAGACGTCTCAACAACCGCCAACGAAAAGGCAACTCAACATTTCACTTAGTGAAACAGAGTAGTCGCAAACAAGACTATTATACTGACCGTAAAATTTGCGGAATGTTGACATTAAACGCGGTTTTCAATATCCCTGTGTCAATAATTTGTCAGTGAGTAGTTTACCTCTGTATATGAAATCTTCATATGTTGTACACGCCCTGGCATATCGGATCATTTGTGAAATAAAGAATGAAATCCAATTTTAAATAGCCCCTTTAATTGTTTAATTGTTGAACAAGATGTGTAAAAGATGTATGTAATACTTACTTTACTACACTAAACATCATATACATATTGTTAACCTAACTACCATCACACTAAATATTCCTCGTCATATGTTACTACCACCTTGTGTGTCAAAAATATAAAGGGAACCGTAGCTGTGTTTTCCAAAGAAACATTATTCATTTTTACTACTCATATTAAGGCACAATAACAAATAAAAGATATACACAGGCAAAAACATTTTTATATTCCTATATATTTTGTGAAAATAGGGTCAAGGTCAAATCTGTATGTATATACAAATAGTAAGGTCGAATTAATCATTTGCCAAACTGGGTATCTCAGGCAATGTTTACAAAATATATAGGAATTTAAGAACTTTTATACACAGGAATACCGATATTTCTTTTTTGTTATTGTACATCTATAAAAGTAGTAAAATAGAAAGATCCTGGGGGGAAAAACACAGCTAATGCTTCTTTAACATATTATTGCCACTTCAGGCAGTTAATGTTAATATATTTATGCCACTTCAGGCAGTTCATGTTAACATATTTATGCCACTTCAGGCAGTTCATGTTAACATATTTATGCCACTTCAGGCAGTTCAATTTAACATATTTATGCCACTTCAGGCAGTTCATGTTAATATATTTATGCCACTTCAGGCAGTTCATGTTATTATATTTATGCCACTTCAGGCAGTTCATGTTAATATATTTATGCCACTTCTGGCAGTTCATGTTAATACATATTTATGCCACTTCAGGCAGTTCATGTTATTATATTTATGCCACTTCAGGCAGTTCATGTTAACATATTTATGCCACTTCAGGCAGTTCATGTTAACATATTTATGCCACTTCAGGCAATTCATGTTGACACATTTATGCCACTTCTGGCAGTTCATGTTAACATATTTATGCCACTTCTGGCAGTTCATGTTAACATATTTATGCCACTTCTGGCAGTTCATGTTAACATATTTATGCCACTTCTGGCAGTTCATGTTAACATATTTATGCCACTTCTGGCAGTTCATGTTAACATATTTATGCCACTTCTGGCAGTTCATGTTAACATATTTATGCCACTTCTGGCAGTTCATGTTAACATATTTATGTCTCTTCAGGCAGTTCATGTTAACATATTTATGTCTCTTCAGGCAGTTCATGTTAACATATTTATGTCACTTCAGGCAGTTCATGTTAACATATTTATGTCTCTTCAGGCAGTTCATGTCAACCTATTTATGCCACTTCTGGCAGTTTATAATGATATTCTTTTGACAGTTTAGTTAGCTCACAAGTTGACATAATTTTGCAATAGCAGATACCTATTTTACTAGGTCATTCAGGTTCTCTAACCATTTGATTAAAAAAAGATGAAAATAAAATAGTGAAAAATACCAAAAAAGATGAAAATAAAATAGTGAAAAATACCTTATTTTGATTTACCATTTATCTAAAAACATTATAATGTTGAGGAAAAACTCTAGCATATGAAACAGTCTCTTGCTATCATTCTGTATATATTAATGATTTATCAGTTTTCAGTTTATATTCAAATATTTGATGATATCATACCTTTCCTCCACACTCTAGCTTGCCTCCTTGAGCTTTGGCCTGTTCTATAGCTTTCAAGTATAATTCTATACCTTGTTTACTGTGCATTGGACCATACAAAGTACCCTCTGATAATGCAGAAAAGTGATAATAAACAGCAGGATCAAAATCATTTATACATAAATTTAACATTATACAATTATTGTCCTTGTTTTGGGTTGACATGAATATTTGTCCACCCAAAACAAGGGCTTTTATTATACTTCTAATATGTATCTTTACTTCTGATCAGTCAAAACCATATCACGTGATCTAAAACATTTTTTCATGTCACACGGAAACATTTATGTTACCCTCTATGGCCATTTATGTCACTCTCTCCTGTGCAGAAACGGATGCCCGTACGGCTCGTTTTTTTTTTTTAAGTAGGCTATGTGGTAATTAGGTGTAACCTCTAGCAGATAAAATGTCTGTTTCATAACTCAAAAATTACTCGATTCAGACCGGAATGGAGGCAAACAACAAATTTAATGATTTGACAGCATTGATACATCATTGTCAAATATATTTGCTATAGTCAGTCTTGATGGAGGCTTAAGTTTAAAAAATGATGCAAAGAATAATAAAAAATATCGATAGTGTTGAGTATCGAAGGCGCTATGTGACATGTGTTACAATCGTTATGAACTTACATAGGTCAGTTTGTTAGTAAAGTTTTATTGCTTTTCGGTATTATAAAACAATTATTGAACTTGTTTTTAGATGACATGAATATTTGTCCACCTACGTAGGTCAGTTTGTTAGCAGGGATCTGCCCGAGGTGACATAATGCCTCTCGGGTGGACAAATATTTATGTGAACTCAAAACAAGGGCAATAATTGTATAATAACACCCTCTGGCGTGACATAACACCTCAATGATGGGCTAATATTCATGTCAACCCAAAACAAGGACAATAATTGTTTTATTTTACCGAAAGGAAATAAAACTTAACCAACAAACTGACCTGCATTAAGTTCACAGCAATTGTAACACAGTGCCTTCGATACTCAACCCTCTCGATATGTTTTATCACTCTTTTAATCATTTTTTAATTTTAAGCCTCCATCAAGACTGACTATAGCTAATATATTTGACCAATGTATCAATTCTGTCAAATCATTTAATTTCGGCTGTTGTTTCTCTTCATTCAAGTCTGCATCGAGCAAATCCATTTCATAACTCATAGATATGTGCTAGAGATTACACAAAATTACCCTATAGCCTACTAGAAAAAAGAGACCATACGCACATCCATTTCTGCACACAAGAGGATTACATAAACCAGCATAGAGGGTGACATGAATAATGTTTTAGATCACATGATATGATTTTGACTAATCAGAAGATACATATTAGAGGTATAATAAGAGTAAATGAGATATCTAAAATTCTGTATGAGATACCTAAAAATCTATATTAGATATTTAAGAATCTGTTCTAGACCCCTAGATTTTTTAATGAGATATCTAAAATTCTGTAAAAGATATCTATATAAATCAGTGAGAAATATCTAACAATCAACACGATACCTATAAATCTAAACAATATACCAAAATATAATATATTGCTTAATCTGACTCAGTTGCTATAATAGCATCTATAATACATCATAAACTAATTTCAATTTCAATAAAGTCAACATGGTCAAGTAGGGTTTCTGTTTGTTTCATTATAATACCATGTCAGTGGAGAGTTTATATATGTGTAGAAAATTCACCATGTAAAGATGAAGTTGTGACTGTGACTCCATTTCTTATGTCACGTAATCAGGGGAGGAACAGTCACTATCTTCTGTTAACAGTCCTAGACATGACCTGGTTCTAGAATTTGAAACCTGCCACACATTGCTTGTATCAAGTAATCAGGGGGAGAAACAGTCACTATCTTCTGTTAACAGTCCTAGACATGACCTGGTTCTAGAATTTGAAACCTGCCACACATTGCTCGTATCAAGTAATCTGGGGGAGAAACAGTCACTATCTTCTGTTAACAGTCCTAGACATGACCTGGTTCTAGAATTTGAAACCTGCCACACATTGCTTGTATCAAGTAATCAGGGGGAGAAACAGTCACTATCTTCTGTTAACAGTCTTAGACATGACCTGGTTCTAGAAACTGAAACCCACCACACATTGCTCGTATCAAGTAATCTGGGGGAGAAACAGTCACTATCTTCTGTTAACAGTCTTAGACATGATCTGGCCACTAATTCATATAGTATTAAAATGACTTTTGTTAACAATGTTAGACATGACCTGGTTCCAGAAATTGAACCTGCCACACCTTACTTATGTCAAGTAATCAGGGGAGGAACGGTCACTATCTTCTGTTAACAGTCTTAGACATGATCTGGCCACTAATTCATACAGTATTAAAATGACTTTTGTTAACAATGTTAGACATGACCTGGTTCCAGAAATTGAACCTGCCACACCTTACTTATGTCAAGTAATCAGGGGAGGAACGGTCACTATCTTTTGTTAACAGTCTTAGACATGACCTGGTTCCAATAATTGAACCTGCCACACCTTACTTGTGTCAAGTAATCAGGGGAGGAACAGTCACTATCTTTTGTTAACAATGTTAGACATGACCTGGTTCCAGAAATTGAACCTGCCACACCTTACTTGTGTCAAGTGCTCAACCACTACACCACAAAGTATAAAATCACAAAACATGGGAAATATGTGACAGGACAGGTACAAATAAACAAGCTAAGGATCACACTTTTACACTGTTAGATAAACATGCATAAAACAAGAAGCTAACTAAATGTATTAATGAAGCTCACTGAATGATTAAAATGCAATATTGATGTAAAAAAAACTTAATCAAGTGTGTCAGCACAAATCAAGAAATAACCATAGATAAACTGAAAACTAAAATGATGTTACATAGTGCTGGATTAGCAGACAGCACTCCGATTGGCAGACGACACATGGATTAGCAGACAGCACTCCGATTAGCAGACGGCACATGGATTTGCAGACAGCACTAACCTTCAAGTGGATCACCAATCCTCAGTTGCTTGTAGGCTTTGACAAGTCTAGATACCACTTCATCATGCACTTTTTCATGTAATATCTACAAAGATTTAAAATGATTGACATTAATTCAATGATGGCAGTATATTTCATGACAAATTTTGAATCCTTAATATTGACCCATTCACAAAACTTGGCATGGTGGAGTAACCATTTGATTATCATAAGATTGGTTCTACCCACTTTATGGTTATGACAGGCATCACAGGAACCACATTTTATTACCAACTGGATAACCATTCATATGACAACATGTAGAAACATTTACTTTTGTCAGTGTATTTTTGATATATATCGAAAAGTTCAACTAGTCCAGGTCAAGAAACATGAGAAAGGGTCCACACGATTCAACCCCGCCAGCATATGGATTTTGCTACAAAGACTTCGAAAAAAGAACATAATAATTACTTCTACAATTTAGGTTAAAGGAATAAAGTAGCAAAGACATTACTAATGAAATGCACATATATTGTATTAGTATATATACTTAATGTATATGCATCTTATAAATAAGGTATCAACGAGATGTATTTGTCAAACACAAATGCCCTAAAGCATTACCAAAGTCTTACAGTAATTGAGATAGCATGCATATAAATCATTTCCTACCTGCCGCTATGTTGACTTAGTTGTATATATCTTTTTTCATTCAGATTTCTGTGTGGGGGCATTTTATTGAATATATTACATTTGCCAAAAATAGTTGGTTGCAAAGGCAGACCATATAGCTTGCCTGTTTTATGATTGTTATAATTTGGGCCAAAATTAAGCCACAGCAACCAGTATCCCCCTGCATTGTTGAGTAATGACCCTAGACAATGTGCATGTGACGTTTCATGGCTGTAGCTGCAGTACTTTGCCCACAATGGACTAAAAAATAACTTAACACAGAAAAAAGATGTCGATGCCAAAGCAGTAACAGCAATAGCTCTTCTGTTCTTCGAACAGGCGAACTAAAAATTGTAAACCATAATATTTCTCTTGCATTTTGCAACATTACTGTATTGTTTGATTTTTGAAAAAGGAATATAGGAGGCTCAATTTGTACACAAACAGAGAGACAGGCTAACTTAAATTCAATATTTCAGTACATACCAAACGTCTTGTTGTTGTACATCGTTGACCTGCAGTCCCAGCACAGGCAAATACTGCTGATCTTACAACCATATCTAAATCTGCATCCTCATTTACTACAAAGACAAACAAGATGTTACAGAGATATATCTTTAATGCAAGGTAGTAGGGACCTCCACAATGAGTAGTCAGAATATCACACTTTAATTTACATTGTATCTCCCCTCTAGTTAGCACAGATTCCAGCCCTCTAGAACCAGAGGCCCTTTTTACAAAAGGTCCTTAGTCTTAGACTTGCTCTTTGGACCACACTTATGACTTGCAACTATTTTACAAAGAGAAAGGACTTTGTGACACAGGACCAAATCAAGTCAGATCTTTATGACTGCCCCAAGGCTGTGAGTATACCAAAGTTATTTTTGTATGTGTAATGATATATCTTTGTAAATGTAGCAGTTAAAACTATTCATAGATTTTCAAGATCCTGTATGAATATACATCAATACCCAAGACTTGACTTTGGGCAGCATTGATAGAACGGTCCTAAGTTTTGTCTTAAGACTAAATAACTCAAGACTTAGGACTTGGGACTTCAACTTCTTGATAAACTGGACCCTAAATTACTGTCCATTAGGCACTTGGCATAAAATACAATTACAACAGGCCATACTACATATCACAGAAATCTTAAGCTGTAAAAAGATTATCAACTTACCTATGATTGCATTGTTTCCTCCAAGTTCCAGCAAAAATTTCCCTGCAAAAAATTGAAACATTTACAATTTATTTACAAATATAGAACAAATGTTGTTAAGACAACGACAGAGAAAAAATTGTACTGACCAAAAACGTACAAATAATAAAATATCAAAAAAAGGTCCTTAGCTATGATCTACAAATATTTATCACCATAAAATTTGTCATTATATCAGTAATGTAATTTTTACAATATACCACAGGGTTAGTTCTACATTTTGTTACATAACAATGTTTTTATAATTGTATAGAGGTATTTTTTTTATACTACAATACACTAAACGTGGACAGTACAACCACACAATATTCACACCGCATTCATACCATTTTTATACTGC
The DNA here is from genome assembly GCA_030159075.1 of Atrina japonica. Classification (NCBI taxonomy): domain Eukaryota; kingdom Metazoa; phylum Mollusca; class Bivalvia; order Pterioida; family Pinnidae; genus Atrina; species Atrina japonica. The sequence goes on along the minus strand of BROG01000106.1, from coordinate 360,599 downwards.
ATAATGGATACTGAAATACATATCTTTCTGAACACTTAACTCTATTAACCCTACAAGCCATAATAGACTGGTCTGAAATGATAGAAAGAACCATACCACTCAGATAATCAAGGTGAAAGAGTTAAAAGATGATGATCAGAAGTAAATAAACAAACACAGGTAAAGTAAATAGTAGTTACAGGTGTATTATGTACATACCAAATCTTTCATGGACCATGGATGACACCTTATGACCAACCTGGAGAAATATGAAATCATGGATAATTGACAACGTCAAACAGGAACAGCATGCAAGCTTAAAAGTTTCAATAATTTATATATATAGAAATTTGATATAAATATGGTACGATAAAACCTGTATATAGGGCCCTTTCAAGGGACCAGAAAACATTGGCCTTTTTATGCAGCTGACCCTTATATATATATACAGGTTATATTTAGTTGAAGTATGCAGTCATGGTACTTTTCAAAATTGGCCTTTATAGACAGGCAATCCTTATATAGAGGTGGACACTATAGCAGGTTTTAATATATTATAATTATAGTGTCTGTATACAGTTTTTGTTTCATTTTTCATTACTTAACCTCATTTTTCACCCAGAGTAAACACAATTTTACGATAACATACATCAACAAGAATTATATAAATTATTGTCAGTGAATGTAAAATATGTCAAGTTATATCCATAGTGATATCAACATTTTGATTGGATAATCATACCGCAGTGCTTCCAGTGAAGGACAATAAGTTGATCCTCTCGTCCTTGGCCATCAGAGTTCTACCAACAGAAAAAAAATATATCAGATAATTAACTTCGTAATAAAAATCAAACATTTACAAGCTTTAATCTATCACAAATAAGTGAATCATTCTGATTTACAAGTATTGCCTATATAAGTAAATAAATTATATATTTCAACACCAAAATGTTAAACTGGTTATTGAAAATAACACAATTCAAAATCTTGTGCTTCACATTTACCAACCCCAACCCACCCTGTATAAAAAAAAATCTGGGCAAACATCAAATACATGTACACTAATTGTATGATATTTACTTATGTGAAGTCACATCATGCTTCAAATAACAATATTACTGCTTTGCCTTTTTAACTAATTTGTATCAATGTTTTTAAAGGTCCATTAGCTCTGTGAGAGTGTGTGTGTGTGTGTGTGTGTATGTGTGTGTGTATGTGTGTGTGTGTGTGTGTGTATGTGTATGTTTGTGTATGTGTGTGTGTGTGTATGTGTGTGTGTGTGTATGTGTGTGTGTATGTGTGTGTATGTGTGTGTATGTGTGTATGTTTGTGTATGTGTGTGTGTGTATGTGTGTGTGTGTATGTGTGTGTGTATGTGTGTGTGTATGTGTGTGTGTATGTGTGTATGTTTGTGTATGTGTGTGTGTGTGTATGTGTGTGTGTGTGTTTCTTTTAAATCAGTACTCTCTTACTACTTAGACTGAAATACAATAACAAAAAAAGAGATATACACAAACAGAAAAATCTTTAATTCCTATATAGTTCATGAAAATTGCTTAAGAAACCCAGTTGAACACTTTAACTTGTAATTGATTAACTCAACCTTACTATTTGTTTCTGAATACCACACTGGAGTTGACCGTATTGTCACCAAATATATAGGAATGTATAGTTCTTATTTGTTATTGTTACGTCAAGTACAAGTAGTAAAAGTAGAAATCAAATTTCTTATTTGGTAAACTCAGCTAGTGCCCCTTTAATATGTTCATGTATAATGTAGGCATGAAATAGATTTCCATTTGCCTAATATATACTACAAGATCACATGAACAGAATCATATCAGAAATGTCATACATACATACATACATAACATAATACTTTCTAATGCTATTAACAGTATTCACTGTTACAAGCTTATCATTTAATATGCAACATATAAACGTGTAATGGATAAGAAGAGAGTAAAATGAAATCTGTTCAAACTCCACATTACATACACTTGCTTAATGAGACAAAGAAAAAAAGACAATTATACAAACCCAATATCTGATCCACCTTGCACTAACGAGCATATTGCACCTGGAAGATTATTTGCTGCAAGGACAGATTCTAATATTCTGAAATGAAACAAAATCAAATTCTACATTGCAAAGAAACATCTTATCCAGCTTCATATCCCCCTTTGATCAAGAGAAGGTTTCGCATCATTCAAAAATTGACGATAAAATGAGTACCCATTGTTGATTTTTATGCAAATTAATGACACTCTACCCTAATTTGTTTGTTTAATATTAAACAAGCGATGATAATTTAAACCATATTAATTGCACCATCTGACATCAAATGCCCAAATCACTGTTTCAATATCTTAAGATAAGCATTTTAGACTAGTATAAATTTCTGATAGACAAAAATAGTATTTGTTAATTAGTGCTACTGATTATCTATAGAGAGCGATAGCCTTTAAAACCACCATCTTACGTACAATGGCCTATAATGTACATTGTCTCACATGTCAACTAATGCATCTGCCATTAAACTATGTGCTCTTTTATCAATCAGTTGACTGAAATATGAGATCAGAGAAAAACAGGAGATCTCTAAAGGCAGTACTGTCCAGTTGCAAAGCAATATATCTGGAATTTGAATTTTGACATCAAAAGTTCAGGTAAAGGTAGAAATGAAGATCAATATCAATTTTAAACATCATTTGTTATATCATTGTGTTACTCTTAATGGTTTTTACACAAAGCTAATTAATTACATCAGCTTAACCAGATTGTTGATGCCTGACTGGACAGTGTGATGGATGGACAAACACCATCAATTCAAAAACTAGTATTTGCTTTGCAATCGAACAGAAAGACAGGCACTGTCAATTTATAAACTCGTATTTGCTTTGCAATCGCCTTATCAAAATGCATGTAAGACCTTTCACTTGCATTTCTCACAAATGAATGTAATTCACTTCCTAAGCCCTGATAATTTTAAATGTGGTCTGGGATTTTCCTACCTCCTATATTAAGGGTCCAGGGTACAAAAAAGGGAAAGTATACAAAATTTTAAGTAAACAGATGAATTTAATTAGAGACATTATAAATAGTTAAAATAGTTTAATTCTTTCTTTGGAAATTCCAAACTGTGAATGTTTGCATGTTTGGTGGGGAGGGGGATATATACAAGCCATTTTAGCATTGAGAATAGAACCTGTAACCAGACCCAAAATGGTCTAAGGAAATTCCTGTAAGCTATTTTCAACTTCACCATTTTTAAATTTCTCGTATCTGATTTACCAAAAAGGTATTTTGTTTTCCATAAATGCTTATTAGTGCTGAACTGCTTATTATAGACCAGAAATAACAAATTGACACTGCATTCAACCTACGTATTGTGACCATTATACATACTTTGTGACAGCAACACTGACCAGGGGTGTACTTGGTGCTCCTTTCCTATAAATAGAAATGATGTAATTAAACTCTTAAAGTTTATACCTCCATTTTTTTTTTCATCATCTTATACATATGCATAAAGCTAAATAATTTTGTTTTAGATTAAACTTGTTGAAAAGTAAAATGACATTTTTTTTATCCCCATAAAATTATTTTTAAGAAATGTTCAAGGAGTATCAAAAAATTTTCAGGAAATGCCAAGGCTTGTACAAGGCATGTTTTATAAATGCTTCTAATATGGTGTTGTAGAATTTTTCTGATATTTTGGTTAAATTTCAGATATATTCACAAAAACATTATCAACTGAATGTTTTACTAATTTCAAGACTTTAATTAACTCATATCTGGTGAGAAAATAAACATACCATAAAACACAGTTCCCACAAACTAATGCTATCGAGGAATTCCAGCCGTAAACTGCCACAGGGAAATTAAATGCAGTGATAACCCCAACAACTCCAAGAGGGTTCCATTGCTCCAACAACATGTGACCTTTTCCTGTAAACAAAGAAAATGATTGGTCAAAATATAAGATGCATTAACATGCTTTCTGCAAGCACCTTGCATTATTTCAATTAAATAAATTTCAATTAAATACAGAAGAATCACATTGTGTTAATCATATCAGGTCAAAACAGTGAACAATCTTCAAACATATCTATGACTTATTATTGTTTACTTCATCCTATCCAGTTCAGATAAAACATTCAATTTTCTGTGTTTTATCTCAACTTTATCAAATTTTGTTTTTGGTGTTTTTGACGTTTTACACCACACTTAACAATTTTTCAGTTATATGGTGGCAACCAATTTTTAATGGCGGAGGAGAGAACCCGGTTACAATGTACCCTGGAAGAGACCACCAGCCTTTCTTCAAATAAAATGGCAAACTTAAAAAAAGAAAATTAGTTACAGTTCCTCAAACCTGTACTGATGAGAGGTAGGAAACTTTATGGTTCAAAGCATAATACTCTAACCACTTGGCAATGGAGGCCCCTTATATCATGTAACTAAAACGAACTCAGTATAATAAACAAAATTTAGTTGAGTACAGCAGTCACCATAGCACTGTGGATTGGGATAAAAGCACAATATATTCCCTTCTGTTTCATGGATCATGATTTCAACACTATTCACTGTTTTAGCATTGCGAGTGCTACACACACCAATACTATACAAATGGTGTCTAATCAAAAATCATCAAGTTTATATTGAAGCAATCATAGTTACAATATACATTTCATAAAAAGAATCTGATATGATCAGCTTCTTTAAATACTTCAAATCAAGAAAAAAAAATGACACTGCAAAAGTTGAGGCAGTTTGGAAAACTTACTTTCTGATGGGAATACATGTCCTGCAAACATCCTAGACAGTCCCACAGCATAATCAGCTATATCGATGTACTCCTGTACTTCTCCCTCTCCCTCAGGTAGAATTTTACCCATTTCCAAAGATTCCTAAAAATATATCACACATTAACTAAATGTGTAAGGTTGAATGATAAAAAAACCTCTACATGTAGAGCTGACACATATTTTTATGAGTAGATGTTCCATCAACTGAGTAATGTTATGGTAAGTTGTTTATTGGGATCAAGTCAAAGCACATTTGCAATATGGGATTAATAACACTTTATATTGATAGGAAATTACATATGTATATGCATTTCAGCAACATAAACTCAACTTTAAGATTGAAATTTTATTCCTAAGTTTTTGCTTTTTAAATCAATGAAAAGAAAGTAACAATTCCCTGAAAAATATAGGTCTAGAAGACTTATTGAAATATATGCTATTAAAAGTCAGTTTGGCATCATTTATGAGTTAAAAGATTTAGAAATTTGCTTTAAAATGTTACTTTTCAATTATTTTTTAACATTATACACTTGTGACAGAATTGACGTTAAAAGCCATTAACCAGACTGTTTACAATGGGACTAATTCATGTGTCACATGATACCCGATTAGGTTTGTGTAGGACTACTGTTTCTATTGATTATGGAATGACGCTAGCAGACAATATCCCTTGGTACCGTCATTTCAGCGGGAAGATTACGTAGAACTACATTCGATCATCATTGGAGATATTAGTACCACAAAAACATTATCGGTTATCACATGGTACATGAATTAGTCCCATTCTTGTGCACGATTAATATGCAAATGAGTTTTTAGTCGAGTTGCATATCTTTCCTTACTGTGCATTGGCAAGATCTGGCTGTGAAGTTGGACATAGAAGTTGCATCATTCATGTGATCTTAACTGATGAGAAACTCGCGGAAGTTGGGAAAATATTTTACATGCCCACGTATTGACGTAAAAATTTAAGGCTACTGATGGGAAGTATAGTGTAAGGGTACAATACTGAAACGATGTATATATGCATAAGGTTTAATAATCATATATGATCTATGTAGTTTGTTGCATAATAAATTAGCCATCAGTACTCACATAAGGCCAAATGTTTTCCCCTAAATTTACCAAAATAAAAAGTAACTTAAAATTGTTTTAGAAATTCGGCCTATACTCACGTGTGATATAAATGGTAAAGAATGTGAAAAAAAGTTGTGATGCTTTCATTGTCATTATTGTTCTTATTTGAAATAAAAATGGGTGATTCTCAGAGGTTTTTTTTTTTTTTTTTTTTTGCTAAATTGGAAACTCTGGAAATAACATGCATTTTCTAAGTAAAAACACTGATGTCATATTGTGACAGAAGACTCAAAATTTACAACACGACAGTGCTACCCTTTATTGAAATTAGGCTTAACCTGCAATATATTTCAAACATGTGTACACAATGTATATTTTTTTCAGTATACTGAGTGTATTATACCTCATTAAAACTTAACCATTACCATCAACACGTATCAGTACTTTCAGTACTTTCATTATATAAACACTTTTATCTGGGGAATTCTGGCACAAGACTACAATATATCTCAATATTAATTTGTGGATTATATAAATATGATATATACATGTAGATATAAAATTTGATGTACAAATATGACATTTTCAAAAGATAACATTATATTTTCCATAGAATGCTATTTTTTTTTAAACACATCAAGGATCATAAATTTTCAGTCTGAATTTGCAATCTGAGTTTTCAATCTAACAGGGTTAAATCTTGTACCAGATCACGGTGGACTGACTTTTTCTTTCATGGATGACGAATAGTTTGAAGTATTCACAATGATCAAGAAAATTGATAAATTGAAAACTGCATTTATTCAGCAATCAGTCGTTTTCAGTTGGATGCTAACTTAACTCAGTGACAGTCACCTCACAAAAAGCAATGGTATACAAGTTATACTACATTTGACGGCCTATAGGTCAGTGTGGTGGATAGGTCTAATGGACAATTTAGTGTCAAATCAGACACTTTGTGCTTCTGACTGTACATAAATTTTTACATAACAATTTTTCAAAACATTCCCTTACATTATCCCTAACATTACAGACTGTCATGGACACAACTTTGGAAAACAAAAACATTGATCTATAAACCATAAATTAGAGTATGTAATATTGATTTCTACCATAACTTGTATTTTTATAACACTCTCAAGCAGTTGAATAAATGAAGCTGCTGTTAGTTATTCAAATACAAATAACCAACAGGGCTGAATAAATCTCAATGGCCAAGCCCGCACTACAACTGTAATGAAATATTTGTACATGAAGTTGCATCAGACCAGTTGTCAGCAGACAAAGTTGGCGATTTAAGTAACTGGAGGGAAAATGGTCCTTTATTGAAATCTCCTATAATGTTGGTTTTCCTACCTCTGACATATTGATGTAATCTGGAAATTGATGTGAGGTAAAGGTTTGACTCAATCATGAGAGTCTGAGGCCCGATAGTGTCTAGACATGATTTAGGCTGATAATCCATACTACCAATGTTTTTTTTCAGTTATGGTAGAAACAGATTCAACAACTCATGTTAGTTGATTATCATGTTTATTTATCATTTGATTATTTTCAAAATTTGAGAAAACACTCAGTAATATACATTTAGTGTATTTTCAAATTTGGAAAATTAACTAACTCGAGTTAGATGAACATGATAATCAACTTACACTTGTTGTGGAATCTCTAACTGCATTAACAAAAAGTTCACAGATCAAGTAATTACTAATTAAAACATACCAATTTTCCTAGTAATGTTTTCTTTGCTCTCAATGCTTCCCCCATCTGACGTACAATTTCTCCTCTCTGGGGACCTGGCACCTGATATAAAGAAATAAATGTCTTGTAAAATGAGAAACATGATCAATCTGACACTGAGAGATGTGAGTTATAGTTCAAAGAAGGTGTACTAAGGAAAGATGCAAACAAGACACCCGTAATTTGACAGTTTAATTCATCATAAATCTCCACTCCTGGAATTTTCTTTTTCCTGTAACTTTGCCAACTGCAGTAAATACAAGGATTTTTCTACCTTCTTAAAATTCTGGGTCCAGGGTTTCAAAAATTGGGGAAACTATACCAAGTTTGAATTGAAAACAGGAAAACTTTATTTGAGACATGTCTTTGAAATTACTCTAATCTTTATTATGCAGTAATTTAATGCTTGTGACGAAATAAACAATACAATATTTTGAAATTGCAAAATTGGCAATTTTTGTATATTTTTGGGGAAAAAAACAAGCTATTTGGCATTGGTGCTACAACTGGACCGTAAAACAGTCAGGAAAACCCCTGTAATAGTCTAATCACCAGGAACATAAAACCCGGGGAATCTGAAATGCTGCATATTTTCTATTATGGTTGTGTTATACTATAGTGATAAATCAAAAGTTCAAAATATCAGATTATAAACAAGAGGCTCTCAAGAGCCTGTATCGCTCACCTGGTTATTTGCTTGAGAAGATCAGACGAACCGAGCAATTTTTGTAAAGGACATACATAAATCCTGTAAAGTTTGGTTGAATTTGCTTCAGTGGTTTCAGAGGAGAAAATGAAAATGTGATTTTCCCATAGGTCCAATGATAAACTAAGCCCAGCCCTGGCGGCCATGGTTTTGACAGATCGGAACGAAATGAGCAATTTTGTAAAGGACCTTCAATACATCATTCTTCTAAAGTTTGGTTAACTTCAGCGTTTTCAGAGGAGAAGATGAAAATGTAATTTTCCCACAGGATCCAATGTTCTTCTTCCAAGTCAGGATTCATGAATGAATGAATAAGGTTCTGCGAGCAGTATGTGCAGCACAGCAGTCTTCTTTTGGCTATATAATGTTAAACTAAGCCCCGTTCTTGGCCATGATTTTTGACGGATTGAGCAGTCTTTGTAAAGGACCTTGCATACATCATTCCTGTAAAGTGTGGTTAAATTTGTGTCAGTGGTTTCAGAGGAGAAGATGGTTTTCCTACAGGATCCAATGTTAAACTAAGCCTCGCCATAGCGGCCATGTTTGTTGACGCAAATTCCAAAAAGCCAGGTGAGCTAAAAATGGCGGTCAAGGAACAATTTTCAACAACGGTTTTGAAGACGCAACATCAATATCTATTTGGAAACCAAATTTCATTGAAATCAAATAATGTTGAATTTTCCCGCCTTTTTTGTCGGTCATTTTGAAAATGGCGGTCAACAAAAAATTTTCAACACCGAAAACCACAGGCAAACATTTTATCAATTTACATTCGACCTCTATCTTTCATAGTTTTGGAGTTAGAAGACGAAAAACATAAAAATTGAAAAAATTTGAAAAAAAGGGCAAGAACTCCTACACAGGTTTTTGGATTGTCTTCAAATTTTCAGGGTGGGTATCTTGATATGCTGAACATTTTTGCAATTTACACTTGACCTCTATTGCTACATTTTTTTAAATAAAAAATTAAAAATGCCAAAATTTTTGTACAAAAAAGGGCTATAACTCCGAGATTTAAAAATTGCATGGCAGGTAGATGTGATCACTTTTACGAATTTTTGATATCTGTAATGGTTTTGGAGTTATTGGCCAAAACAATTTACCCCCTATGTTCTATTTTAGCAACAGCGGCCATGTTGTTTGACCTGCGACATAGAAAATAACAAATTGAAACTAAATACCCTAGTGACGACTCAGTTCAAGTTTGGTTCAATTTGGCCCAGTGGTTTCAGAGGAGAAGATTTTTGAAAGTGAGTTAACGACGGACGGACGGACGACGGACGCAAAGTGATTGCAATAGCTCACTAGGTGAGCTAAAAATCTGAGGAGGGACATGGCTCAGGCTGTAATACCTGAATATTGTAAACAAACTGATCTTTTTACAAATATGTATCTTATAATATATTATTTAACCCCACCCATGTATCCATTCCTACTTACAACTGTATCCCATTATCTTACCTCTACTCATGTATCCATTATCTTACCTCTACCCATTATCTTGTATCCATTATCTTACCTCTACCAATGTATCCATTATCTTACCTCTACCCATGTACCCATTATCTTGTATCCATTATATTACCTCTACCCATGTATCCATTATCTTACCTCTACCCATGTATCCATTATCTTGTATCCATTATCTTACCTCTACCCATGTATCCCATGCTTCTTTTACTGCCACAATGGCTTTCTGATAGTCAGCTGGGCTTCCCTGAAATATCAATTCCAAAAAACATTACTTCATAGAGAAATGTTTCGACAAATGATGTGTACATGTACTTTCATAAAATGTCAATATTTCGTACATTAACATTTAGATTACTTACAGATTTAAATTGTGATGCTTGGATGATTGATAAAATCTATATTTATATATTTTTACTGATGATTTTAAGTTGTAACAAGTCTCTCTGGTCTTACCTGAATAACTTTTGCTATTGGTTGGTTGTTAGTTGGGCAATATGATGTTGTTTCCTAAAAAGAAAAAGTAATTGTAATAACATAAAAGGTATTAAAGTTGATAATACACCTACATGTATTCTACTCCCACAATATGCTGACGATACCGTTTTAATTCTTGATGGGTCAGAACAATCATTAAAATAAACTATTGTAGAATTAAATAAATTTTCACAAATTTCCAGTTAAACACAGGTAATATGGATTGGAAGTATAAAATACAGTAGGGACAGTCTTCTGCCTGAACTTAATCTTCAATTATTTCACTCCCTAATCCAAATGAAAAGTTTCTTATTACACTTAACTCATTACTGTACGACTTCACCAGAAAAAATTAAAAGAGAAATAATTATCAAAAATTATGCCAATGGTGGTCTAAAAATGATAAATTTAGCATAATTCATCTATTCTCCAAAACTAACAAGGATAAGAAGAATTTTTCAATGTACAGGAAATGGAAAAATATTGTAAAAACATGTATATTAAAACAAACCTTCTTGCAAATTGCAGTACAGAATATGTTCAGTTATGTATGAATAAATGCAAAAATAAATTCTGTTTTTATGTTTTAAAAGCATGGTATAGACTGAATTTGAAATATTCTGATATACATGTAATCTATGATGAAAACTTACTGAAAGTTCAAATCTGCTATGTATATGTACAGCAATAAATTCAAAATTGGGGGAAAGGTATTATTCCATAAAAAATGGTTTGCAAACAATGGATCTATCATAAATGATCTAATCAAAGACACTAATACTTGTTCTTTCTACACATTTGCGGAATTTAATCAGAAATATCCAGGGTTCACATCAACAAGTGCCATTTTAGCAAAATGCTAAAAATATTATAAATTGCAAACGGAGTATAGTAGTATATGTACTACACTTCAGCTCTCCTTTTTCCAAGAACTGTCTGTACGTGTCGATTTCCCGGAATTCCGTTTGTCCCCATTTGTGACCCCGTTTGTTATTTATATACGTGGATATATATAAAATACTGTGTGTGTGTGTTTGTTTGTACGCGTTAGATGGTTTTTTTCAATTTTATCTGTGCCTATAGACGTCACGCTCCCCGTGCTCGCCCAGGTAAAACTAACCGCACGAGTGTAGGTGCTCCAACGGTATAGTGTAGTAAATATTGAAAAGGCGTTAAGAAAAGTCTGAAGTTATTAAAAAAAGGACATGAGTTTACAGAAGCTATGCGTTGACGATTATCTGACGTGGTGGGATCGGCGCGTCGATTGGCGTCGGAGATCGTGTGTCTCATCGATCCGTAAAAGACCCTTCTTATCATAAAGAAAATGTTAAGGATTGGAAAAGTTATAACGAATCTCACCGTCCACCTGGGATCCTACGGTGAATTGGTTTAATAAAGATTACTTTGATCGATGTAACGACCGGTTCAAGGCTGTATCGGGACATTTTTGGTACGAATGTGTGAATCAGTGGCACAGACTCGGGAAGTAAACGAACCGTGGGATCTCGATTGGGAAAAGAGAAGTTGGTGGCTTGAATATCGGTACCTGAATTGGATCATGAGGCTACAGATTAGCTGGGCCCTTTGAATTATGACAACATATAAATTAATTTCACTCGACGAACTTATAGTCGGTCGGTTGTTCGGTCCCGCAAGATCAGTCGTTGCGACAGGTTGTGTTTGAGACGTTTACCTCGTTCTCGTCCAGACATTCGTTGTAACTGAATTTGTCTTTGGTGAAGAAGAGCACCACCCACTTGATCTGGGGATCTAAAGTCTTTGGATGCGCTGTTGTAGCGTTGCGACAGGATCCAGACGGATTGATTGGCGTGTCGTCCCGAAAACGCCAGCATGGACAGGGCATCGGCTTTCTTCTTGATCTTTTCGTAGCAGTCGTCGATGACGTACAGCGTGGGCGTGCCCTTGTACACGTCGTAAAAGTGTTACTCAACGTGTCTTTGCAACAATTCTTCGCCGGTCTTGGACCGTCTTCTGTTTGTACGCTCGGTTGAAGTCGATTATGACGATTGATCGAAGACGTCTCTGTATTCGTCTTCCACAGATCGAGAACGAATTCTGTGGCCCCCACGATCATGGCGGCGTGTGCTTCTCGCATGAACATTTTTTCTTATGGGATTTTAATTTTTCTTAAGAGACGACGCCCTCGAAACGACCGTCCAACATGTTGATCCTGTCCGTCCTTGACGGCGAAGATGTAAACGTCCGGGTTTCTGGCGTTCTCTCGATGAGGACGGAAACGCCTTCGCTGATGTTCTGAAGCTTGCGACCCGTGCCGTGGATGGTAAGTCCAGCCAGAGACCGAAATGGTCTTTGAGATATTTTCCCAGAGTCACTTCGCTCAGCTCGAGTTCCTTGGCGATCGTTTCGGTGACGATTTCACGATTCAGTGAGAAAAAATTTTTAATCTCGTCAAACTGGTGATGCTATGCCTGCCGTGAACAGTTGGCTCGGTTTCACCCTCGATGGTCGTTTCCACATTGGTGATTCTCGGATTATAAAACTTTCGGGGATCCTTGACGGAAGGGTCTTTGAAGAGAAAGAGAATGCCCGCGAGAGAGTGTGCGGGACTGATAATTGAGGGCTGTGTCTGATTTACCATCTTCGTCTTGCGATAGCGCAATATTTGGTTGACTGACCCGCGTACCTCTGTCTGATGCTGCGAGCGAGATGTTCGTCGGTGATTTTCTGTCCAACGCGATGTTAGTGACCTTATAACTTATCGCTTTACCGTCATCTTAGACGACGTGTATGGCATCGTACAACATGTTTCCAATCGATCTTGTAACCCCGCTTGATAAATGGGTTCGCTCGTCTCCAAGATTTCGAAGTCCCAGGGGAATTGAGAGGCAATGCATAGTTGATGGGTTTTGCTCTCAGTTTGTTGAGATCGTCGCTCTGTATTCCCTGATAGACCATGTTACGTCGTTCCATCTTCCAAAGATCGTTGTAGACGAAGAATTTATCGGCATCGTCGATGCTCTGAACGGTGTTCCCCGAGATTTCACCTCGATCTTGACGATGTTACGTCCCAGATTATTATAAACACCCGTTTTGGAGAGATCGCCACCCTTCACGGCGACTTATGTCGAAGCACAGTTTCGCGGTGCGACGTCGTTCTCGCTCAAATTGGGAAAACGAACCGTCAACTCTTGGTTTTCTTCGATGGTCGAAGGATTGTGGGACACTGTTACCGTTTGGCGTTTACCCTTCACGCCGAAGGGTGTGCGCAATTTCCTGCCCGTAATTCATAATCTTTTTCTATTACGTAATAAAAAATTTTAAAGCGTTTTATAAAAATGGACGATCCATATACATTCGATAATCCGACGTACGATGATGATACAACGTACACCGACGACGTTGAAATGCAAGATAATCCTTCGAATACAGTCGATGACCCTGGAAATACTGCGGAGTCTTCTTTCTACGATAATACGAAAGGTCCTAACTGGGCCGGTGGAGAAGATCACCCTCTCGAACTAGAGGTTAATGATGTAGCGTCCGAAGAAGATACGAAAGTATTAGTGGAGAAATGGAAAAGGGAAAGATCTCCGTCTTACAAATTTAAATCATCGAAACAGGGCGATTTATGGGTAAAATGGGGTTCACGTCAAGATAAGCGTGATTTTTATAAGGAAGCTACGTTGAAGAATAAATATGGTACTAATTTTGTTAGGTCATTGGGTATGAGGGATGAATTAGTTAATAAACTACTAAATGAGAGCTATCAAAATATAGAAAATATAGAACTTACTGACTTAAACGATGAAACGCGAGTAAAACAATTAGACGTCAGTGTGGATGCTGTATTGGCTAATCTGCAAGATCTCCGCACGGAAGTGATGAAAGAGGATGACGTGGAACTACCCATGCGAGAATTGTTGGGTCTGGACAAGAGTCTGCGAACCATTCGTGGTAAGAAGCCAAGAGAGTGGCGTTGGAACATTAAGACCTAGCCCAGAATCCCGACGACCGGGAACGTATCGAGAGGGAAATCGACAAGACGCGAGGTGAATTGGACGGTGTGAACGAGAGTATCGCCATCCACAAGGGACAGCTAAAGTCGCAACTCACCGTCATCAATCAAGCTGGACGACAACGTCCCGTTGCGAGAACGGATCGCCGATGTGTCCTGACGGCGATCGGCATGACGATAGGTTTCTTGGTCGAAACACCACCGCCCGCACCACCTCCTAAACCTCCCCACACGGACGGTGGAGGAGCGAAGGAATGGATCAAGAAACAACTGGACGCGATAGGTAAATTGCTCGCGAGACTGGCCGTTAAATTCGGCGAGGCGTTGCCCGGCATCTTGGGTGCCATTTTATCCTGTCGACGCTGGGCAAGACGGCAATGTGGCTGGGCGAACATGATCGTCGTCGGCTGGTTGTTAACGAAACTCGACGAAGACCAGAAAAGAAAGTAACGATCTTAGCCAAGACGGCCGTCTTCTGATCCTCGTGATCGTCCGGTGGCGTTGCGATCTCTACGGTGGGTGACGGCGGCGGTTTTGTGGGGGTGGCAATTCGACCTGCGGAATCTGCGAACATCTTCGCGTTGAGTCGACGTTCGTTAGTTGGGGTGTCGGGGGCGATCATTTTGTAGCCGATGTTCTTACCGTCTTCAACGCCATGTCGCTGGGCAGCATGTACAGCCCCGGATGGACGACGTAGTCCAGTTTGGAATTGGCGTACTTCAGGCAGTAAGCGCGAAGGTCGAGCTGTCGGTTGATGGCGTCCTCGACGTTGACAGCGACGTAATCGAGGCCCTCGTCTCCCCCTGCGAGCCCAGGATCGCCCAGGCGAAGACCCCGGATGGACGCGTCCAGTCTGGCCAGACCCGGAAGCGTGAAGCCCTATGAAGGTGGGACCACTTCGTGTTATATTTCCCGAAGATGGTCCCCATGATCAAGTCCGCGTCGACTGGCACCCCGAATTCGCGACAGATCCGCCGACGCGTCGACGTTGTTCGTGAAGTGCTCGAAGTCGGCGTCGCTAAGGGGGCGGCGATCTCCTGCAGGATCCTTCTGATCTGATAATAGATGTAACCGTATTGGACAGGTGGTCGTTTCCCATGTCCAGCGTCACGCCGCATGACCACACCGCGAAATTCAGCTGGTTCTGCCAGAATCCCTCGGGGATGCCGTACCACCGCTCCAGCATGGCGTACTTCGACGTGCCGTCCTCGAAGACGTCCGGGTTGTCGTACTTACGAAGATGTTCTCGAAACGCTTTTTGGTCACGTTGACGTAGACGTCGAACGAACAGATCTAGATTCTCTCTATACTCGTTTCATTCTCAAGTTTAAGATTTATTAATATTAAAAACAAACATGTTCTATCTCGTGACGGATATCGAAAAACCCGTCAAACTCTCTCGTTACATCGAAAAAGTCCGTCCGTCTTTACAACACAACGTCAAGAAAGACGTGGAGATACGCTACGCCAAAAGGGGTGACAGACCCAAAGTCCAAACGTGCACGCCGGGTCGTACACCTTCACCGACCTACGACGAATTCTCGCGAAATACTTCGACAAGGTGTTCCTGGACAAGACCACCATAGGTTGAGAATCGACGGGTACAGCACGGTGGTGGTGCTTCCGTCGGAACTCGGCAAGATTCTAGGCATTCAACGCGTATCTCCACGGTCCCGAACAGCATCAACCTGCAGCCGGTGGAACTCGTCAACGTCCATCTCGACGGAATAGTCAATCCCGTGTTTCCTGTCTTTGAGACGGGATCGCATCTCGAAGTGACGATACGTTCAAGGACGAGAAAGGGCAAACCCATCGACAATCACGGTCAATCCGTTATTCTATTGGAATTTACAAAAATAAAAAAGGAAAAATGTCTAGATCGGGATTCTAAAGACGTGGAAAGGGAAGAACTGGCGGAGGACCTCTTGGAAAACATCAAAGAGGAGGTCGATCAATTGACAAAAATCGTCGCATCACTGAACACCTTCCAATTCGAGGTGAATAAAAACGGTAGACTCCGACCCATGGGCATAACGGTCACGTCATCCGCCTGGGTCTCTTGGGCGAAACTGACGTGACGCTGGTGCTGAACGACGTGGAATACAGGACCTTCAAGACCAAGGCCGGTGAGATCGTCCCGCTGAATCCGCCGTTGCGAGTGACGGCGGGCGACGTCCTCAACTTCGCCGTGAAAAAGGATCGAAATCGGGCTCCGTCAACGGCGTCGTCGTTCTCGAAAAATTTTAAATTAAAAACAAAAGATGAGTAACAACAACAAAGAGGTATTGTATCCGACGTTAGAACCCGATCCGCAAGAGTATCGTCCGACGGATCGGCGAGATCGAGCAGACGTTCAGACGAGAGATCGAGACGCGGAAGAGCGTGCACAAGAAGTACAAACGGTTAATCAACACCGCGGACGCAGACGGAGCATTGATCACGGGGGAGTTCGGAGGGTTGGGATTCGCCCTCCCCATCGTGGGATTACCCTTACAGATCGTGGCCGTCACCGTGGGCTCCGTGGGACTGGTCTTGAAGGGCATCCGGCGTGTGTTTGCTGAAGAAATCGGATCTCAAAATCGTCAAAACTGAAGTAAACTGAATTCCATTCAGGTGAGTCGCGCAAAGACGGGAAGATGTTCGCCACCGTGTCTCACGAACTGACCAAGTATCGCGAGATGAAGGACAAGCTATACGCCAAATACAAAGCCGAAAGTTAAAAAAGTCTATTCTGCTAAAAATCGTCAAATTGTAGCATATAAAACGATGAAAACACTGCTGCTCCTCGTTAAAAACAGTCTTAAAAAAATCCGGTTCTTCTTCTTGGGACGTCTTCTTCTCCTCTTACACCGCGGATGCGTCTTGTGCCACTCGTTCTGCGCGTTCTTTTCCGCCGCACGCATAACACCGTTTCGTATTTAGTGCTATCGGCCATCCATCAAGAGGTGCAATACTATATCGTGTCGATGCCTCTCTCTTTCAAGTAGTTGTGGTGAATGCTACAAAACAACGAATTCACGACGACCGGATGCTTACACGATAGTCTCTGCGCATGCGAGGCATTTGACACGCGAGTTTGACGTCGTCGGGCCAAGACACCAAGACTTGGTTACCCAACTGCATGCACGTTATCTCCCCCAACATCTGTTTTAGGCTGGTTCGGTAAACGTCTTGTCCATTTAAGTGTTTTAACAAATTTTTTTTACGTTAAGAAATGCGTTTTACCGAGATGTTCTTGTTCGCGTTGCTCTCGTTCATATGGTGTTTACTTTCTTATTCGCGATACTCTATCTTTACGTTTAGAACGTTATCATAACGGAACGATGGTTGAGAACGACTCAAAAGATGAAAATGGCATAAAGAAAAAGTCTGAAGTTATTAAAAAAATGGCATTCGTGACAGTCGAGAACTTTGACCTATGCGTTTACGTCGCGTATCAGTACCGAAGGCGACGTGAAACCGTTAGTGATACGCACTCCCAAAACGGAGTCGTCCGGCTTGTGGCAATACGAGGACGGTTCCGATTATACTATGAAATTTAAATGCGGAAAAGAATTCGCCGCCATGTTGGAAAAGATCGAGGCGTTCTTGATGTAAAAACACTGTAGAAAAACACCCGTGGATGTCAACGATATAGTCCTCGTGAAAACGGATCAGAATACAAAGTGATCACTCGAAAGTTAAACAGGGGGACAGAGACAAGCCTTTTTTATAGAAAGGAGAACGGCCGACGATCCGAAAGATAAACATCCGTCGTCGAAGTCGATCTTCACCAATACGAGAAAAAACGATGTCTGGCCATCGGTTCTTTACGCGTAACAACGTTTACATCGCCAACAAAGAATCGACCGTTTCCTTGCAAACTCTCTTACACCAGGTCGTCATCGTCAAAACGATCGACGTTGCTCCTCTATGGATTTGCGTAGAAGACTTGGACTTGGAGTCCGACACGGAATAAATAAATTAAAATGACAGTCTTTTTTACAAAATATAAATAAAATGTATAAAAAAAAGAGATGAACGTGGACGACTCGCTACCTCCGCCGAGACGACGACGGTAGACGACTTGTAGGTTATCGACCATCGTTCGGGACGAGCGCGTCACTTCCTGGGAAAAGACGTGACCGTCGCCGACCTGAACAAGAAACGACAAGGAACTTTAAATCGTCTACTCAACGCGCGACTCGGCAATGCGCATGAGTAAATCGATCGCCAATTCCGTCATCACGCTGTACACCCAGAGTCTAAAATATTTTTTCGACGAACCTAAACTGATCGAAGAACTGAGCGAAGATCCCTTCCTCGACGCGGCCATCGGCGAAGCGTGCTGCCACCACTTCGGTTCCTACCTGCCCCTCTCAGTCTCGCCGCCACGTGTCGCTATAAACGGGATTTAAAAAAATCGGAGGGAATAGAAAAAGGCGATGAATCCGGAAGAACTCCTAACGAAAAAGAATCCGAAACGTTGCGGGGAAGCGCAAAAGAGGTGGAGTCGAAAAAGTCAGGACAGCAATGCTAATGGCCAGGATGGCAATGCTAATGGCAATATGGCCAGGATGGCAATGCTAATGGCAATGCTAATGGCCAGGATGGCAATGCATGGCCAGGATATCTCGGCGGCGGACTCGCGGTCGTTATGACCAGGAAAAACCAACCGCAGCCGACACCTCCTCCTCTTCCAGAACCTAAAGAAGAAGAAGTCTCCAAATCATGTATCTTTTCACTATAAAAAATGTATGACACTGAGAACGTTCATGGACTCGATGTTTTTTTATGGCGTCGGGAATCCTCGCCACGAGTCTATTCGTTTACATGATCGCACAAGTAGTGGAAGCTAAAGTCCAACACATCCACCATCACGACTGTACCGAAGACGAAGAAGTAAATAATAATTCTTTTCATATAAAAAAATGAGCGATTTGGTCAACACCGCGTATCACTCGGAATGGAAAAAGACGACGCCGACTTTAAGGCGGACGACGAGGACGACAACCAACCCATGCTCTTCAGGATGAACACTTACTGCGACGAACTCTACAACACATGTATAAATAATAATCCTTTTCATATAAAAAAATGAGTGAAAAGGATTTGGTCAACACCGCATATCACGCGGCCGTTGACGGGAATCGCCACGTACAAGTTTCAAAGAAGTTCTTCAAGACGGCCGCGCCCAAACTGGATCTAGATCTAAAGGATCTCGGGATGGTCTTCGTCGACTACGTTTTGGCGAGAGTACACCAAAGACATGCTGGTCAAGAAGGGTATCATCCCCGCCGATATCATGAAATAAACTAAAAATTCTATTTTAAAAAAAATGGCAACGATCGCGATGATGACCGGCAGTCATGCTATCGCCTTCTCGGGATCACAATTTCTATCTCGAATCACCAGAAGAGGCACGACGAAGCGATGGAAAAAAAACTGACCGGCAGAGATCAGTGGAATCACGAACGCACGAAGCGATTAGATTTTCTCAACGAAAGACTCAGGAAAGAAGGACATTCCCTGTACACCTACAAAGAAGTGGATGCCGCCATGCGACTCTACTCGCAGATGACGGAAGATGCCGCCCGAACCGAAGTTGAGCGATTTCTATCAACCCTCGGAAGAACAAAAAGACAAGGAACTCCTCTTCGTGATCGTATCGTGTTCTACGGCGTTAAAAAAAATACGTCGCCTAAAGTAAAAAAATGGAAGAGATCTATCACAAACACTATTGGAAGGGGAAAGGCCGCCATCGGGAAATTGGCCAAAGCGGCCAAAGTCAGCGAGAAGGAAGCGTTATTCCTGAAAAAACAAGACGTGTGGCCAAATCTACTACCGGCCCCCAAGAAGATGTGAGACCGATTCGAAGACGCAAAAGAAAACGACACTCACCAGGCCGACCTGTTGTTTTTACCGCACGACAAGGTGGACGGGAAAAACGTACAAATACGCCTGACGTTGGTCGACGTGGGTACGCGCTATGACGACCAAAGACAGTCGAGAGGTGGCCGACGCTTTCGAAAAGATTTACGAACGGCGTCTGACGTTTCCCAAATTTACAAGTCGACCCCGGCCGCGAATTCATGGGAGCCGTCACCAAACTCATGACCCGACACGGTAGAATAAAAAGGGGACGGGTCGACCTTCACGCGACCAAGCCATCGTTAACGATTTAATAGAACGTTGAGCGAACAGTTTGTTTAGCTATCAATACGATCAAGAGATGAAAACCAAAGACAGAAACAGAGATCGAAACAATTACCGGAAGTCGTCAAAACGATCAACGAAGAGACCGATATCGCCCAAAAAGGTAGAACCCATCGATAAAGTACAACCGTCCATCAGTCCCTTTGCGAAAGTAAGATATCTATATCAACCGGGCGAATGGAAGGCGGCGGGCGCAGGAGGGCCACCGATCCCATCTGGAGCTCGACAAAACACGACATAGACAGGCATTTCAGAATGCAAGGCATCGACCTGTATCAGCTCAAGGAACCGGCGCCTCAGAGAACGTTCGTCCGAGAAGAATTATTGGTCGTCGTTTAAAAAATTTATTAATAATAATAAATTTTTTAATACCAGGGTAACGTGTCGTACCCTTCCTTCATCACCCGTTTACGTAACCATGTAAACTCTTTCTCCTGATATCGATTCACGACACGTTTGGTTACGGAATCTCTCGTGATGGCGTTTTCTCGAAACGGTCGTGCGTTTTCTTTAACGACGTCGGTCATCGCTTCTCGGTTGATGTAGAGAGAATTTTCGTAATTCAGACTAAATCTGACCTTACACACCTTTTTACCCGCGTTCGTTTCCATTTGTTGTACGAATATAAGAATTCCGGTGGCGCACCACGAAAAATCGCAACTTCCTTCAAATCGCCCAAGTTAATCGTTCGTCAACAACCCACACGCTATCGATCGAATCCCAACACTCTATCGTCGAGTCTGTCCAATCGTATACTGGTTCTGGCGTGAGCCGTCGTAAAACACGCTATGAAGATGTTGACGTTCTTGGACTGATCGACGAATTGCCCTTTGAGATCGTAAGTCATCTGGACCATGTCGTCGTTGATGAACTGAATGTTGAGATTGTCTATCGTGTCGTCCACAACAGTTTTAAAAATGTGCGGGTTTCGCTCACGTATTCGGTCTGTTTCATGTTGACCCTTTGACCGAACTTACCCCAGAGAGAGTTGAGACATAATTTAGAGATGGCTATGCCGGGATTATACTCTATTTCGCCCAAGTCGATCCCCAAACGTTCTCTGACCATTCTTTATAACGTTCTTCCGACTCGTAAGTGGTATCCGGCCCCGACCTTCAAAGCGGAACTTTCCATCTTGATAACTTGACGTAGCCTCTAAAGAGGTCCGCGTCTCGGTGGTGTAGAGAAAATCCCAAACTTCGTAAATCTTCTCTATCTCGTACCCCTTATCCAAGGCTTGAATTCGGGAGTACACCACGTACCCGCGAACGACCTTGCTCGTCGGTGGTTGCACGGTTTCTGTGACCGTCGTTGGCGCACGTCTTACACAGCGGGAACAAGAGCTTTTCGGCATTTCCGCATTTCATCTTGAAAGGACGGGATGATATAATTTCCGGGGCGGCACGACTTTACATTTGACGAACCCCGTCCAAGTATCGATGCGCTCGGGATTAACTATTTTGGTGGGGTGACCGACAGGGTAGGTCTTATAAAACTGGACCGTCGGGTACAGACTGACAAAGTCGACGTATCGTCCCTTTTCTCTACCGTCGAAGTCGTACAGCAACTTGGTCACGTTGGTCCTACCGCCGAAAAAGGCCTCGCGGGTTCTAACGGCGTCACGATCTCTTTAACGGCTATGTCTTTCGCATCGCATTCCCAGACCTCGACGAACGCGTAACCGGCCCTTCGTATTTTCTCGTTTTTCGCGGAGGTTCGTTTTCTGAGCGTGTGTCCATCTCGAATTGGTTCTTGTTATTGACGGTGTTTCAGCGTAAACTTTTTACAAGAAACATCTTGAAATTCGTAAAACCGTCCTCGTGTCTTCGCACTACCCGTCGACTTTACCGATGTCGTCGGGTAGAGTCACCTCGCCGCCGTTCAACGCGTGTCGTATTACGACGCCGTCTCTCTCGGCCACGTGATCCAGCAAGAAATGGATTTCGCACTGTACGTTGCGAACGACGTATTAAATATCATCTTTTCGGGCATGTAATTACTTCTGTAAACGGTGCACTATCGTCACGTACTGTAACGGATCTATGTTTTCCAACGCGATAAAGTTTCCCTGAATTTCACATGGACCGTCGTAATATGTCGACGTCGGACGTGCAGTACTCCCTCAGTTCTTTCTGGAAATCAAACACGTCGTTCTTTCGCATCTCGTACCACTTTAAAAACTCTTCCCTGTTGCGTTTGCTCATGTAATCGACACCGTAGTGTTTTTTACTAGGCAACGGTCCCACGTAACGTGGTGACACGGCTTGTTGAAATAATGCGGGAAATAACCCTTTTTGAGTTCGGTCATACCAAACGTCTTCGGAAATTCCGCAGAATTGGACAAAATTTATGGAATCGATAAAGCGAACAGACTTCCATGTACATGATCTTTCGTACCGTTGTAAATACAAAGGGTTTAATGTTATGTTCCAATACTTTAACAAAAAATCTGCGCGTCATACGCTTTGGCATTGTGGGCGATGAACGTACCCACTTTTTGATCCAACACAAACTTGCAGAACTCGTCTACGGTAGAAAATTCGTGTTGTTTACCGTCAAAGTCTTGGCACACGATTAGATTTGGTATGTGAACGCCGGTGTCTTGCGAGGCTTCTATGTCGTAAAAATAATACTCTGTCGTCCGCGTTTTACAACTGTAACACTGGTTCTCGGGTTTGCACTCGGCCGATTTGCATTTTCCACCCTTACATTTTTTCTGGACCATGAAACACTTGTGCGTCGTCATGTCGACGTTATGCACGGGACATTCGGAATGGCATAACTTCATCCTTGGTCACCCGTTCGCACTCTAAACATTTCTGAACGATTGAACAAACCGTGTCCGGTTCGCCGTCTCGCGTGCCTCTGTTGCGTTTATGTTCCTTAAAACAGACTTCGCCGAAAAACGCTCTGTTACAATCGTCGCACACTATCCTTTCGCCCCCGGGGGCAATCGTAACCGAAGCTACGATAGACACTTTTTTGGACATCTGTGACGATCTCGTCTCGTATATCCCTTCTTACAAGTGTGACAGTAATATCCTGTACCCAAAAAACCGTTCATCTTCGTAATCACGTCGAAGTGATTTTTATTCTTGTACAGATAGATCGCGTCGTCGTCACTTCCTTCGGTTGTATAGATGATCTCGTTGAACCGTTCAAACCACGTTGATCTGCACTCCCAGGTGATCGGCAAACGTTTTCGCGTCTTCCAAGGTACAACCGTCATCCCGGACGGGAACGCCCGCTTCTTCGTGAAGTTTTAAACGCTTCGGCCCTTTGTAATTTACGACTGTCGTTTGAAACCGTTTCGAAGCTGGAATTCGTCCATTTGTCTTTATGTTTGTTGGCCACCGCCGTCACGATGGCTCGTGCCAGACACGTGACGTCGTCGTTTTTAATCGTGATGATACTTCTCTTCTTCGACGAGGTCTCCTTTGTTACCGGTTCTTTGGATCTCCCCTTTCCCCTCGCATATCGTAGACTGGACGACTATTTCTACTTCGTCTAAGGACACCTCGTAATATTCTATATACTCTTGCAGTGCTTTGAATAAATCTGGGGCTAAATCCCACGAGACGTTAATATATTTCGTACTGAACGGATTCGGGGAATTTCGATGATTGATGATGAGGCGAAATTTATCGCCGTTTGCAACCCTCTATCGTTTATCACAACGAGTTGTACAAATAAACGGTCTATATCGATAACCCGGTCGTCCCTCAACAGGACCACTCTATAATCGTCGAACCTGGTTTCAAACTTTAACCTGCGCGTCGAGGAAATTCTGTCGTAACGATAGGTCTGCCCGTGTAGACACGTTTGGGTTTTTAAATATTTTTTTTTAAAATCGTCTTTAATAACGGTTTCAATATATTGAGTAGTAATAGATCTCTCGGGTGGAATCGGTAAATCAATAACCGAGATCGTTGTGCATGAGACATGTTTTTTAAATTGGGTGTAATTACTTATGGCCTTTTTCAATTTTGACACACCCGTTGGAGCACCTACCGTCGTGCGGTTAGTTTTACAGCACGGGAGCGTGACGTCTATAGGCACAGATAAAATGAAAAAACCATCTAACGCGTACAAACAAACACACACACACAGTATTTATATAATATAAATAACAAACGGGGTCACAAATGGGGACAAACGGAATTCCGGGAAATCGACACGTACAGACAGTTCTTGGAAAAAGGAGAGCTGAAGTGTAGTACATATACTACTGAGTATACCTTGCTACATGTATCTAGTTTATGAACTATTTTAATATATGTTTTCATAGTAAGATTTTTTAAGTATATATAGCATGTTAAAGGAAGAGCAAGTTTCTGGGCTTCCAGACATAAAATCAACAAAGGGGAGTAACTCTAAAAATAAGGGTGATTTGAGGCTATGAGCACAATTTTTTATGTCACACCAAATATGGGAAGTCTAGTTAAAGAAAATTAGGAAGACATGGCCCGGACAAATAAAATCAACAAAGGAGTTACTATTAAAATAAGGGTGGTATGAGCCCAAATTTTGTACGTAACACTCTTTCTTCTATAGATGCATACTTTTACCACATATGAGATTCCTATTTGAAGAAATAACTCGGAACTTAAATATGGCTCAGACAAATACTTTTACATGACCACTTTCAACATATAGGTATTGAAGTTTTTGTCATATGAACAACACATGGCTTCAAAACTTCATTAAATCAACAAAGGAACTCTACAAATAAGGGTGGTACAAGTGCAATTTTTGTACGTGACAATCCATCTTCTTAACTTATTAATCCCTCAAGAAACATTTGGACTTGCCTAAGTCACTGATTTAGAGAAAAGCCCACTGTTTTTTCAGGGGATGATGAGTTAAGGTGTATACTTGCATCAAATATGGGAAGCCTAATTAGAGAAATAGGGAAGATATGACCCCAACAAAGCTAAGGGATGGTCAGAAGGACGGATGGTCACAATCCAAACTTTAGTCTCCCCCTCCCCAGAACAGATGGGGGACTAATAATCTCACATGAGTTTACAATAAAAGAATAATTGACTAATCATGTAAATGTATTCAGGTTCAGTATTACAGTACAAATGATGCAATTTACTGAATCAATAAAATGTCTCAGGCATAGTTGTTTTACTTAGAACGTCATATAAAATTGTAAATATTATATATTATGATTATAAATAAAACTTGTGTGTCTTTGTATAAAACATTTATGTCACTGGGTTATCCACTCCACAGGCACATGTAGCAAAATAGTGTGCCTATGATCTACCCTTCTTGAAAATGACTTTAATTAAAATGCTCATCAAATTCAGGCATGATTTTTATATAGTCCAAGGCTAAATTCTGGTCAGCTGTATAAAAGGGGGTACAAGTCAAAATAAAAACTTGCAAAAATGTTTGCAGATGAAAGATGAATAATGAAAATCTAATCAAAATTGTCGTTGTTCATGCACTTAAGTATTAATTTATCGGTTATTATTGTACGTCAATCTAATCTTCGTCTCAGAATAATTTACAAGAAAACCCAACATTCCATATTTAAAACTTTGACATGATCCCTCTCTGACTAGCCTTGTTAATGACCTTGGCAGTAATGGTCGGTGCCAGCAAATCAGAGCTTGTTAATTTACCACACCTCCCGAGGTTATGAACCGCGTGTAGAATTTTCGGTGCAACTTTATTTATTGATAGAACATAAACCACTTCAAGTTTTTGTACCAATAAGTTTGCAACACCGATAATATTTTCAAGTTTAGTAAATAATCAATTTCAATAATAAAATACTAGGAACCTCGCCAGTGCCTCCCCACACGCCGTAATAAACGCCATTATTGGTTGAGCTTAGGCCCAAATCCTTCAACCAGGAGTACTTGGGATCTTCTATCAGTAGGCTAGACATCCCTCTGTTAATTCTGTGCCACGGACTTTGAGATCTGACGAGAAGATATGATACACGCCGTAGTGTTGCTACAGTCGCCATTTAGAAGGGTATTGGACGAGTTCAAATTTGTAAACAAAATTCTCGTAGGGGTTGATTCACGAGTTTTTCGGTTGACTGCTTAGTATTTTAACGTGAAAATGGTCTGTTCTATTTTTTTAGGGTCGAACTACTATTTAAAGATAGCGGTCAACGGTGTATATCTTTAACATTGGTATATAAAAAGAAACTAGACAATCACAACCCCCAGCGTGCCTGTTTACAAATATTGGTATGACCCAAAGACGTCACTGAACTTAACTAAAGAACTGCTGAATATATATATGCATCATGACATTAACTTTCTCCCTATTTGATAAAATGATGTAGGCCTAGGCCCTATATCAATTACATAGTTCCATACACATTGACAGTTTCTGAAACGTGAAATTTAATGCACTAATCGTCTAGAAGCAAGTTTACACGCAGACTAGATCTACTTTCTCTTTAGGAGAACGGAAAGGAGTAAATATTCAGCCTCATCAAGGCCTACTATAGATTTGTATAATATATAGACTACCAGCCATTCATTGCGTTCGTTCTAATATAAATTAATTAGATCAATTAAATGGCACGAAAGAAAACAAAAAAGGAGGCCTAAATAATTTGGAATGCCGCACGCTATTAATATATAGCACATTATTATATTATTGATATAGAGACCGAAAATCTTTTTTTTTCTTTAAATATTTTATTGCCATATTTTTACAATGTTTCGTGGCTTTAACATATATACAAACAAAATACATACAATCTATCATTCAAACATTGACTGGTTTTTATCTAGTAAAGACAAACAATAAGGATATCAAGAAAGACTGATTTTAGTATTAGAAATGATTTTTTAATATTAAAAATTTGCAATAAATTTCCCCAACGGCTTTCCATACATTTGTTACGAATACAATTCTTCAAATTGGAATTAAAGAATCCCATATTATTTCAAAATTATCTATTTTTCCCCTATTAACAAAAGTTTGTTTTTCTGGTTTTTTTTATTATATTTCAAGTAAATGTATTCAATAAAATGTGTATATACACCTGTGATGAGACCGAAATTCTGTCCCTATGTCCAGTGGCTTTTTTATTATTATTATTTTTGTTTTTTTTTTTTTTTTTTTTTTTTTTTCAAATAAGTCAGTTCAGAACTTCAGCCTAAATATGCATGCCTTCATCATACATAATGACATGTACTACGAAGTTTAATCTATCGCAAAATAGCCTGTATGGTGATCTACAAAACACTCACTGTATCTTTATAGCCTACACATGTAAAATACATCTAATCCTTCCCAATAGTAATTCAAACCATCAGATGCGACACAACAACCCCATATATATATATATATATATATATATATATATATATATATATATTATATATATATATATATATATATATATATATATATATATATATATATATATATATATATATATATATATATATCAGGCTGTAACTAAAACCAGAAAACAAAAGAAGCAGGGATTTTGGGGCCGCCGACTGAATCCCCCTAAGTGCAGAGGGAATAAACCCCGTAAAAATGAACATTTAGATAAAAATAACACTGTTTTGAAACATCCCCATGACAATATTTATAAAAGAAAAAAAAATGGAAAAAAAGTCAGGTAATGCAGTTGCCTAACCTGCCTTATAGGTAGTTAAAACTGATATTTCACCCTGGTATAACACACGTTACAGTATTATACATGTCTTTGATAATATCCAAATATGAAAAATATCTGTCTCTGGTCAGTGATCATATCATATTGTCTCTGGTGAGTGTTTATATCATATTGTCTCTGGTGAGTGATCATATCATAGTGTCCCCGATGAGTGATCGTATCATATTGTCTCTGGTGAGTGTTGATATCATATTGTCTCTGGTGAGTGTTGATATCATATTGTCTCTGGTGAGTGATCATATCACATTGTCTCTGGTGAATGATCATATCATATTATCTCTGGTGAGTGTTTATATCATATTGTCTCTGGTGAGTGATCATATCATATTGTCTCTGGTGAGTGTTCATATCATATTGTCTCTGGTGAGTGTTTATATCATATGGTCTCTGGTGAGTGATCATATCATATTGTCTCTGGTGAGTGTTGATATCATATTGTCTCTGGTGAGTGATCATATCACATTGTCTCTTGTGAATGATCATATCATATTATCTCTGGTGAGTGTTGATATCATATTGTCTCTGGTGAGTGTTCATATCATATTGTCTCTGGTGAGTGTTCATATCATATTGTCTCTGGTGAATGATCTTTTCATATTGTCTCTGGTGAGTGATCATATCATATTGTCTCTGGTGAGTGTTGATATCATATTGTCCCTGATGAGTGATCATATCATATTGTTGGTGAATGTTCATATCATATTGTCTCTGGTGAGTGATCATATCATATGGTCTCTGGTGAGTATTAATATCATATTGTCTCTGGTGAGTGTTGATATCATATTGTCTCTGGTGAGTGATCATATCACATTGTCTCTTGTGAATGATCATATCATATTATCTCTGGCGAGTGTTTATATCATATTGTCTCTGGTGAGTGTTCATATCATATTGTCTCTGGTGAGTGTTGATATCATATTGTCCCTGATGAGTGATCATATCATATTGTTGGTGAGTGATCATATCATATTGTCTCTGGTGAGTGTTAATATCATATTGTCTCTGGTGAGTGTTTACATCATATTGTCTCTGGTGAGTGATCATATCATATGGTCTCTGGTGAGTGATCATATCATATTGTCTCTGGTGAGTGTTCATATCATATTGTCTCTGGTGAGTGATCATATCATATGGTCTCTGGTGAGTGATCATATCATATTGTCTCTGATGAGTGTTGATATCATATTGTCTTTGGTGAGTGATCATATCATATTGTCTCTGGTGAGTGTTTATATCATACTGTCTCTGGTGAGTGATCATATCATATTGTATCTGGTGAGTGTTTATATCATACTGTCTCTGGTGAGTGATCATATCATACAGCTACTTCCATCCAATTTACTATTATCTTGCAGAAGATTTTGCTCGAAATGAAGAGTGAAGTGATCCCTCCCTAATTAGTAGAGCTGGCTAGGTATCCTTTCTTTGGTATTATTATAATTTTTTCTGACCATGTACTTGGTATGGTGTCATTTTTGCACGGAAGAGTGAATATAATATCTTTGTTGCTGTAATTGGGTCGGTTTTGAACAGCACTGATGTCATTTTGGTCATTTTCTGGAGCATTGGTGTTTTTGAGATTCCCAATGGCATCCCATATCTCTTCATTTGATGGGATGTCTGTGCATATTTTTAAATCTTTCTCTGATTCTGATATATTTGTCGTTGTTTCAGGATCGGGTCTGTTGAGGACCTCTCTGAAGTGTTCAGTCCATCTTGCGTGTTGCACTGTCTCTGATGTTAACAAAGTACCATGCTTGTGTTTAGATAAGATGCCCACTTTTCTGTCCTTTCTACATATAGATTAATTGTGATCTGGCACACTTTACCCATAATTTAGAAAAGATATATCTTCCAACTAACAACCCTAACTTAAACACCACTTTTTTGAAGAAAACGGGAAGAACATTTGGATTAAACAGCTGGGAACTGCCGCACCATATGAATGCAATGTTCATGTCCATAGCGTAGGGAATCTTACCAGTCCTGGACGCCAATCAGTAAATATTTTAAATCTATTTGACCGAACCAGCAGAAGAGATCGTAGCCACGGCTCAAGGAAATACAACAAGCCCGAGATTCGTAATGTTTCATTCGATGGTCTTCTACAATTTGTCAATGGTCAATTAGGTCTTCTTCATATTCGTACAAAACTGTACTCACTCACTCCCTTTGAAAACATTATATGACTACGATGACAGTATGTTGTACTGATGCTGGTTCTCCAGAGTATCGAATTCATGGTATTTTTGACATTTCATAAAACAGATTATTCAAACCTGTCAGAACTAATGATCATAACGAGTAATCGTCCTTAAGGTCAAATTTGCCAATAAGGACATTGAAGCTTTGAATATAAGCAGTATTTGGAACCAAAATTCCACCTAAAGTAAGAATCCTCCATACTTCCAATACAAAGATTCACCCTGTATTTCCTATAGCTATGCGCGTTCAGTTGCCTCTGAAATTTTCAATTACAAAGCTAGTCTGCAGGAACTCAATTTATCCATTTTTCCCAGAACCTTCCACCTTGTACCTGTTCTACATCAAAGTTCATGTACACACCACGTGGTCATGTTGTGACAGGTGATCTCAACATTGTGGTAACAAAAAAACTATGAGATCTTTTACATGGCGCCAAAACTTTGAAATTATTATGAACGCATGTGAACAGTACGCTATACGTTGGCCTAAAAAGAAGACGTCGAACTTGATACTCTTACAGAGTGCATTACGTCTAACAGTAATGCTCTTAAACGAAGAATTCGACGACTTAAATATTCTGTCAACACCAAACACAATTCAATTTTTTGTGATCCTGATGTTGTCAAAGAACTTTCCCGTCTCCACTAAATCTATATCATCGCCCCTGCTGACAAAAGCATCTAACAACTTCACATTTGTATGTAGCCGATACTACTTCAGCATTCTAAAAGAGGACACACTTCCTGAAAACCCACATACACTCTCACCGATTTCTCTACCTCTGAAATATAAGATAATCATAAAACCATTTTCACTTCGTTTGGAATACCGAAAAGTGACGCGGAGCTTGGATTGCCATACATTTAATGGATTCAGAAGATGCACAAAAATCCCTATAAACACCGATTCATTTCGGGGTTATCTAAGTACTAAATTTATCTAAATTTATATCTATTTTACTCACCAAGCGTTTTAAAAATATTAAACAAGGTCTTCAGAATATAAAAAAACTCAGACCCAAAAGTACAAATCTTTAGGAGATGCAGGATATAGATACAAATCTGGTAAAAATGAACAAACACGCATCTTTGGAAACCAAGAGTTGGCATCAGGTCCACGGAGGAGTAAGCATCTGCTGTACAACGGCCTACTCAAGAAGCAGAGTAAATTAGATTTTGATCCTAAAGAATTCAAAAGAATCGTTGGAACACTTAAAGTCCCCAAATTTCAAACATATTACCAGGATCAAATCTTTTGATTTTTCGACTCTTTACACAACAATTCCTCATCAAAAACTCAAAAACTCAAAAACAGATTAATATCGATTATATAAAAATCCTTTGTATAAAACATGATTATAGATATTTAGCGTTAGGTCATGAAGAACCTTATTTTGTGAAGAAATACTCTGATTCCAATATCGTTTGGAATACCGACAAGTGACGCGGAGCTTGGATTGCAATACATTTAATGGATTCAGAAGATGCACCAAATTCCTATAAACACCGATTTATTTCGGGGTTATCTAAGTGTTACATCAAGCTTTTATCTATATTACTCACCAAATATCTTACACATATTAAACAAGGTCTTTAGAATATAAAAAATCTCAAATCCCCAAATAGAAATATTTAGGATATGCAGGATACAGATACAAATCTGGTAAAAATGAACAAACACGGACCTCTGGAAACCAAAAGGTGGCATTAGGTCCACGTAGGAGTAAGCATCTACCGTACAAGGGCCTACTCAAGAAGCGGAGTATAGAATAGATGTTGATCCTGACGAATTCAAAAGAATCGTTGGAACACTCAAAGTCCCCAAATTTCAAACATATAACCAGGATAAAGTCTTTTGATTTTTCGACTCTTTTCACAACAATTCCTCATCAAAAACTCAAAAACAGATTGATATAGATTATACAAAACTCCTTTGTACCCACATTTAGCGTTAGGTCATGAAGAACCTTATTTTGTGAAGAAGTACTCTGATTCCAATATCGTTTGGAATACCGACAAGTGACGCGGATCTTGGATTGCCGTACATTTTATGGATTCAGAAGATGCACAAAATACCATATACCGATTCATTGTGGGGTTATGAAATACTCCGATTTCAATAACAAGTACACAGAAGACGATATCACCAAGAAGCTGGGGTTTCTAGTAGACAACATCTTCGTTGTTTTGCGGGAAAAGTTTACCAATAAATTGTTGGCATTCCAATGGGTACCAATTGTGCAACCCCCTGGCCGACATCTTTTTGTATTCATATGAAACCGAATTTATACAGTCTCTGTTCTCCAAAGGAAATGAACAGTAAGCATCTCGAATTTTACTTACAGGTATATCGAAAACTTGACCTGTCTATAAATACATGTAATTCAGAATATCAGAATGTCCTCGGCCAGATGTATCCTGTTGAGCTAGAGATCAATGAGACGACAGAGAGCGATACATCTGCCCCTTACCTAGATTTAATCCTGTTGATTGGAAAGACGGTCGACTTCACACATCCCTTCATGAAAAACGCGACAATTTCAATTTCCATATCACGAACTTACCGTTTCTAAGTAGTAATATTCCATGTTCTCAAAAGCCTATAGGTTGCCGTTGCATTTTTTTTCATTTCAAAACTTTACGTTATGCCAGGGCATGCTCTTCTTATGAATGTTTTATTTTGAGAGCAAAACGACTCGCCAATAAACTACATACACAAGGTTACGTTTCTGAACACTTGAAATCGTCGTGTACGAAGTTTTATGGTCGATACGGGTATCTTTTCATTGACTGGTATCGGACTTCCCAAATCCTGTTCACCAGCATTATCTAACACTCAGGATGTGGATCTTGTAATTCTTCATTTCCTTCAACACTTTAACCTGTTTTCTTGAATCATACGGATTTTTACAACACCCTATCTCTTTGACCACGGACTCTCGTACACCAGCATTACTCATCATATGTGGATCAGTTTCCACTATTTCCTATCACTGACATACGGACACCCTTCTCTACCATGCAGTACTCAAATCGAGGACAAGAGGGTTTTGTGTTTGTTTCCTTCCACTAGATGGGTTGCCTGCAACAGCTCACAAAACCGATCGACCATGATTTTGATTTAGGAGATATCTACTATCGATCGTCTGACCATCTATTTGACCCATAAATTGGGTATTAAATTTGTATATGTTTTGACATCCTCCACATACCGATCATTTCTGGGGGTCCTTTTGCTGGTCCAAGATCCTCTGCAGTTCAGTATGGGGTCGTATGATACCCAGTCCACATGTTACCTCGAGGTACTGCAGGATTTTTGGCAATGTAGAGACTGTGCACTTGCAGGAAATTATTAAACACCTTTCTATCTCTTCGCTTTGCTGGCCAGTGGAAAAATGCACTAGAATCATTACATTGCTCTGAGGAATTGTGCCATTCAACATACCCCACAGCTTTCAACATTGAAAGCATTTCCGGACACCCTTCATTTCTCTTGTTAAAAAAATTGTTTGCTGAAAATCAAATCAATGTCAGTGAATTAATCAGTCTGCCAGTTTGATGTATTTGGTCCGAAACATAGATAATTAACTCTTTGGACTTGGAAAATGGAACATTTCTTGCAATTAGGCGATGTTACGTGTCTGAACGTTGAAACGAACCTTTTCAGTGATTTTCAAATGAATGAGTGTTACCTAATATCGTATGAAAATACTGCTAACAAATTAATTCAACAATTAAAAATATGTTGAGTGAGGTATAACAGTTTAAAACACTAGTAATATACATTTATGTTACAAGTCTGAATCCCTCTTTTTTAAAAATCTAGATCCGCCGCTGCCTTAACCATAGAGTAATGCGGAAGAGAAAACGAATTAGAAAACAAGGAAAACCTAGACCTTCTTGTGTCTAACCCTGCCTGAATAATTTTACATGCTCATCGGGGGTAAATCTATGTTAATCCATTCCAACCGACAATAATTTTGTTTTCTTTACCAGTGTATGGACGACCGTTTGTGTCACAGATATGACGAACTTACATAATAACAACGTTTTGCATTGATGTCACACTAGAAAACCGTGATTTGAGTGTAAAAAGAGGTTTTACATTCATACAGTATGTTTTTTGCATGCAAAAGAATATTTCAACGTGTTAGTCTTTAATTTTAATTTTTGGAATGTACAATACGGGTTTTGCATGCATGTTTCGACGAAATTCTGCATGAAACGGAATGAACGTGGTGAAATTACGTGTTGGAAACTTGCATGAAAAAATACTTTTTGAATGTATGTTGTGACTTTTATAAAAGGCCGTATATGTCACGGGCTGACTGACATGATGCCATCTTGATGCAAAACACACATGTTCCATTCATTTTACATTTAAAGCTGTGTTTAGCAAGCATGAATAAAATTTTGTGTTTGCGAAAAAATATTTAAACATGCGCGTTAATTCTTATTTTTTCGTTTTTATAAAATGACTCTTTGCATTCAACTCATTCAACAACTTTTTGCAGGCAAGTTGTCATTACGGTAGGTGGCACGAATAGTCTTTCATAGTTTTATGCATCTCCGCATGACAGAAGCAAGAAAGCGATATATAGGTCAAACAGTAAATTGATAATGCAAGGGTAGCCTTTAAACCCTTGCGTATATTAAACACATAAAATGAATCTACAATTAATGAACTGACACAGTTTGTTAAAAATAAAACAATTTAATTCATCCTGCGGTTGAGTACCATGATTCAGTTCGTGACATGATATGGGTTAACTTTCAATCACTGACTACTTTGTATCTTATTTAACTCATCCTTCTCTGTTGATAAAAGCTTCGATGGAAAAAGTCAGATTCAAAATTGTCTTGAACTGTAAACTATGCTAAGTGATCTATTCAATATTACTGGTGCAATGTTTTTTTAGTGTCTTTCAGTCTAGGAAAAATGATGTAATTTGGTTTTGACAAAACCTTTGAAACCATATAATTATTATGTCAATAACCAAAACATTCATATTTCGGTCGATCGTCGCACTGCCGCTACATGTTTCTATGCTATCATAACCAAATAAAGCATTTCAAATGCCGGTAAATATAATATAATGACTTCCGTTGCTTATAATTTGGATGAGAGTACATTGTGGTATATGGAAAGATCCAGAGGTACATAGGTCTTGTTATTGAGATCTATGAAATATAATGGATCCTTTATTTTATTTGGGTCAAAGCCATCTTTTACTAGTTCAACTTTCCTGTTTTTCATTGTCGATGTAACATGGAACTCGTCCATGAAGCGCAAAAACAATGGTCTTGCATACGAAGGTAAGTTGTGTTCACAGCAATTATATATCTGGGTCAGTATGCCTGGGTTGACATTGTTGTTTATCTTTAGAAGAATCGCCGCCATACCTGCACGCCCGTCCGATCCTGTGAATACATTACGAAATATAATTTGCATAAACTTTCTGTGACTATGACTATTATGACTATTAAATGTAATATAGAAAAAGGCGAATTCAAATCAATGTAAAGTGTAAGTGAACATACAAAAACATGAAGTTAAATTTACAGAAGTGAATTATGTAGTCTACACACTAATACCAATGCAAAATTGTATGAACTCCGTCCTCTTAAACATTCATGAGTGGATCTGATATGATATTGGCGTGATCATAGCCTATTGCTCAGTCACTACCGTCGTTCGTTCAAAGTAAATTTTAATGTCTTAACTTATCGACCCCTGAAAACAGTGGATTCTTCTGTAAATCAATGGCCTGTCCAAATGTCCTTTGTCTTTAGGGGTGAATGGGCTAATATTCTTATGATAATGACTATAACTCTGTGTATGTAATGCTCTTACATTGATTATGCTCAAGGATGTTATATAGTTATACAGATTTAGCCCATCACGCATGTGTCTGATTATAATTAATTGACTATTTGTGTATTGGCACGATAAGACATTAAACAACGTATTGAATTTAAATATAAAATCTCAGATACCCAAGTAAAATTTGTCAGGACATCCAGGATACACATACAAATCTGGTGATATTGATACAGACCTGAACTCAATACCAGGTCTGGAAGAACCATCGTTTTCGATGGAGATGATAAAAAGCAAATCAAATGTAAGACACATGCTCATTGTAGGCCTAGTGTTTGGCTAGTGTGATATTAGCTGTAAAGATTTATAATTTGGTAGATATATTGTCACATGTATGTCCAATGCTATTAACCATTCATGATGAACTTTGTAATGTGTGGGGGCGTATTGGCGTATTACCTGGTATCTCCACTCCGTAAACATTTACGTCTTGGATGAAGTCTAAAGTACTCAGAACATTGGCTACCTCTACTGTGGACACATTTTCACTTTTCCACCTGTAAGATATGGCGTATTATAAGATGTTGTACTTCAGTATTAATCAATATAATATGTTGAACAATTTATACAGTATTAGTGTATAACATTCATTTCTTACTTAATGATTTAGCATATTTAATGTCCAGTCAAAGATGAACACACACACACACACACACACACACACACACACACACACACACACACACACACACGTTGCATATAGTGAGAAAATAATTGTAAATGGATTATCCCCGGTCTTTATAGATGTTAAGCAATTCGTTTTTGAACATGATTGTTTTACATTTTAATCAATGACGGGACTGATTAATTGACTGGGAAATGAAGCATTCTGTAAAAAATGTTTTACTTTACACTGTATCTATTGAAATTATAATAAAACTCCTCACAGACAATAAAACACTTTAGAGGACAAAAGTAACGGTACTGAATTGCGTGACCTGTGGGAGTGATCCAATTTCGTCACAATTTCCTGGTGTCATGTCATAGAAAGTAAATGTTAGATGAAAAATACCTAAATGTGTCTCCGGTCCTATCTCGGAAATAGAGATAGTAATCCTTATCCAAATAAAGAATATCTCCAAAATTAAACCATCTATCTCCCTTTCTGAACACATCTCTTATTATTTTTTTCTCGTTCATTTCCTTTGGTCCTTTGTAGAATTCTGTAGTTTCATCAGAAAGAGCAGAGATCACAAGACCCTCTTCACCTGCAGAAGAGAACAAGGGCTGACCATATTTACTGTTAATATCCAAATAATGGCTATAACGTGATTTGTAATATACATGTATAAGGTTTATAAATCAGTGGTTTCCATATTGACCTTGTGATTGTGCCTCAGGCTGTCGTATTGTTCGCCTAAGACCAATACGACAGACCGAGCCACAATAACTAGACCAAGTTTTTGAAATGGACAGTTGGCATAAAGCATTCCAAGTTATTTCTCTGTTTAACCTCCGCTAATAGATAGGTTTTGAGAACATGAAACAGAAAAAGACACAAACATCTAGGGGGAAATGAACAGACAAACCTGAACATTTATTTTTGTCATTGTGAAAACTATCATTTCAAATGTTATTATGGTTTTATGAGTTTATTTTGGTTTTTGTTAACACATTAGGAAAATACATAAATGAGCAAACAATTGCGTTTGTTCTCATAAAAATGTTTTGTGTTTTCTGTCGTTTTGTACGACCTAACGATGGAAACTTGCAACTCTTTAAAATTACCTGTTCTGGTCCGAATACATAGACCGTTTTGTCCTCGTACTGGTACCTCATTGACCTTATCAAATCTTATCAGGTCATAGCGGTGCAGGCCCTTGCCATTTGCAAACACATCCTATTAATAGGAAAATCCGTCTATTCAGACAAATATATATCATCATGTAATTTGAGTGCTTTAAAGCTATTAAGTCATATTATTTACTTCTGATTAACTGACATCTGAATGAAAATATTTTACATCTCTGAACTATACAGTTATTTTGGAAATATTATTAACAATGGCAAAGTTGTGGTGTTACAATAAAATCTAAAACAAATGCTCAAGACGATCGTTTCTGACTTTATCAGCTGAGCTCCAATTAAATATAAATGTGTATTTTCGAAAGAAAAAGTGGTTTCATACAAGGCCAGATAATAAACTTAAATGTATTGCCAATTGCCTCTAAGAACAACCACTGTACAATTGTTAACTTTTGTTAGAAGTTTAGAATTCCAATGGCACGATCTGAGCGAAATCAAATAATCGACTGGTACGGAAAAACGAAATCAGAAAACAATAACAGAAGTACAGCAAAGTTTTTTATAACAGTTCACAAAATCAAATCCCTAAGTATAATGTGATTTAGACATTGAACTCCATTATTGAATAATACTCAATCACTTGCATTGATAAATTGAACATTTAAACCTTTTATCATCTGTTCATCCTCATATGGTATAGTAAAATCTCAATAATCTGGCGTGGTGGATCTTTTGAAGCCTTTCTTGACCTGGTCGAGTCTAAATTTAAGGCAATAAACCGTCACATTAAAATTACACTGATTAGAGTTATCGTTCCTACTTGTCAACATATATGAGAGAGTACCCAGTGCGAAATAAAACGTTTTTCCCGTGCAGCTTGTCATAACCGAAACGTGAGTGGAATTATCCGTATGATCAAAACGTTACTCTACCCCTCCGTCTTATGTTAATTGGACAATACTTCTAATTTTATAGCTATATATTTTTATACCATGCAAATAAAAAAAATTAAGAGATACATGATAAGTGTCTTTGACAAAGTGTCTTAATACATGTATTATCATTATTTTTATCATAAACTGTTTCATTGTTTTAGATATTGCATCCCCAAATAGGACACACGTGAGAGAAAAATATGTGGCATCTGTGGCGCTTTTGGGTTCCTTACATGTATTTATTTGAATATTGATATCGTAACTTATGTTGTATCTATACTATTCAAAGTTAATGCATCTATGTTCCACTAATCAAGTTATGTCGAAATATACATAAAAATAACAATTACCAAAGCATAAATCTTCATGGCCCGAAATCACCAAATTTACTTCGTACTCAAGCTCAACTAACTTTTCATAGTTTGAAGGTAAAAACACGTGATATTGATTCTGTTATTGGACATATTTGTATATTGACAATTGTAAATAATGATCAAAATGATTGCTAATTTAAAGAAAACTTCAGAAATACTAAAAAATAGTTTGAGTATGTACTCAAATTTTGAGTACCGTACTCAACCATTTTATTCACTTATTACATGTAAATCATAAGTGTGACGCAAAAATTTATATGTAAATGATGAAAAATAATTATATGTTTCCTAATTATTCAAACCCAAAAATGTGTACGCGATTATACAGTCAAAATAACGAAATAACTAAAACTGTTGAGCTTGAGTATTGAGTAAATTTGGTGACTTCAGTCCCAGAATGTCCAGGATACAGTATACAGGAACCGGTTCCATTAAAGGTGGAAACTTTGCCCGTAAATGGAGTCGTAGCTTTAGACTTACGATTTTATAGGTCGTAACTGTGCACGGAAACGTAACCTTACTCGTATGTTTGGAAATGCAGTAGGAACTCTTCTGTGGAGAGATTATGAAATACGATGTACACAGCAACGAAAATCGGGAATGTGCGTTATCTACTTTCATATAGACCCTTTCAATCCGGTGCCGTGACTTTGAGTGGCAAAATGATCAGATACCCGCAAAAACATAGACGTCTTTATAGTAACTGATTGTTTCTTGACGTCATTTTCCGGGAATCTGTATCATTTTGCCACTGAAACTTACAGGACTGCAGTTATCGTGAAATGGCCTATTGTTGAGTGTCGTCGGAATAGGCTATACTAAAAGCGAAAAAATGACAACCATAGAGCCCCTCCAATAGAATTAAACTAAAAAAACCCAAATAAAATCGAATTGGAAGGAAACAGAAATGAGGGTTTTGGCTTAAGGGACGACTTTTTGATTTTTAGTTGGTTGGGGGAACTGACATATTTTGGAAATATATATTGTGGCCTTGAAAATATTGAAAATAAATAATCTGTCCTCGACTAAGAAGAATATAAATAATCTTACCTTAACTGTTGCTAAAGTTGTGGTGAAAATTAATTAGTGTTTAAAAATTTTCGTTTCAGCTTGGTATGCTTGTCATGTTTTGTAGGGGCTAATATACAAAGACATTTATATACAAAATTCAGTAGCAGATTCAAAGTGGGATAAATGGCATATGCCCTCCATCTTTGAACGCCGAAACCTTCGAGTTAAGTGAGCTAAAAATATTGAGATCACGATATATAAGAAGGTTACTGTTTTCTAATTCCTATTGATGTATTTTGTAGATATGTGTACTGCAGTATGTGTGCCTTGTATAATGTATTGTTAGTAATTACATAACTCGCACTATTCCTAGCAGAATGAATTAATTTTAATAACAATGATAGGCCTACAAACTGTATCTGAAAAGCGCGGGGTCGAAGTTCAAGGTTGTTAGCTTGTAAACACTGAAATAGGATATACATGTATTTATATATCCTTTCAATTGTAATCCATCCATATATATATATATAGAGAGAGAGAGAGAGAGAGTGTGTGTGTGTGTGTGTGTGTTTGAGTGTGTGCAAATATATATTATTTGGATTTAATGTATGAGAATGGATGTTTAAAAACGTGCACCCGAGTATTTCGGTAATGAATCTTAACTATCTGAATAGTGTGCAGTGGATTTAGGCCATAGGTATTTTTTTACTTTAGACAGTTCCCGCTTTTGATAATTTATTGTAGTCATTGAGTTATTCTGATCATCGGGAAATTAAAGATCTATACCGAGTTCGTGTGTACAAGAATCATAACTATAGGGCCTAGTAAAAACAAATAAACATAAATTAGGCCGATATACGACTTCTGTTTTATGATATGTTGCGATGCATGAAGATATAGACTTTTAACTGGATTTATATGCATTTCCTGAGTTACGTGTGACACTAGTAGTGCTTTGGAGCAGAAGTAGACTTAGATGTAAGTTTACACGTATGAATAAAGTTGCGACCTTTAGTGAAACTCAGCTTAGGTGTAAGTTACGACTACGTCTACGTTTACGACTATACGTATAGTTATGACCTTTAGTGAAACTGGCCCCAGATCTGGTGAATATTGGAGAAACACGACTCTGGAAATCTAGATGTGAAATCAGATGCCACGGAGGAGTAAGCAACGCTGTTGAGTGGTCATACCCGCAAGTCCACAGACAAATTCAAATGAAATAGGTGAGGAATGAATCCTCGTCACAATAAGTACTAATGACTTAACATCCGCTATCGAATAAATAAAAATTTAGATAGTGAATCTATGGACAGTAATTAGAGTAATATTTCCTCTCTCAAGAATAATTGAAGACTAATTGCAATTAAATACTAGTACATTGAATTTTGCAGAATTGGAGTGACATTTTCATGTCGAAAACGACGTCCTCTGATTACCACAGAGGCCATTAATTATTCAATACCGTTATAGGAGAATGTCTTCCAACTGCTCCTCGCTTCATGCAGACGTTCAAAATCACACTTGTGCCCTCTGTAGCTGCAAAGAACTCCAGTATGAAGGGTATTTTGAATCTTTGCTGAAATTCCTCCCAGATGTCCACCCTAAGTCCGTTTCCGTATGCTACTCTTACTTTATGAAGACCATCTGTAGGGAGCTAAATATCGCAATAAATATACATGTATACAACAGCATAAATATATAAATAACGATTGTAATATCATATACAAATTACAGATACCTAAGTATAATTTCCCAGGATGCCAACGGAACAATATATAAATCTGATGAATATTGGCCAAACAAAAATATCTGGAAATCCATCGGTGGCACCAGGTTTCATGGAGAAGTAAGCATCCCCTTTTGACTGTTCACACTCGCCGCAGTCAAACACAAGTAAAATAAGTGAAAGATTAATCTTTGTCACGATTGTTACAGACGACTCAACAACCGCTATCGAACAGGTAATTCAACATCTCATTTAATGAGAAAGAGTTACTGCAAACAAATCCATTATATCGATCTAAAACCTATTTTCCAACATTAACTTTATTATGTTTTCAGATGTATCAATCTGCTCACAAACCGTTTATAGTTTGGGGTTTACCACATAACGGTAGTCATTGACCTATCGCCAAATGTCTGACACATGGTTGTCCATGTGCTTTTTAACGTCATTCAATTGTGATGGCATAATCAAACGTGTTTAATGGACCACTTCATTGGGACGTCATAATGGAAAAGTTTGCCAAAAGGTGCCCTGTCAGATATTTGGCGATAGATCAATTATTAGTATATCAGATGTAAGTCAGAGGTGTGCAGATCATTATCTATAGTTCAGTAGGCAACTATTCATGATAAGCTTCATAATAAGTGCTAGTCGTTAACATAGTAAAGTGAAATATGCACTGCTACTATTATC
The DNA here is from genome assembly GCA_030159075.1 of Atrina japonica. NCBI lineage: Eukaryota > Metazoa > Mollusca > Bivalvia > Pterioida > Pinnidae > Atrina > Atrina japonica. The sequence continues at coordinate 317,905 of BROG01000106.1, read as the reverse complement.
CAATATCATATGCAGGCTTACATGTAATATGTAAATTCAAATATTGAAAATATGATTGAAATCTTCTATATCTTCTATATCTTCTACATGCAAACAACTGTTTGGGGGTTAAAAATAAATCATGAACATAAAGATGATAAAATAACATAAAAGATTTAGCTTTTTTACTGATTTGCATCATGACGGAAATGTAATACTCACCTCAGGTACTCTTAGTAAATAACGACACAACTCTCCTATGTACTGTATGACTGTCACGTTATATTTACGTACATCCTCCCAAAAATGTCGTGCAGAAAACTTTCTTCGCATGGCCATTGTCGCTCCTTCAAAATGCCAATGTAGTTTAAATGTTGTAATTAGCACCTCTCACTGGCTTTACTTTCGTACAATTTTCATTATAGTCATTCCAATAATATTAACGTAATTACATATTTTTTAAATGGCAGCAGTGAAGTGCCACAAATTGGGACCTTTGCTATGGACTCTTTTAAGTGACATGGCATCCGAAAGACACATGATTTTACTTGATACAGGGACTGTCGAAGGAACAATCACGACGATGTTTTATGTCTTTGGTATGGCGCGGTACCGGGAATCGAACTCGGCACTTTCCGCTTGCTAGTCGAACGCTCTACAACTAGACCACGGCAAGCGGTGTCAGCAAGCAAACAGTGACGATAATTATGTTATGAAAGCTAGAGTATTTAAGCATTATGTGTTTAGAATAATAATTCTTGCAATGCAAGTAGCTTTTCCACCGGTCAACTCAAGCCCCTACACACAATAACCGCTCTAACGCAGGATCATTTTCCACCATAAAAGGAGGTAAAAACGTCCCTCCACTTAAATTCAATTTTTTCCCACAATTTTTTCCCTTACCACCATGTGGTTGATTTAATCGATAATTTTTTTTTAACTAAATGGAATGAAATTAGAGATTTTTTCCAAGTTACCTGTTTGCAAACCGAGAGAATAAATCTTCATAATAAAGACGCGTGGTGCATCTACAACCTTAAATGGCCTCACGAAAAATGGGACGAAGATAGAGGTTTTCATGAACGCTTTCCAACGTAGAGACTCTTGTGAGGTAAACAACTAACAAAAATGGATTCCTCTTATGATTCACTTCACTGGGATGAAAAAGTAGATTGGGTAGAACAGGAGATATTGTTAGATAGAAAGTATATATTCAAAATGTATTGGCAAAAAGTCTACAAAGACTTACTACAATTGTTGATGATGATCCCAATGAAGATCCAGAATGTCTATATGCTGCTATATTAGCGGTTTATTATGTGAAATATAGAGAAAAAGAGTCTTTTAGAGAAGAGCTGTAATGTATCCCATTGTTTCTAAATATACGATTTCTACTATACTCGACTGGTATTTGGATTTTTTAAATAATAATAGTGGATATAATATTTACTTATAAATTAATAAAATTAGGTTGTTATTGGAACACTCAAAATGATTTAAAAAGTTGTACGGACGATGGGGTATTAAATTTTTATAAAAGTTTGATGATGATTGGTGCACTTAGGAATTTTTGAAAAGGGCATAAAAAACGTTCTCTCAAATTTAATCGATAAAACAATTGAGAAATAGTTTAAAGAAATACTCGTCAAGACAAAAAATCATGACGCTTCTTTCAAAATTGAAATCTGTTTATAGTTGGCGGATATGGTCAATGAAAAACATTTACGAAACTGTTTCGAACTATATGCAAGGGACGACGAGCGAACAACAGATTAAGAAAGATTTAGATTTGATAAGACCTAAATTTGGTCAAGTAATGAGTGAACTGAAAGAACGAGAAGAAGGGGCGGCTCGAAGTTTGACGAAAACAAATGAACGAGTTTACACAGGGATATGTGGAAGGATTCCAAGATTATGCACAGTTTAGACACTATTATAGATCGATAAAGAGAAGCGTGGACACATTCAGGGATCCTTATAAGATGTTCGAACGGTTGAAGAATTTTATTGTCGAGAAGATTAAAAACGAGTTTGAAAGAGTTGGTTCTATAAAATTTCAGATTGCAGTCACGGCACAATTTGAGAAGGATGGAGAAAGGAGGATATGGCATTCTTCAGTAAGCAACGAGTGGTGCTATTACCTGAAACCATCAAAGAGTCTCTTCAAGAGATAGAAAGTAGCATGATCGATTCCATCGGAAAAGTTAATCTTTCAGGATCTGGATGGACGATCTACCGTTGCGTGATATTATATATATATATATATATATATATATATATATATATATATATATATATATATATATATATATATATATATATATATATATATATATATATATATATATATTGCCACTTATCAACCTTTAGGTGGGAGCTCGTATATCAAGTTACCGTCAAAACTAAAAAATACAAATCGATTATAAATATTAAAAATAAAGACGATAAATGTGTCGTCTATTCTATACTTTGTTCATTATATTACGAGGAAATTAAAACCAACTGCCAACGAGTCACTAAATATGCAAAATGTTTGGATAAACTCAAGTTGAAGGACGTACCCTTCCCCACACCAGTCACCGAAATTTGTAAAAATCGAAGAACAAAACGATCTTTCGATCAACGTTTATGGTTGGGAGAATGATAGCCTCGTTATATATCATGTTTCGAAACAACCAGATGGTATGAAAGAAGTCGATTTAATGCTAATAATGGATGGCAAGCAAAATGGCACTATTGCTGTGTTAGGAGAATGTCAGCATTGATTCGCGAAGAAAGCAGGAATAAAAAATTCCTTTGCAGACGATGTCTCCATTCTTATTCCAGCGAGGCTCGTTTATTGGAGTCATAAAAAGATTGTAGAGGTGTGAATGACGCTCTTGTTATTCCTAAGATGCGGAAACCTGGAAATAACATTTATAAGTTTAGAAATTTTCGCAATAAAATGTGGGTACCATGTGTTATCTACGCGGATTTCGAATGCATCATCAAACCCTTCGGCAAACAGACGGGTGAAAGAACCCACATAAATTCGATCAACGAAGATTGTAGTTATGGTTACGAAGTTTCCTGGGTATGATCTGTATCTTTTTTTAACATGTAGTTCAATATCTAATTTATCATCTATGGTAGTGTCTATCACCTTAGTGTCTGTCACCTTAATGGTTGTTATGGTAGTCTTAATTTTTTTAGGATTCATTTCCTTATTTCGACCAATTGTAGCATCCTTTGGAGCGATAACTATTTCGTTATTATAGTCCTCAATATGCCCTCCAATCTTCAACATCATATTACTAGATGCCATGTACAATCCTGGAAAAAAGACATAATCTACTCTGCTTTTTTCAAAATTTAATGTTTTTTCGTATCTATCTATATCTGTAGGCAAATCCACAGGTCTGTTTATAGCATCTTCCACAAAAACTAAAATTGTTCTTGGGCGTCTCGTCCTGTAGCGGTGGCACTTATTATGGAAGACCGTGTTTCTGCTAGAGCACCTAAATTACCCCACACGTAAATTCTTATCGCTTCATCGATTCTTACTGCTCCTGATAAAGTGTACCAATCTAATACTTTGTCTAAAATAAAAGTAGACCACTTCGTTTTATAACTTAAAAAAATGGTACCCTTAATTTCAGAAGGTACTCCAAACTCTCTACATATTCTTTTATATGCAGATTTTTCAACATCATTATCATATAAATTAAAATCTGGATCACTAGGCAATGGACAGGACATTTCCTTCAAACTTTTTCTATTTGAAAATAAATGAAGATTTGGACAAATTACCACCAGTCATAGTTTTTTCAATGGATACTCCACAACCACTTGTTGCACACCAAATCGCGAAATTCAGTTTAAAAAATTATATGATCTAGGTACCACCTCTTCAACAACTTTTTAACTTTTTCATCTCCAGCTCCAAAAATGTCAGGGATGTTGTATTTTATGAAGACATCTTCGAACGAAGCGTGAAAATGATTAGTCTCCGAGACGTAAATATCAAAAGATGTTAAAATCAGATCTTTTTTATTAGAATATTTAGCACCTATAAGGTGTGTCGTTTTCATGAAATTCGACATTTTTAATTATATACTTGTCGCGATACATAGTTAATACTTCAGATAATTGTACGTAGGTGTAAAAACCATCCATATATGGAATGGGTTGTATAATATAAAAAAGGATATAAGGTTTGGGTATGGAAAATTTGGTCAAGATTATAATTATCCACTCATTGAAGCGGGTTATTATACCTACAAAGACATAAAAATATAATCCATAAAATGATTCTCGATAAAACTAATTCGAAATTAAGAATATACATGAAACCTGGAGACCGTCTTTGGATTCCTTCCGAATTGACTACTATGTAAGAATTTGTTGGAAAATGATCGAAAAACCCCGGATTGACGCATAAGATCGAATCGACAAACCATGTAGATTTAGCCCCTTTAAAATTTTCATTGCAATGACGTCGAAAGAGAATGTTTTTACGATGTAAAACCTAGCAACATTGTTAAGAGCATATTGTGTCCAAAATCTAAATTTTCCGAATTACGGTGTCTCGATTTTGAACGACCTGAATTTGTAAAATTAAAACGAGATATAATTACAGAATTATGTTTGGAGATTAAGGATGAAAACGGGATGGCGATCGGCAATCATGGTTATCCGTGGTTATCACGTGGTTTTAGAATTTAAAAAAATGTAAAATAAAACCATGTCGATGTCGGGATATTTTTACGAAGATAAGGAAGAAGAAGAATTCAGAGAAGATTTTAAGAAAGAGATTCGAGAAGATATAGATTATCGTCTTAAAATGAAAAGGATAAACCATACAGATGGAATGTCGAAAAAGAAAAATGAAATCTCCAGGGTACATGATATTGGCTCCTGGTTATTTAATAAAATTGGGATTAGTGGGTGAATTGGATGTAACTTTAAAATTGAATAATGTGGAAAAAGCTAGTTATAAGTCAGGTGTTATAACGATTAGTCCTCCTTTAGAAGAACGAGAGGGTGACGTTATAGATTAAATAAAGCTTCTAAAAACGGAAGTATCAGCGGATTGATTGCCACAAATTAAAAATAAAATAAATTTAAAATAAAAAAGGTGAATAATGAAAATTTATATCCTCAATTAGAACCGTTACATGAAAATGGCCGTCAGAATTATAGATTGCAAAGGATCGGTGAAATCCAAACAAATTTTAGAAGAGAAATCGAAACACGTAGATCTTTATATAAAAATATAAAAGAGGATTGAACGCTACGGATGGTGTAGATATTCGTTAATATCTGGAGGTATCATTGTTAGTGGTATAGGTTTTGCAGTTCCTATGGCGTTATCTCTTCAACTCGTGGCACTCATATCTGGAAGCATTGGAATTGCATTGAAAGGGGTTCGAAGACTCTTATCCAAAAAAATGAGGAAACACGATTCCTTGAAAAACCTTGCTGAATCGAAGTTGAACAGTATTCAAGATTTGATTAGTAAGGCTATGACGGATGGACAAATCTCAGAGGTTGAATTTAGGCAAATTTCCAACGAGTTAGAGAAATATAGGGCGATGAAAAAAAGACCTCAAACATAAACCCGAAGTAGAAAAAAAGTCAAAACGAAAGTGGAAGACTCGGGGGATGTCAGGAAACAATTAGAAGATGTCCTAAAACTCATTTTAAAATGAAATTCTATTGTATGGTAGATTTATAAACATAAAAATGTTTAGAAATTTTCCTTTCTTAATTTGAAGCCTTCTCCTCCACAATCAACGCATAGTTCCTGTTGAGACATCGTCCATTTTCTACATTCTACACAAAATGTTATGCATTTATATTTTTTTGCATGTAATGGCGGTGATGGTGGCAATAGATGCTTAAATTTTTTGCATTATTTTTACAGGGAAAATTTCTCTTCAACGCTGGCATGTGACACTTGAGTTTTCCTCCTTTAATATGGTGTAAAAATACCAATTCTTCTTCATTACCGCTCTTCGAAAATAATTTATCGATAAAAAGGTACATTTTGTAAAAAAGTATGTTATTTTTCCTTTAAATCAGCATTCTTTTTCTCCTCTGGTTCACTCTCTTCCCCCGATTCGCTGTCAGTTTTAATATTCAAATCAGAAGCACTCATGAATGGGATCGAATGTGATCTTTGTTTGCTTGAACAAGTTTAACTTGGATAGACTCGTTAGTTGAACTAATGAAAACACTATCAATTTTTAAACCTCCAATTACTTGGCACTTTTCTTTCACATAATCTTCCATATTGACATTGACGAGACCATTCTTCACTTTCTTTTTAGCATCATTCTTCGTTGGTTTTCTTGTAAATTATCTGCGTTTTTTCCATGAGCACCTCCGCATAGATTGATGGAGAAGCATTCGATTCACTATACTTTGAAATATTAAGATTTTCTAGATTGAGTGGTATCTTCCGCATTCCTCCTTTTTCCAATTCAAGAACAAGTTTACCCATTTCCGTTCGAATGAATTGGGTAATTTTCTCAATCATCTCAATAAATTTTTCTTCTTCGTCACTCTTACCCTTACTCTTCTCAAAACACACGAAGGACATACTATAATTGTTCAACTTATTTGTGGTTGAATCTCGATTTGCAAAATCACCGAGCGAAAATAATTTAGGAGTTTGTACGAAAAAATGTTTCCCACCATATAAAATATTTATCATATGATAGGAGTGAGATTTAGCTATTGTTTTAAGTTGTCCCATAGATAATTTACTTTCATCAAAATCCTTGATTGTTACGTATGCCATTTTTATTTTTATTTTTAGATATGAATGTTTTAAGTCATTTCAAAAATAATATTCTTCATGAAATTTTTTCCCAAAAATTCACGTTCTTTTCTTCTCTCTGCAATAAATTTCCTATTCCTTGAATGTATACCATTCATACTCAAACTCAATTTTCAAAACTCCGCCATATAACTCCTATACATAGAATCATTACCTTTGAAGATCTCTTTCATATCATTTTGACATAATCCTCTTTCTTCCGATCTCACCATTTCTACCCAATCTACTCTTACATCCCAAGTAAATGGATCATCTTCCTCATCTTCATTGTATACTTCCCAAGACTTTCGACGTTGGAGAGCGTTCATCCAATCTCTATCTTTGTCCCATTTTTAGCAAGGTCATTTAAGGTTGCAGATGCACCACGCGTCTTTACTATGAAGATCTAATTCTCTCAGTTTGCAAAGAGGTAACTTCGAAAAAATCTCTAAATTCATTTCGTGTGGAAAAAATTTCCAATTTTCGGTCAAAGGTTCGTTAGTTTGTGCCATCTTTTTAAAAATATTTATTCTTATTTTAGAATTAGTATCAAAAAAATTTATCGATTAAATCAACCACATGGTGGTTAGGGGAAACATTGTGGAAGAAATTAATTTAAGTGGAGGACGTTTTATGCCGTTTTATGGAAAAATTTTAATTTAAGTGGAGGGACGTTTTTTACCTCCTTTTATGGTGGAAAATGATCCTGCGTTGGAGCGGTTATTGTGTGTAGGGGCTTGAGTTGACCTTTCGTGACCTTGTCCTAGAACGGTTTTTGTGTGTAGAGTCTTGACATAGAACAATCATGGTGGAAAAGCTACTTTCATTGGAACAATTACTATGTTACACACAATTATGAGAAGAAACGTTACATTTATATAATGTATATTTAAAACATCTCAGATACCAAAGTGTAAATGTTTAGGATCTCTAGGACACAGATACAAATGTGGCAAAAATGGACAAATACGGACCTCTGGAAACCAAGAGGTGGGGTCAGGTGTTATTGAGGAATAAGCATCCCCTGTCGACCGGTCACACCCGCCGAGAGTCCACAGTGAAATCCAAATGAAATACGTAAGGAACGAATCCTTGTCACAATTGGTACAGACGTCTCAACCACCACCAACGAAAAGGCAACTCAACATTTCACCCAGTGAAACAGAGTAATCGCAAACAAGACTATTATACCGACCATAAAATTTGCCGAACAATGACATCAAACGCGGTTTTCGATATTCCTGTGTCAATAATTTGTCAGTGAGTAGTCTACAACTGTATATGAATTGTTCTTATGTTGAACACGCCCTGGCATCTCGATTCATTTGTGAAATATAAACTACATATGCGGGTGACTGTGGGATGTTACAATCTTAAATTTCATAGGATTTTACTTGTTCATTTATTCGGATAAGTAACACACGTTTTTATATAGAAATGTAAATGGATACAAGGAATGTCTAACCTTGGTCTATAGTGTTGAAAAATGATAAATGTGTTGCTGCACTGTGATATAAAGGCGTGACAATATATGATGTATCATTTTCGTTATACGAAATCAGCTGGTATAACTTGGACACGCCCACTCCTTTTCCCTGAGTCACAATAGCCGGCTTTGGTAAACCTTAAAAGAAATTGCGCATTTAACTTTCTATTTGATTTACAATATCACTATATAATTTATCTACAATTGTACATCGTAAACATTATCTGAAATATAAACCATAGAGTATTAATTGATAGACTGTTGGACAATATTCCATTACGATTACCATCTCTCCATTACAGAACAAAAACAAACCAGGGCCCGAAATCACCAAATTTACTCAATACTCAAGCTCAACTTTTATTTCATTATTTTGACTACCGAATCGCTAAAAAAACCTTCGAATTTGAGTGAGTAGGAAACATGTTATAATTTTACATCAGTCACATATAAATTTTTGTGATATTCCTGTAAAAAATGAATAAATACGTTGAGTATTGTACTCAAAATTTGAGTAAGTACTCAAACAGGTTTTTGATATATCTGAAGTTTTCTTCAAACGAGCAATAACTTCCACCATTATTTACAATTATATATTTAAATTTTGCTTGATCTTTCTTTAAAATCAACACAAGTTACTTGAGCTACCGCACAATATTTTCACATACCCAACACCCTCCCCCCCCCCCCCAAAAAAAAAAAAAAAAATCCGGATTTTGTGTGTCTAGTTTAAGCAACTTATTTTTATTTACGTACATGTTTTTATATTATTTACAAACTTGAATCACATATTTGAAGACCCTCCCTACATGAAGGACCAAGCGTCCTATCAAATTTGGTTGAGTTTTGTCCGGTGATTTTTTAAAATTATTTTTGATAAGTTGTTTAAATGGAAAAAATAACTGACGGAAGGCAGTCACATACGATGGACACTGGACCAAAGCAATAACGCTCTTAACTAATAATCTTTCTTAACGTTCACGGTATATGCCAGAATATACGTTGTATTAAAATGAAAAGTATACAGAGAATGAGGCAGTTATTAAAGCATATATATTTTTTGCTTTTATTTAATTTTCTTTAAAAAAGAATATTTGGCTACCTACCTACCCACACATGGAATATATGGATAGGCAACATGAAAAAAATATTTTAATTGTGGCTTCATGCTGCCACCAATGGTTCATTCTTTTTCCTGTAATTCTGAAAACAGCTGACGGTGTTTAGGGATTTTCCTACTGCTGGATAATACGAAATGTCTTCATTAAAATAGAGTATAATGACTATCCAAAAACAACAGACTGAATTTAATATTTCTCATTTTCCAGATTCATGAATTACTGCACTTTGGTGGATGGAATCAATATAATTTCGCAAATGTATTACCATGCATTTGCACATTAGATAAAATGTGCTATTCAATATTCGTTTAAGCACACGTACCGGTAGTTCCCGATGTATAGATGTAGCACAATGGCGACGAGAAAGCTACATCTTCTCGCACTTCTTTACAAGTGGGAACAGGATGGACTTTGAAAAGTTCGCAATCCATAGAGAGATATCCTGATGGTGTTTCTGCCTCCGTTCTACCCTGTACATATATCGGCATGTGACCTGGTATCTGATCTCTAACTTCGTCGACAGATTTAATTAGAGCGTCACCTATAGCCAAAGAGGAAAAAATCAAGACTTACAAAATATCGAAAATTATTTGCGAAGTGCCGATATTGAATGATCTGAAAGTACATATTGTTTTACAGCATAGTATTATTCAGATTACCAAGATAAACGGTCAAGGTACATGTTAAGACTTACCAGAACCAAGAATCATCGAAATAATCGGCCATGTTACGTATTAAAGCTTACCGGAACCAGCAATCAGTCAAACAAATGGACAATGTACAAGTTACCAAAAGTTGATGGAAACAATAATTACCCAGATAAACGGGCATAGTACATGTTAAAACTTACCGGAACCAACTATCAGCACCTTTGCATCACTCGATATAATTGAATGACTAAGTGGCTGTGCCGTCAAATGATAGTTTATGAACGCACTTGCAATCCCTATTTTTTGAAGACCTACAAAATATTCAAAGATAAATATGATATGTATCTATTTATATACGTGTCAAGTTTGCTTATTTCAATGGCCACTTTTCCAATGCCTTACTTGAAGTATCTGTCCGTTTAATGTCCGTTCACATCTATTTAAATGATGATCGGATGTACAACTAAGGCAAGAAATAAGCTAAATGTTCCGACTATCTTCATAATATTTCTATGTTAAAGACATAGTATCTACGATTTCCTCAAATATTTCAATCTCAATTGTTTGGGTCAAATATGTTAATATTTGGAGATAAAAAACGAAAAATTGTTGAATTAAAACACATAGAAGTATAGTTTTATTGTATTTCACAACTTTCCACGTTTTTTTTTTATTTTTTGTCGGTACGAACAAAAATTCGTTTGCAAGCCCGCCCATATTCATATAACCTTAGCGTGACCTGTATTTGCGCATGCGCATTTCCATTGTTGATAGTGAAAAGCATGGCGTCCAAAGCAAAATCAAATCGTGGCCGACCTGTTAAAATTGACAGATTCAGCTAGAAAAAGAAATCGGAAAGAAGTTCTGGCGAAATACAACAAGACCAAAGATAAATATTGGAAAGGAGCATGATCGATGGATAAGCCTCAAGGATTATGTATAAATATCGAATTGTAAATAAATCAACACGTGCTTACCTCAGCATCCATTGATTGATATCGATACGATCTAGGTCATTGCGTGTGCTTCTGGGATTGTTTCTGTGCATAATTAATGAGTTTGATTCTTACAGACGACGACAACAAATCAGCATTTATCCGTTAATTACGCTAATTATACAAAAAAGTGTCGACGTGGAAGATCATTATTCAGTCATATCTTCGATATTTCTGCAAAATTGCCGACTAAAAAAAATAACCATTTTCGTAGATACTATGTCTTTAAGGTAAGCATCTCCTAAGACCTTCTGATATTTTATTCCGAAACTCATTTTAAATGTTTTACGGTCAAAATATACAAAATATAGGGTGCAAACCTATATCTATATCAAAGTATTGTAAAATTTATAATGATGACAATCAGTACTGAGAAAATATTAAAAAAAATAATTTAGATTGAATTAAAATATTTTAGCGCCAGGTGATCCAAAACTCCAGTATACAAATCTAGTGAATATTGGATACACACGGCCTCCAGAAAACAAGAGGTGGGATCAGGTGTCATGAAGAAGTAAGCATCCCCTGACACCAAGACCGAAGAGGGTCCAAAGTGTCAGACAATAGAGCGTATTCATACCCAGAAACGTCCAAATAAACGCCGGTTCATTTTCCATCATCATGGCAACTGTTTCACAAACAGGTAAATTCCATTTTGCTGCCACATTTGCAATTCTGTTTGCCATTTCATCAACATATTCATATGTGTATACTCGGTCTTCAAAAAGTAGAAATGCTTTTTTCGGAAATCTTTTAACGTGCTCCTCGAATTTGTCTATGATATATTTTCCTTCTGTAGTTGCTTTAGCGGATGCGTTTGCTAGTCTGTTGATATATCGTATTGTTTTAATGTCGTCCCCTATCCATGGGAACAAGTACTTCCAGGCAGCTAGAGCAACCCCTGTTCCACCTACAGCTGCAGCAAAAGTCTTCTCTTTTCCTGACATTTTAGTCGTTATACTGAAAGAAAATATACATATTTTCGGATTATTATTACCATGTTAAACGACCGATCGTCATGAACAGCGGCGTTAGATAGCTAGATGGATGGATGGAAGAAGGGAGATAGGGACGGACGGATAGAAAGACAAACAGACAGGCAGATAGATATATAGATAAATAGATAAAGAGATACCTTATCATTGAACTTGATTATGTGTACTTGTTTTACCAAATTATCGATCCTGACCGATTGTTTTTAGGAATTAGTCCTGTATTGGTGTACATTCATGGCAGGAGTAACCGGAAGACAGAGGATGATAACACCTTTAAAACCAAACTCAGGATTTTCTAGAGGTAGGATCAGGTGCCATGGCAAAGTAAGCTTTCCTGTTGAATGGTCATAACCGAAGTCCACAGTAAAATGAGTAAATAACAATTCTTCATCACAATTGGTATAGACAATTCCATAACAGGTGAGTCAACACTTAAATTGGTGAAACGTTTAGGTTAAAATTCTAAACGAGTTCCTTATAGCGACCGTAAAATTAACGAAATGTTGACTTCCAACACGATTCATAATAACTAATCAGAAGACAGTTAGCCCCTGTATGTGAAATTATGATATGTTGAACACGCCTCAGCATATAGAATCATATTGGAATCATCCCGACGAACTATGAAGACACCACAGAATCCAATATATATGCGTCCTACATTTTACTTGAACACAGACGATAAATTATCAATTTTCCACATTTAAGTAATAATAACACTATTTGTCTGCATAGTGTGTTTATATCTCACAGATGATCCGAGATTTCAACATTTGAACATTTTATAGAAAGACAAATTACATACTGGTACTGAGTTAAATGTTAAATTTCCTGTTGGAGATCGGTTGTTGAATCATCTTTATCAATAATGACGAGGATTCATTCCATAGTAAACTGTTGTTTTATCTAATTTTAACCGTGGATTCACAGCGGGTGATTACTCTTCCACGGCATCTGACCCCACCTCTGGATTTCAGAGGTCTGTGTGTGTTTTTAATTTCTACTTTGCTAGGCTATATCGCATGCACATTAATATCACATTACCTATCGGTAAAACGTCGTAGATATACTAAATATGTCATCTGACAATTCAGAACCTTCTGTAGTCTGCTTCACATGGATAAACAAGAAATAGGTTGAATTGATCCACAACTTTATAAAACCTTTCCGTCTTTTTTCCTACGTGATATGTAAAGAATCTCGGGTTCATTATTTTCTTTGTCAATTTCCATCTTGAACACAATTTGGGGTTATTTGTAATTTCTATCTACCTATCAAGATGATTAACAATTTATATCAGAGATTGACTATATATAATTATATACGTGTAATTCAAACGTGCCCTTTGTTTAACTTCATGTTCTTTGATAACTTGATGAGAAGAAATAGCTTGCTAAAGTCAGTATCATTTATTTATCACTCAGTGAAAACAGAAATAGACCAATTTTAACCATAATGGTCTCAAAATTATCATGTTAGTTTTTTTATCGTGAGCATTTCACTTACCTTATTATTGAACTTTCACTCAAATTTGTGTTTGTTGTTATGAGTTGTTCTGATTGATATAATCATTGACTGTAAATAAGCACGTACGCATGACAAAATGTCCGAACACCTGAAGATTACCCTGTCAGTATAGTTGTTATTTCAGCCGAGGCACGTCGACTGTATGGATGTTTTCTCGACCAGGGGTCCCCAGTAAACAAGAACGATATCAAACTAATTCTTATTCTTATTATTTTGTCAGGTAAATATCCTGTTATGTTGTGGAAATAGACCGTTTGTCAGTGTCAAAATCTAAGATTTATTTCATATGCATTTGTTCTTCAGTGTATCAAATCTGACCTGAATTTAAATGATTAAACAACATGACGTCAATCACCAGATAACTTGGTCTCCATGTAGTGAGGTCGCGTAAACCTAAATATATTTTGGTGATTACTTGGCAAGTTGAACTTAAGTACAAAAGGAATCTAAATGTAAATTAAGGCCAGGACAAAGCAAAAGTGAGATGGAAGGACAGGCAGAAGGACGGACGGACACAACGCAATACTATAGCCCCGGAAACCACTTCACAGAGGGTCTTAAATGTTCTAGATTCCTCTTGCGTTTTCATTTACACGATTTTCACTAAAATGAGAGTTTCTTTACTAATAGAAATAATAATAGATAGAAGTTTATAGAACGAGCACATAAAATAATTCTTTTATTAATTCGTCTCTAATTTATGTCTTATTGTTTCTGTTTTGTCCCTGGACTATGTTGTGTCCGAGTTTGTTGCACGTGTTGTCACTGGCGAATGCAAAACATTAGTTGTTTTGTGCAGCTTTGGTGTTTGTTCATGCATATTCCTGTAGTGATATACATCACGTTAACATTTCAGCAATGGTAATTGTTTAAAGCTTAATCAATGCCATTTGTTGTAATATGATTATACAAATTGTGAACAAAACACCAAAGTTATAGTCTTAGATACCCAAGTAAAAAGCATTAGAGTGCCCAGGATATAGAAACAAATGTGGTAAAAACTGGACAAACACAGACCTCTGCAAATCAAGAGGTGGGATCAGAAGCCATGGAGAAATAGGCATCCCTTTTGACCGATCACAGTTGCTGTGAGTCCACAGTCAAATCCAAATGAGATAAGTGAAAAACAAATGTTCAAGACGACTTAATCAGGTGAGTTCAAATTAAAAATAGGTAACTGCAATGTACCTAACTTCGACTAAGGTTCAATTATAGATGAAAATATTTTAAATTCTCGATTGATTATCATGTAAAGTATTGCATGTTTAACGTGATTTAAATAGTTCACAATTACATAAATGTATAGCCCATATCAGTCAGTGACTAAACGAATTGAGTAAACGTAAACCAATGACATAAGGGAAACAAAGTAACAATTTTAAGTAACGAGTTACCTGTCCTTAACTGTAAATCGACAAGACAGACGAAACCTACCTCTCGCTATTTCTTCTATTAATTAAAAGATCGATCACGTGGATTCAAGTCCAGCTGGGTGTTAGATCAATAATGGACAAGTTTGTTAGTTGGCATGTAGAAGATAATCTTGACCATTGATAAGTGGCGGTCAACTGAGCACTAGTAAAAATGGCTGAGTATGGGTAAAACAAGACTGAAACACATATTTTAGTGTTTCCCATGTTGTTATCATTCAGATGGTTTTATTGGTTCTCGTGCTATGTCTTTAAATTGTATGCAATTGGAATTTACATTTTTCTACAAGTAATCTGTTCAATGTGTAAAATTGAAAAAGAATATTCAATTTACAAAAATCGATCTCTGAGTACCTTGCCGACCATATTTGATTACAGCGTTAACCATATATGTTTGGGCATGGGCATAATACATGTAATTTATTCAACTGTGTCTTTATTCGAAAATAGCATTATATATTTTAGACTGTACATACGTTTGAATACAGGTTTAGTTAAAATATATTAGATAAGTATCTTAAAATACAGTTATAATGAATGTCTTTTTTATCTTTCAGTATAAAAACCACATATACCAAAGTATTAATCCTCATGATTTCCAGGATTATATATACAAATCTGTTAAATATTGAACAAACACAGACCTCTAGAAATCTAAAGGTGGGATCAGGTGAGCAGTAAGTATCCCCTGTTGACCGGCCACATCCGCCATGAGTCCACAGTCAAATTCAAATGAAATATGTGAGGAATAAATCCTCATCAGAGTTGGCAAAGACTTCTCAACAACTGCTTACGAACAAGTAATTCAACATTTTTATTTTTAGTGAAACATAGAATATTATAATTGCAAACTTAATTGCGGTCTTAAAATTTGCGGAATGTTGACATCAGGATGTGTATGTTAGCCTATAGCAGTTATATCGTACTGTCTTAAAATGTTGCGTAATGTAGCGATGGTGCCGAAACACAGCACTATCCGTCACTGGTATACTTCTCGGACATTGCTAGCATACGCTGAATTGTGTAGATAGCTGTAAAATACATATATTTAAACAAAGACTGAGTAGCATTGTATGGAAGGGACATATGGACATGTTTTATCTCGTGCGCACGAC
This sequence comes from Atrina japonica, assembly GCA_030159075.1. Classification (NCBI taxonomy): domain Eukaryota; kingdom Metazoa; phylum Mollusca; class Bivalvia; order Pterioida; family Pinnidae; genus Atrina; species Atrina japonica. Next base: position 301,805 of record BROG01000106.1, on the reverse strand, counting down.
TTAATATTTTTTCCTCAAAGATTATGTCATGCGCACGACTTAATATTATTTTCTTTCATTTTTATGTTGTGCGCTCGATTTAATGTTTTTTTTCCTATGTTTTTATATCGTGCGCAGGAGATAGTTTTGTCGTGCACAAGTTATAGTTATGTCGTGCGCATAAAATAAAAAAAATTCCACATGTCCCTTCCATACTTCAGTGGCATTGTACCGTTGCAGCCATTTTTATTTTTTCGAACGTCTTGGTGAGTAATCGCTGAAACATAAATCCATTGCTTATACAAAAATACATTTTCCGGATATTACAAATTGTAACACAAAAGTTATTTATTTTCATTTAGAAAATGCATTTTAAATTGGAGCTCAACCGATGAAGTCTAATTTACAGAAACGATCGTCTTAATCATTATAACATTGGTATTGTGTTTACAACTTAACCCATGTTAAAAAGGAGATAATATGGCATTTGATTCGTTTTTCGTAGTCTTACAATCGATTGTCTATTGCGATATTCCCAACTGTCATTGCCTAGTAGATTGCCACTTAGTGTTGCCTTCTATTTCTGTTTGGTGGCTGTACACACATAAACAACAGTCTACATAAGTAAAAAACACTATTATAGCCATGACTAAAATGATAGTTCCACATATACATGTAAACTACAGCTTTTATCAACACAATACCTAAGTTTTGCAAAAGAAAGGTCCTGTCTCCGTGGAAGCGTGCTTGCTTCACAACCGGAGGGTCGCAGATTCAAACCACGGCGGAGGCGGTTGGCTTTTCCTGTCCTTCGGATGAGATAGTAAAGGTCGAGGTCCCATATCACAGTTGGTGTCGGTACGTTAAAGAACCCTCACTGCTCAATAGCCGTTAGTGCCGAACATAGGCCAAAATTTGAAGTCCTTCAAACAATGACTGAAAGATTATTGACTGGGACGTCAAAAAACAATACAACAAAAGCAAAACAAAGGTCAGAAAAATTGCCAAGACATTAGTTTCTGTCAATACTTCATCATTTGAACTTGAATATAAAATAGATGTAGAGTTCCGAAATAAAAAGACTTATCATGCAAAGCAACACATAGTCGTAAATCCCCCCCATGTCTTTTTTTTCAGAGACATACTTTTTTCAGTTCCTTTGCCTTTGTTATCAAGATTGTAGTATAACGTTGTGACAGATCTAGACATTTTCAAGGGTTAGCATTTAGAAATGAAACTATGCCTTCAACTGCTAATATTTACACACCGACTGTTATTCCCTCCGATGCAATATACAGACAAGTTGCGTTGTATATTAAATGCCAGACACACAGCTGTTCAGCTGTTACGTCATATGCAAACCTCCCCCGCAAAGTCAAGTATATAGAATGAATTTCGTGTCCAGCTTAATACAGTTTCAAAGAAAACGCGCTTATATATATATATATATATATATATAATATATATATATATATATATATATATATATATATATATATATATATATATATATATATATATATATATATATATATAAAGATTGTTTTCATTTAAAAAAAAATCATAAAATGTACATGCAATGATTTCATGCACAGAATTTTTTTCCATGAGCCACTGTATGTACATTCCGTATTTGTTTCAAAAATGAAAAACAATCCTTAAATACATCACATTGATAAGACATCTCAAAAGATTATCATCTCAGCATACATGATGCATATGAAATAAATGTTACGGGTATGCTCCCTTGGAATCTTTTTATTATTATTTTACAAGACATGAGAGGCTATTTTGTGACTCCCTACCTTAGTCTTCAAAAATACCCCATTGATAAACTCATTAACTCTGAAAAAAGGAGAATTCAGTAGACATAATTCTCCTTTGTGTCCTTGACTAACGCATACTCTGCCTCTAGATACATATTGTTTTCGAAAGGAATACCTATATTTAATTCTTACAAAGTTGAAAATTCCAAATCGTCGGTTGGAAAACCAAGTTTAAAATTGGAATTTCTAAGAAAAAAGTTGGAAATTCCTATTTTAAAGGTGGAATTTCCAAGAAAAAAGTTGGAAATTGCAAAGAAAAAGTTGGATAAACGAGAAATATAAAAACTGTAAGGTGGCCCATATACGCTTCCATACCAGTGATACTGCTCCGTGTAAAGAAGCAATTTTTTATCAAAACTGCCAAAGACCTTCTAGTAATCTACACAACAATATACATTTATTCTTTTTTACATTAAACACACTAGTGACTCCGATAAAGAAATAACAAGTTTCCTTTTTTTTGCTGCGTCCACAAAACCAGAATTTTACGTGCAAATGGTGTATGTGTACACATGTATGAGTTAAAACGTCACTATCACATGATACAAAGCTGACTGTATATTTCCATTTTACTGACAGGCATTAGATTTAGAGGTAACAATCAATGTAGAATATGCAGGAACACAAACAAAAGGTCATTCTATAAGGAACGAATATAATGACATTCGACAATCAATAAGGTGCAACAACATCCGAAACAACAGAGACAACGAAACAACAGTAAATAGAAACGTTAAAGCGTAAGTAAAATATTATTTGATAAATTGGTTACATGTACTCGCTCATATAATTCTATCAATTTTTAAATGTTATAATTTTTCTTTTATTGAAATATTTTCATTTCAATTGAGAAATTGTGTACTGAAAAAGAGTATAGAATATGGCACGCCAAGATCATATCAAAGAATTAAACCTAGTTTTTATCCAGTGAACTATTATTTGCTTTCAGTTAAATCTAGCTTTTCTCATCAATATGCATGGACTGGAGAAATATTTGGTAAATTGCACCAAAAGTAAAAAGGAGTGAAACCTGATTTTTCTTGCAGTGGACCTAGTTTAACTTTAAATGGCCTAAATTAAATATTGCAAAACTGAATTAATGAATATTAATTATAATGCAATTTTAGCGCTGCTAACCGTAATGTTTCTCACAATATAAAAATCTCAGATACCAAAGAAAAGGTTTTCAAGATGCCCAGTATACATATTATACAAACCTGGTGAATATTGGTCAAACACGGACTTCTGGAAATCCGAGTTGGAATCAGGTGTCAATGGCGAGTATGCACCCTCTTTTGACCGGTCACATCCGCTGCGAGAGTTGAGTCAAATCAAAATGAAATAAGTAGGGAACAAATTTTCTCCACAACTGAATTACATTTAGACAGTTAATTAGAAGTTATTGACACCAAAATGAATTAGTATATAATGTAAATAAGTAAAATTGAAGAAATACCAATCGATAATCAAAACTCAAGTCCATTATAACATTAGATGTGTAAATGGTCAAAACATGAAGGACAATTGCTAATCCCAAACGGGATAAGACCAGGTGTCCGGAATGAGTCTTCTGCTGGCATGCCACACCCGTCGCAAACATGGAAACCTTTCTAGTCAAATTCGGTGACAAAGTCAAGTTTGGTGATAAGGTCAAGTTCAGTGAAAAGCACGATTGGTGAAAGGGAGTCACTGTCTGTGGCCGTGCTCCAGAATACTATCTAATAATTCTGAGAGGGGGACTTCATAATGTTTAACAAAATCCCCGTATCGACCATAAAACTTCTTAAACGACGACTCCAAGCGTTCAAAAACGTAACTTTGTGTAAGTAGTTTATTGACTAGTTTTTTGCTCTCAAAATAAAACATTTATAAGAAGCACATGCCCTGGCATAACGTATCAGTTGTGAAATAAAAACGCCATAGGCAGGAGAAGATGGAATATTTCTACTTAGAAACGGGAAGTTCATAATATGGAAATTGAAATCGTCGCGTTTGACATAAAGGGGTGCGAAGTTGACCGTCCTTTCCAATCGACTGGAGTATATCTAAGTAAGAAGCAGGTGTGTTGCTCTCTGTCGTCTCATTGATCTCTAGCTCAATAGGAAACATCTGGCCGAGGTGATTCTGAAATTCTGAATTATTAAGGACAGAACATCGTCGATATACCTGTAAGTAAAACTGGTAACTGTTTGTTTCCTTATGGAGAGCATAGACTGTACAAAGTTCGCTTCATATGAATACAAACAGGTGTCAGCCGAGACAGGTGCACAATTGGTACCCATTGCATCACATACTGCTGATTCATGTGCCTTGTTTCCGTGTCTTAACTTAACTTGATGTTTTTCTCACAAATGTACGTGTTTTTGTTTTGTTCGCCATATTGCTTCTGAGTCGCGGGTCACGTGTCGGTGGTAACGTTGTTGCACTATTCAGTAATTAGGGTGAAATTTGCATGTCTCGTACACCAGAGTAAATTTACGAATTCATACGGAATCCCTCCTTATAACTCCATTAATACATCGATTTTTTTTTCAGGAATTGTTTTCTAAAGAAAATGTCAAAAATTACAATAAGTCCCGAAAATTACACTAACCTCCCCGAAATATGACTTTAAAGTAGTTTGGGAATGAGGAGATATCGAAAACGAGGCATGGGAATCAAAACAAACAGCCCATGATAAATAGCTATACTAGAATCAGCATAACATACACAGATTTACAAAAAACTTACATTAGCCTATGTTGCTTCGATTAAACTTTGTTGAAAAGGAAAATTCTGTCCCAAATTTAAGTTATTTGTTTGGTAAAATCAGTCGGCTTCTTCGTACTCGTAGCAAGACGGGTCATGTGGTGCACATTTTCAACGAAACATGTTGGTTCCTTTAACTAAATATTTCTCGTCGCAGCTGTCGAAAATTTGGTTAGTTCCGGTAGTCACTTTCGTATTAAGGATTCCTGTTATTCTTGCTCAATTGCTGACGGTAAAGCATTTGACATACCATATAAGAAAAACGCCAATTAATCTTTGGATTGTCAGCCAATCATACTTGAAGCGAAGTAAATAATTTTATATGGAATATCATATCTTTCTCCGAAGTAAAGTTAGAGATTTCCGATGGAATTCCTTTAATACGACGATTTTTTGGAAAAGTTTTTCATTTCCTTCTGTTAGTGATGGTTTTCTAAAGATGTCAGATGTTACACAATAACTTCCCTAGAATGTGACTTTAACAATTGATACCTTTCAGTATGGATGTCAATAGGGAGACGGGTAAAAAGAATGGGCTTGGGTGCCATGACTATTCCTCTGACATTCAGACGGCATCCATATTGGCAATTAATACATCCTGGCAATCTTTCGAGAGTTATATGTAAAATATTTTTCATACTGTTAAACAATACAATGAGATTCGAATATTATACATGACCGCTGTCATCTTGATGGATCAGCGGAGTTCAAGATAGAAGAGCAAAGTATAGGGTATATATCTGATCGATATAGCTTGATGCTAGGTTATGTTATAAATGAGGATATGTCGATGTAGGATGTGAGGATTTTTATCATAACAGATATGGACACATATTGCTTAACACTGAGTCAATGGAAAAGTAAATACAGCACTCTAAATGAATTTAAGCTCAGCTTGACTATATCTAATTCGTAGAGGGGAGAATATTATCACATAATCGGTGTAAGCTAACAGACAGGTATCACATAAGTGTATGGAACATTCGTTAGTCTTAAGATTATCATTTTGTACTAAAAGAGAAAGTGAGGAACTGTACATATGGCTTTGGCAGACGCTGATGGAGACAATGTCATTGGATGAAAAGGGCTTTTGTAGTATGACGAAATCTAGACTCGAGACAACCTAGTCTGAAATAGGCATTTATGCCTTTGCAGTTTATGTATTGATTAAGATTCAAACACATGTCTCTTAACTCGTAAAAAATAGCTGGAGGGTATTGTTCAAGTCGCGTGAAAGAATATATTTATTTGTGTGTTGTATTTTAAAGATTGACAAGCATCTTCTAGAAAATAAAAGGTTGAATTATATTTCTTAGTATAATTGTAAGCATGACGACTTCAATACAGAAACACCATTCTGTTTTATATCAAATAAAATCATACGACATACTTTCAAAAATGTCAAATATCGAAACTAAGAAATATCTCTCCACATATCAGGTATGTGCAAACGATGATGTTGATGTTATTATACTTTGTCTAAATATATGTTACTGTTAATTCTTTCAAATATGTTATTTAGATTTAGGCTTCGATTATTTAAAACTATTTTATTCAGGATATCAACTTATGAAATAATGAGATCATACCTTGGTATAAACGTCTAGTAAGTATATATCTATATAAAATAACAATCACTAGTTTGTGTGACAATTACAAAACCAACAAGGGACATTGTTTATAACATGAGGATTCCAAAAACAACTCTGGTCACAGTCAATTTTGATTATGTTGAACATATGAAAGACATCATATACAGAATCAAACTAGTTACTGATACGTTTTTTGTCACAAAGATATATAGATTCATAGTTAAAGTCAAAATTTGCAAACTTTACCGTCCGTTTTCAAAATATTATTTTCCTTTCAGAATGACGACTAAAATGCGGGGAGGAAAAGAGAAGACAACAGCTGTAGGGGGAAGAGGAGTTGCTCTAGCTGCCTTGAGGTATCTGTCTCCAGCGTTAGGGGACGACATTACAACAATACGATATGTCAACAGACTAGCAAATGCAACCGCAAAAACAGTTGCCGAAGGAAAATGTATTGTTGATAAGTTCGAGGAGCACGTGGAAAGATTTCCGAAAAAAGTATTTCTTCTTTTTCAAGACAGAAAATACACATACGAATATGTAAATAAAATGGCAAATAGAATTGCTAATGTGGCAGCAAAATGGAATTTACCTATTTGTCAAACAGTTGCCATAATGATGGAAAATGGGCCGGCATTTATTTGGACTTTTCTGGGTATGTTTATATTCTATTGTCTTACCATCCGAAGATGTCTTATAGATTTATAAAAAAATATATTAGCTGAAGAGAAATACGTTTAAGATCTCATAAAATCTTTTATAATTTTCAATCAATATAATTTGCACTACTTTGTTTGGTTTGATGTTTATGTTTGTATATTGTTGTTTAACGTCCCACTCACGAATATTTCATTCATATGGAGACGTCACCAAATGCCGGTGAAGGGCTTCAATTTTGACCTATGTTCGGAATTTACGGCCATTGAGCAGTGATGGTTCTTTAACGCGCCGACACGAACTGCGACACGGGACCACGATTTTTACTGTCTCATCCGAAGGACAGGAAACCAACCTGTCGCCGGCTGGACTCAAATTCACGACCTCACGATCAAGAGTCGAGCGCGCTACCGACTGAGCCAGGCCAGCTGTTGTTCGGTTTGATGTTTTACTCCACACTCAATATTTTTGTTAGTTATGTACGGGCAACCAGGTTTACATGGTGGAGGAGAGTACCCGGTTACAATGTATCCGGAAGAGCCCATCGGCCTTCCGCATCTACATATATATTTTGTTTATTTTCATCATTAAAGCGTCAGTTGATTTCGGTGAACACAGTGGCATCGGGCCGTACGTTCAATTTTGTCACTCAATGATATCAGTTTTTTTAGATACATGGAACATATATTTTATACTTTGATTTAGTATTACAAATAACTGTAAATAAAAGAAAAGTGCATCACTAAAGCAAAAAAGTCTTAATTTAGATTTGGAAAGAGCGGCCATTGAGAAACATAACCTTGGCATATCTCATATATTTTAAATTATTTCACAGGTCTCCAAAAGATAGGGATTGCAAGTGCCTTCATAAACTACCATTTGACGGCGCAACCTCTTCTTCATTCAATCATTTCCAGTGATGCAAAAGTGTTAATAGTCGGTCCCGGTATGTAAATTTTAACATAATGACCACTTGTCTGTGTAATATGAGTAACAAGCTTCGTTAACATGATATTGTGGTATCGTATACACTCGGCAAATAGTTTCTGTGTTTTTTTGTTGTTGTTGTTGTTGTTTTTTTTTTTTTTTTGGTTTGATTTTTCCTTTCCGGGTATAGGTGACGCTCTACTTAAATCTGTCGACGAGATTAAAGACCAGATAACAGGTCAAATACCGATATATGTACAGGGCAGACCTGCGGCAGATACGCCACTCGGGTATCGCTCTATGGATCACGAACTCCTCAGAGTCCTTCCTGTTTCCATATGTAAAAAATTACGAGAAGGCATGAATATGTCGTCGCCATTATGCTACATTTATACATCGGGGACAACAGGTATGTTTGCGAACAAATAGGAGTTTGGTCGTCGATAAAAATCAAAGATATTGTAGATAAAAATGAAATAGTAAATTGGAAATACTCCGTAAATATTGAATATCATATTATATAAATATGTAAATATAAATAAACTATATATTTGAAGTACTATGTTGATTTCACTTACGATTTTTAGTCCCATGTATAATTAAGCATTATTCTATATAATGTTAACAGTGAAAATGCAGACATTTTATAGTATATACCTGAATGTCAATAAAAATTAGATGTTTTTTTCAAAGGTTTACCAAAGCCGTCCATCGTGACTCAGGGTAAAGGGGTGATGGTTTCAAAATTGTATCAGGGTTTTTCGTACAACACAACGGATACTTCATACATTGTCACACCTTTATATCACAGTGCGGCAACACTTCTGTCATTTTTCAACACCATAGACCAAGGTTAGAAATCCAATCAATTATTCAATTTCATAACACAGAAACATGTAATTAGTAACATGTCTTCTCCTATTGTTTAGATATTCTAGTTTTAACATATTCATCTATTTTCACGTCATGGTTTATGGTATTATCGGTATGATTATCATGAAAATTGTACGAAAGTAGAATCAGTTAGAGGTACTGATCACAATTTATAAATTACATTGATATGTTTAGGAGCAACGCTGGCCATGCGAAAAACATTTTCTGCAAGACATTTTTGGGAGGATGTACGTAAATATAACGTGACAGTCATACAGTACATAGGAGAGATTTGTCGTTATTTATTAAAAGTACCGGAAGTGAGTATTGCATTTCCTTCATAATGCAAATCAATTTTATTGTTCTGTCATCAAAACTTTCATGATTCATTTTCAAAGCATATTCTAAGGCTAAACAATACCCACCTACATTCCTCACAGTGGACCTTGACCTTATAGCTTACATTCGTAGGCAAGTCGAAGAGCTAGCGTAGACGGCGTCGCCGCTGTTTCGGAGTTTGGTATCCACCCACCGAGATGTTCCTTAAACGACGACTATTTTTTACTCTGACGTAGACTATTGTCGATGTGATGACGTCATATTATGTTGCTTTGCCATCTATGTTTCTGTGAACTAATGAACAGTGTACATGGGACTCACGTCAAATATGATGATATAGACTGTCGTTCGGTGGTAAGCCCATACTATAAAGAGTGTGTGAGCGAATTGATATATATGAATACATAAATTAGTTTATATAATAATTTTACTTAATGATATTACAAATGTTGTTAATATTTATGCTGTTGTACTTATGTGTATAGTGATATTCTAGCTCCCTACAGATGGTGACCATAAAGTAAGAGTAGCATATGGAAACGGGCTCAGAATGGATATTTGGGATAAATTTCTACAAAGATTCAAAATACCCTTCATAATAGAGTTCTTCTCAGCTACAGAGGGAACAAGTGTGATACTGAACGTCTGCATGAAGAGAGGAGCAGTTGGAAGACATTCTCCTCTAACGGTATTGAATATTTCATAATTTTTAAGCCTCTAATAATGCAAAACGTAAAACCAGAAGAAGGCATATTCAACATTATTCCATTTCATCGATTCTGAAGTCAAAAGGGTTTATAAAGTATGTGCTAAAATCTCTATATTTAAAGTAAGCAAATCAAAACTAAATATCATGACTGAAGTTTGAATGATTGGATTTCGCTTCTTTCAGGATGTGTTTGCGAATGGCAAGAGCCTGAACCGCTATGACCTGATAAGATTTGATAAAATTAATGACGAACCAGTACGAGGAGTTAACGGTCTGTGTATTCGGGCCAGAACAGGTATATATCTATCAATAATTCATTTTAATTGTAGACCATAATGATAATTTCCTCCAGACCTATAATAAACCGTTTTATTATATAAATAAACATATTACTTAACATGGAAACATAATTCTTACAAGGTGATTACATTTTTACCTGTATATCTTGGCAAAATGTTTTTTTCTTTCCCGAAATGAAGGGAAATGTCAGAGAGCAAATCATTAAAATCAAGAGCTAAATGATGGGGTGTATGATTCAATGGAACACACACCTCTCTCCATATTATTTTTCTTTTTTAAATTCAACCAAATCGAAAAGGGACTTTATATCCGGCAATGTACCGTATGCATTACCTAGATGATATTTATCTATAAGTATTGGTAGTCCCTTGAAATATTGCCCAACTTGAGATAAAATCTGTGTTGTAATTTTCTCAGTCTATCTGCCATAAAAGACATTTTGCCAAATATTTAATCATCATTAATAGTTTTAAATACAACACAATTATCTAAATAATTCTCAGATATATAATAAAACGTAGCAAGGAAGGCGACATCTTTAATTACGCTATTATAACCATAAATCAGGTTGAAAAAAGACATTTAAGTATTCTAAAGATCTTTTCGAGTTCTTGAATAATGATTTTGGTATCATTAATCAGACCTTCCGACGAATACTCGGTTAACTGAATACTCATTGACAACACTATGTTTAAGGGTAGAGGAGGAAAAAAGATTGTATTATAGCTGGAGAAAGACCACAAAAGCGTGGCAAGCGTCAATCCATAATCAACATAGGTTTTGGTGGCCATCGAACCTGCTCTGATAAGAGGTCAGCTGTTTTGTGTTCTAAATGTTAAACATTTAGATAAGTTATTTTTAGGTGGCAATTGACCTTTCCATTTATGCGCGAACAATTTAAAAATTTTATGATATCACAATGCTCGACACCTCGTTCATTCATTGGACAGACATTGAAAATGCATTGTGACGTCAAGAGAATCCACTAACTTTGGCGAAAATGAGATGTGTCAATTCACATTGGAGCCTTCATTTTCCCATGAAAAGTAAATGAAATTATACATTTCATTAGTTAACATTTATTCTCTTCTGCAGGTGAAGAGGGTCTTGTGATCTCTGCTATTTCCGATGTCACTACGGAATTCTACAAAGGACCAAAGGAGATGAACGAGAAGAAAATAATACGAAATGTATTTAAAAATGGGGATAGATGGTTTAATTTTGGAGATATTCTTTATTTGGATAAAGATTACTTTCTCTATTTCCGAGATAGAATCGGCGATACATTTAGGTATTCTACATCTAACATTGAATTTCTATGACATAACACCAGAAAAATGCTACGTAATGACAGTGTGATATTTCTGGTGCACTTGATTGGTTAAAAAGTAATAACATTAGGTCATACCGATAGGTCACGCTATTCACTGCAGATACTTTTGCCATTTCAATGAGTTTAAAGCATCATATATACTGTGAGAAATATTTTCTCGCAATCAAATGTCGGAAAAAAAACATGTGTAGTGATATAATATCTTAATAGATCGCATTATTCATAAGTCGATCATTCAATCTCTCTACATAAATTTGTCAATAAAAAACGTGTATTTAGATCGTTACTAATTTATTGACAGTTATTCTGTTCATTATTTTGCACACTCCCTTTTCAATTAGATATATATGTGTTTGTTTTATGAATCATACTAAATGAAACCTTGCCATTTTCAATAGCGCAGTGTTTTAATGAACGAATGCCCTTCATTACATAGTTTCCATCAATATCCCCTCTCTCTCTCTCTCTGTCTATCTCTCTCTCTCTCTCTATCTCTCAACTATTGATAAGTTTTCTTTTATATGAATGTTCATATTATTAAAATTTAGTTTAAATTTTAAACCACTATTAAAATTCTTTGAGTTTGTTTTTACGGAAACTGATCTAGTTAAATGAGAATATATCATTTTTTCACAGGTACGTTCTGTTACGTTACATATATTCCATTGAACATTCTGAATACATACTATTTACCAGGATATTCTTTACACTTCATCATTAACCAGAAAATTTATGTCAGATTTATTGTACTACATATACTGACTTAAGCTAAAGCACATCTTATGATACGCCATATGTTGCAGGTGGAAAGGTGAAAATGTGTCCACAGTCGAGGTAGCCAATGTTCTTAGTACATTAGACTTCATCCAAGACATCAATATTTACGGAGTGGAGATACCCGGTATTATACATTATTCCACCACTAACACGTTGATAAGTTCAACATCGAAATTCGGATTATTGATAGTCTTGACATTTAGATAGCAATTTATGAAACCTTATAGCTAATATCACATATAGCAATAAAACCTAATACCAAGTACATGTACTTAGGTTTCCAAATATATTTGTATATTTTGTGCTTGCCTTGTTAAATTGACAAATTTACTACATTAACGGGTGTTTAATGTCCGCATGCTTGACATGTTTCTTCAAGAATCTGGTATGATGTTCGTATTGGATGCAACCTATATGTAACTGATAGTCATATCATCTCGAGGTCAATTAAATAACAGCCAATTATAGTCAAACATATGACTGGTAAGCTAACTATTTATAAAAGTGATTCACATGAAAATGATGTTACTGTCTGCAAATCATTCCAAATCCTAAAGCATTCTAAAAGCAAGATCATTTTATTTATCCCACCTCTGGAAAAATACTCTGAATTTGATTGGTTAAGAAGGATACAACATATTCTTGTATTAGGTTACCGATCCATCTGATATTAGTTTTGATACACCCCGCACGGGGGACGTTACTCTTAGCTACAGAAGCGTATTAGGGCCACCTTTTCTTATTTCTCGTTTTGCCAAATTTAAGGCTGGCTTTTCCATTTTTTTTCTTAGAATTTCCAACTTTTTTTCTCGTTTTGTCGACTTTAAAGTTAGCTTTTCCAACTTTATTCTTGGGTTTCTCCAACTTTTGTCATGGAATTTCCAACTTTAAAATTGACATTCCGAACTTTTTTCTTGGCATTTCAAACCTTTTTTCTTGCTTTTCAAACTTTTTTCTGGACTTGTTAAGATTAATATGAATATGGCCTACATTTATAAACAGGCACTTGAACAGTATGTATTGAATAAATTTGAACATTTCTAACGTAGTTTTCTATTTTAAGATACCGTGTAGAATATCAAGAAACAATTACTGATTAGCAATTAGGCGATTCATCGCTAAAATGGTGGAGTTAAAAGGAGAATGATGATAAATCTACATCAAAACTACCTTGAGAGCCTATGGTAGTGGTTCATATTACCAGAAATTGTGCATATAAATTAAACCTTTGGAACATAATGAATTATCTAACTCCTTAGTTTATCAAATGGATGCATTTTGAATTTCTGTTCGATATGATTATAAATGTTATGTTGCTGAAAGCCTTATCTAACTTCAGTGGACGATTGTTTGAGACAGCATTGCAAATTTTGTCAAGTCAGATTATTTATTAGTATCTTTTAGTTTATCAGCACCAGAAATAAAACTAAGCCTCCAACTGCCAATATGTCACATTGATTATATATCTCAAATGAAGATTATCTCAGCAAACATACGAAATAAATATAAGGGGGTATTCTTCCCCGGATTTTTTTAATTTTTTTTTTTCAAGGCATATGTTATTGTGGCATTTTTGTTCTCCAAAATTATTCCATTGTCAATCTAATTAACTCTAAAAACAAAGAGAAATTCAGTAGACATAACCTGAATGCTCCATTGGTTTTTAATGTAATGCGTACAGATATATGTTTTTATAGGAATGCATAAGGTATACTGGTAGAACGTTGGAAAAGCCAAGAATAAAGTTTCAAAAACAAACTTTAAAGTTTGAAATTCCAAGAAAAAAATTGGAAAAGCCATCAAAAAAGTTGCCAAGGAAAAAGTTGGAAAAACAAACTTTTAAGTTGGCAAAACGCAAAAAGTTGGAAATTCCATGAAAAAAAATTGGAAAAGTCAACTTTAATGTTGGCAAGACGAGAGACAAAAAGTTGGAAAAGCCCAGAACAAAGTTGGAAAGGCAAAGAAAAAAGTTGGAATAGCCAAGAAAAAAATTGGAAAAGCCAACATAAAGTTAGCAAAACGAGAAATAAAAAATATTAAGGTGACCCGAATATGCTTCCGTACTTAGCAAGACGAGAGATGTAAACAAACTTGGCGGACAGGTTTGCTTCGCGCGCCGAAGAAGAAATAGCGAAGGTTAGAACGGAGCTGCATTAAAAAAATACTTCAAGAGGCAAAAAAAAGGCAGGCCATCGGTGGGATAAATTCGTTTTATAGTGTTTTACAGGGGTTATATGGAAATATATCGGGTCCATGAAAATAGTTGGATTTGGCTTGGCGTTGCCTCGCCCAAAACAACATTTCTTCAATGTATGTACCCAATGTATGTCCGTATCACCCCTGTTAAACTCTACATAAATATAATACCGAGTGATATACAAAGATCGCGTCAAATTCATGGTCGTTTGACTCCAAATGCGAAATTTCAACTGCAAATTGGGGGAAATGAATTGTTTCTGTTTTGGGAAAGGGGCTTTATTTCAGTCCTATATTATAATGTGGAAAATCCCTGTTGCTATTATAGACAGGTGGTTTTCATAAACTATTAAAGTACCTAATTCATTATAAAAATTTTAACAAAAAATGTGTTTGAATGGCCTTTATATGCAGGTCCCCTTAATGAAAAGGCGGTCTTTAATGCAAGTTTGATTGTACAAGGTTGCCATTACCATGTTGTTGTCGCTTAAAGTTAAACTACAGACCCGATTGTAAATATAAACCAAGTTAAATATCTGCAAAACATAAAAAAAACACAAAATAAATAACAAAATCACGCCGAAAGCCGAAATAAATACTCTAGTTCGGTTCTGTCGGTGAATTCTGATTTAAAAAGAATAATTGTATGAAACAAGGCCAGCCACTAAACCTAAATGAAGTATCAGAACCGAAGTTGTTTAACCTATAAGAACCGGGAACTATATACTTTTGCATTTTACTGTAGACTCATGGCGGTAAGCTGGTCCCCGTCTGACTACTACACTTCGTTCATATACAGCCGGTATGATCCAATGAATTGTTTAATATGATTAGTCAAGAGACATTTATATCGGCCAATCAAATTACGCGTAGTATTTCACAAAAATAGTACCAAGTCTTCAAACTGTATAGATGCATGAAATTTTATGCTACTATATAAGAAAGTTTAATGCTAGGCCCTGTGACAAATAAACAAGGCCCACTAAAGATTGACAAAGTATTCATTTTTTCAAACCGGCTCATAGTAGACGTTTGATGTTGTTGCCATGAAACAAAGTAACGTCAAATCTCGTTAAACTTCATCGGGCAGGTTTCTGCCCGAATGAGATTGGGCCGTACTGGTTGTTTTAGAGCGAAGCGAAATACAACCTGGTACCAGTTTAACACGGCGGTCACTAGTTGCTGAATACGCCAAATTTGAGCATAATCCACTCTTAGATATTTCAGAGGATCGAGTTATTACATAATTATTTGCTACTTGTGTGTCGTTTACACAACCCTCCTCTGTTAATACTTTTGATTAAATGACCTGTTTACGTCGACTTTAATTTGAGATCATCTTTGTCTTCTTAACTTACTTAGGTCTCATGTCTGAATCTTTAATTGTGTATTTAAAACCAAAGTCATGGACATTTTATGCAAATTATATATCACAATGTATTTACAGGGTCGGACGGGCGTGCGGGTATGGCGGCGATTCTTCTAAAAATAAACAACAATGTCAGTCCAGGCATGCTGACCCAGATATATAATTGCTGTGAACACAACTTACCTTCGTATGCAAGACCATTGTTTTTGCGCTTTATGGACGAGTTCCATGTTACATCGACGATGAAAAACAGGAAAGTTGAACTAGTTGAAGACGGTTTTGACCCAAATAAAGTAAAGGATCCATTATATTTCATAGATCCCAAAAATAAAACCTATGTACCCCTAGATATATCTACATACCACACTGTACTGTCGTCAAAATTATAAGCAACGGTAAGCATAACAATTTACAAAAAGATAACTCATCGAAATTAAAAATGCCGCCGAGGTAATCATTTGATATATGGCAGCATGACACCATGTAGCGATAGTGCGACAATCGACCTAAATGTAATTAGCATGGCAATGTTATGCCAACGAAGATTTTGACAATCAATTGTTATTTTTAAATTAGACAACACTGAAACACTTTGTTACACATAAAATACAAAATGTATTGATTAGAGCAATAAACAGATTTTACACCTATTTAGAAAGTTGACTATATTTATGTAATCTTAATCAATCTGGTTTTCCATAAATACGTTTAATCAAAATGAACGAAAAATACAAAAATGTAATCAGATTTATTCAAAAGGTTGATAAAATGCGAACATTAATGAATAAAGTCTGTGAACTGATATAGAATAATCCCATTTATTACACCTCTGATCTGACTGCATTACATATCTTGTGACTTGTGTATTAAGTATCACGTGATAGGCGTTTGGAAATCCTTTTTCAATGAATGAATGTATAAATGAAAGCAGAATGCTAGTACATAAAATAATGTCCCCGATATTAATGGTCAAATTTTCTCTATAGTTACCAAAGACTGATATATCGAAGTCATTGAAATATGCATGTCAAACTCAGTGTAATATGTTTGACACCGAGAGCTTCGATGAGGGTGTGTATAATTTAAAAGGTAGACTACCCGACAAATAATCCCACTCCTTCTTTAGATATAATACTGGATAAGACAGCTAGGCGCTCATTATCCTTATGATGCAATGGCAATATTTAAGGTGAAGATCAGTTACGAAATCAATGGCGTAGAACTTTCCATGTGATACGACTTTTAATACTAATGGAAGGCGTAAGTAATATCATGGTTATCGTTCATACAATAAACCTATATACATGATGTCACATTAAATTTACGTTACACAAGATTTGGTCTGCATCATATTCGAAACAGTTTTTATTGCATTTCAATGAGGACTACTTTAAACGTTACACAAGATTTGGTCTGCATCATATTCGAAACAATCTTTATTTCATTTCAATAAGGACTACTTTAAAAACTTTTTACAGGAGGCAGGAAAACAACTATACACTGATTCTATAACTCCAGAATACACACTGGTATTGCCTATAACAGATTGTTCAAACCCACACTTCTTACAGACTGGATTGGACAGAATCATATATTTCTAAAACACGAAAATGAAAATAATGGTAATGACACTCTGAGTTAATCAGTTTCAATTGAGAAAGTGACAAACCTGGATTTTACAAACAATTTTCATAAATAAGAAGTATTTTATGCCTGTGTATATTCCTATTTTATCATTTCATATCAATTTAAGTAGTTAAAATGGAGAAAATAGCTTTAAAAACAGCTAATTCTCCTTTAAACATTATCAATGGTCTTAATCACAAAAATTAAGCTTTGTATTACACCATGTATTTGATATAACTATACACCTTGGATTTTCAATGCATAAATATCAACGATCATCAACAAAGCAGTGTGTTTCGTTTAAGATCCTATCAGGTATGTCGCCACCGCCATATATTTTAATGAAGTTTTGAATTCAAAATCGGAATATCGGACAATGGGTCAAATATGAAAACGGGGAACTATCACTTTGTTATATGTATTGTACAATGATTGATAAATACATAAAAAATAACAATTTTTGTACAAACCCTTTACATGTAAATATCAATATTATGGCAAAATAATGTTGCCCTTTAAAAGAACACTTACCAGAATTTTTCTACTGCACTCGTGAAGTATGGTATGAGAGAATAAAACATTTTATATTCTCTCTTTATATAAGTTTACGAGGCAATATCGATTTATCTGTTTATCTTTGTACCCATGTACTCACACTCGGTTATCTGACATAATTCCGTAACCTCGGCCATAAAACAACAGCTTCAGTTTACAGTGTACTGGGTTTTAAAGGTAAGTTTTATCTATAGTTATTTGTATGTCCGGGTACCTAGATATATACAATTGTCTTTCATGAATCTTAATTACTGACAGCAGAACTGGTATTCTTTACACCCCAAGGACACGATACCCGAAAGTATCCCGAAATATAGGATAAGAAGTGTTCACATTGTACAGGGGAAATGACTACTGGAATTTTTCTACATTACATGCCCTGGACAAAAGATACATTCTGTGTATTTCCATTTATTGTTTTCAAATAATGTTGCAAAGATATATTCGTATATTGTCATTGTACTAATATATAAGAAAGCATGTTTTGTAAACAGCCATCGATGAATATTTCAACATATGAAATCAGGTATTGAACGGTCAGAAGGGGAGTGTTATCAGTAAAACTAAATATAGACAAACAACTGACACGGTTATTTAAATATGCGAGTCTATTTGAATACACATCTACCTCGTTGGCTAATGTACAAGTATAGGAATAAAGTGGAAGTCCTCAGTTGACTTGCTCTTATCTTAATGTATAATACAATATTTTAAAAATTAGAGTTTCGTCATTCTTTCCGTTTCTTTAATTACTCTTATTTTAACGGGAATATGTATTTTTAAATATTTGCAAGTTTATTTTCCCTCATTTTGTCCTGAAATGTGAATAGAAGTTTCATAGGAAAGTAAATATTTTCACTTTAAAACCTGTACAAAGAAATGCTTGAACTCGATGATAAATAATTTATGACTTGGAAGGGCCAAAAAGGGTCTAGTGGCAGAACCTTCGACTTGCAAGCGGAAAGTCCCGGGTTCAATTTCTGTACAGGTTCATACCGAAGATTTTAAAAATGGTAGTGACTATTCCTTCGCCAAGTGCTCGACATACGAAGTAAAAGTCACGAGTCTTTCAAATGAGACTGAAAACCTATGTCCCGTGTCGTGGAAGGCGTGGCACGTAAAAGAATCATCACTGCATCAGTCTATAGCGCAGGACAAAATTTGTATAACTTCACCTGAAGCTGATAACATCTGAATACAAGTGAAATATTCTTGGCGGGATATAAAACAACAAACAAGCAATCAAAAAGCCAAATACTTCAGGTATACAGTGATATTCTGAAGTCCAACAAAGTAACTGTAGCAAACTATAAATTCTACATAATGACTATTGCGCATTAGTTTGTATAGTGTCATTCGTATAACGAACACATGTTATGTTCAAATCAAATTTAATTATAAGTTTTGTGAATTTAATTACTTTGATTAATTATTTCGTCAAAAACCACTCTGATTGTACAAATGAATATACAGAAATGGATACAAGATACTGGAGTTTCTTAGAGACAATATATATCATGGTGTTACCAAACTTAAGAAAAAAATCATTGTTTTTTTAATAAATTTACTAATGTATAAGAACTGCCTTGTAATTTATGTGCTTGGATAACTTCTTAACACAAATGCTTTTTTTAAGTCGGTTCAATCTGTTTTATCTTTTAATTACCAAAGTTCGTTTGTACCCGCCATGTTTGTTGACCTGGAAAAAGACGTCACCTAAGTTTAAAGTTAAATTATCAATAATCATATAGAACTAGTAAAGACACAAATTGTTATTTGCCTCTTTTCATTTGCAGTGTATAATTAGATCCAACCACATTTCTTATTTATCTTTTATTTAAACTCAAAGAAACTGGTCTGCATTTACTAAAACAACGAGAGGAACTCGGTAAGAAACTGAGGTCAATATAATGTCAAATGCATGGGAACGGACATAACGTGATACACAAGGTCTGCCGTAGATTATTTTTACTCCAACAAGGATCTGTATCACTGTAACGCTTGTCTATTTTTAGAAACAGGAATCCTTGTTTAGATCAGACGAGATTTGACATTTCAATCACGAGTGGAATTTGTGGAAAATGGGTTATATTTAAAATGGCATTCGTAACAATAAACGACTTTCATCCCGGAAATATATTTTTTGAAATTTTTCTTTCATGATCGGTTTCTGACTTCCAAATTGCCGATTTCAACATCCCGGGGTATGATGACGTCAGACGTCTGCAAAAATGCCCAAATATATACACAGCTACCGAACTAAGATGACTGTCGAAGTTAGGTTACGGTACGACTGGATACCAGGTCTTTCGGTAATCGCATTGGAATCGACTGTGACCCTTAATTAGCCAGTCTGTTCCTTTATTCATATAAAGTAGACTTCACTCATAAGCGTCGAAGTCAAGCGAAGAAAGGAAAATATAGCTGTGACCTTTAATTCTACAATAAGATATATAGAGGACGTTTTGTCGATTAAAATGTTTACTTATGTGAATCCAGTATATCCTAGCAAACTAGGAATAGAGACACGCCACTAATCAAGCACATACCCTTGTACTTGGACATTTCCTTACTACAGAAAATTGACAACCAAACTACGCGATAAACTTATAGTCAACTTTTAACATTAAAGTAGTAATATCCATCTTGCCGTCTGTAAACGGTGTTGATATACCAAGATGATACAATATGTCACTGTTTGATAATATTATATACAGAAGCAAACTACTCTCTGATAAGTTGTTGTCATGGGGATATGAGATATTGCCTTTCTACATTTCACAATCATACGGTCGGTATAATGACCTTGTTTGTAAGTACAATGGCACTGGAAAGGTCGAGTTTGGCCGAAGCTGTTGAATCATCTATGCCAATTGTGACGTGAATATGCATAATCTAGAGAGGTTACAAATAAACTCTATTTTGCTGTTACTCATTGACAATGTAAAATCTTTAAACTCAATTTTTGTGACAATTCTTTCTTTATTTGCGTATAGATTTACAAAGAGAATACGTTACAAATTTATAATTTACATATACATTTGCTCAGTTATAACGTTAGAATAGATCTGTGACGCGTCAATCTGTGAACCCCGACAAAGAACAACGAAAAATCGCCGCTAAAAATTCTGCAGGGTATAAATTCACATGATTTCTTTTATTTTTTCTGGGAAGATTGACCGAGTCGTAACTGAATATCAACATTTTTTTCAATAAAACCACGAATAAAAATATTTCCTTCTTTAAGATCACTGACAAATTTATTTAAACATAATACTACTTTGCAGCAAATGTCACCGTATTCAACTTGTATGTAACGCAAAGACGTGATATTAGCTAACGATGTCCAAAAAAGACAGAGCTTTAATGATGGCAGCCGGAGCTACGGGCATGGGATTTGCGGCTTGGAGAACAATGTTTCCATGGTTAGGGGATGATATCAAAACACTACGAGCGATTGGGAAGGTAGCAAAAGGAATAAAAGATAATATGAACAAGAAACGGTTCGTCATCGATATGTTTGAAGAACAGGTAGCCAAATATCCACGGAAAACATTCATCATTTTCGAGGACAAAGCTTATTCTTATGAATATGTGGAAGAAATGGCTAACAGGGTGGCGAATGTGGCAATGACGTGGAAACTTCCTGTATGTGATACAGTAGCAATGATGCTTGAAAATGAACCTGCATTTGTATGGACCTTCTTGGGTAAGTCAAAATATAAATTCAGACCAATATCGACATTATATTCACCTCTAAGACTGTTTGAGTTAAATATATTCTACAACAAAATGTATTTTTGTATTACATTAAACCTATATCTAAATTGATATGGAGAAAAGAAATATTAATAATTATGACACTTTTATTATAATAAATTATTACATATTTCGTTTCAACATTATTAATATTTTTTTCAAATTTCAGCATATTATTCAATTCATTAGATAGTCACTTCTAGGAAATATCTTGTCTAGATCTAAGATATAGGAGCCATATGCATACTTTAAGATCTTGTTTCCGATAACTCCATAAATATTGTGATAGTTTACAGTATATTTTACAAAATACAAATCAATTTTATTTCTATCGAAATCATCACTCCAAAACCAAACATTTCCTTGTTCCTTGTTAAAATATTTTATTGTTATTTTAAAAGAAATTTCATCGATAAAAAGAAATTTCATCGATAAACAGATTCCCACCTCCAAACCATATATTCTGTTAGCGCACCAGCCTAACATTGATATGAAGTTGCAAATTGTACTAGGAAGAAAAATTTGTACGGATCCTAATATGTATATATATATATATATATATATATATATATATATATATATATATATATATATATATATATATATATATATATGACACTACAAAAGAGGTTAACAAATAATAGGGATATTTTGTAGGTTTGCAAAAGGCTGGAATTGCTTGCGCATTTATTAATTTTCACTTGAAAGCACATCCACTTCTACATTCTATCAAGGCCAGTGACGCTAAAGTCCTAATCGTTGGAGCAGGTGAGCATTAAACAAGTAATAATTATTTTACCCGTCGTCATTTTATGTAATAGTTATGCTATTGATTTGATCGGTAATCTTTCCCTATAGCCTATAACTTGGATATATATTCGCCCCCGATATACCGCCATCTTTAGTTTTATTAATTTTGGCGGTATAATGGGTTTGGCATTATATTGAGGTTATCAATTTTCGAAATATAGTCGTTCTCATGTCTTTAATCCCTGCTATATATCTTATACTGTTGACAACTTACTACTGTTTTGGCTATTGTTAACGTTTAGCTGATTTGTCACCCTTTTAAAGAAATATATATATATATATGTATATATATATTTGTGTGTGTCTGTGTGTGCCTGTGTCTGACACATGTGCGTGTGTGTGTTTTAGATAAAAGAATCGAACAACGTGTGTCTCAATTTATAAATACATAGATATTACATTTATTTTAGGGGACGCATTGTTAGATTCTGTGGATGAAATTCGTGACCAGATTCCCTCAGAGTTACCAGTGTATGTTCAAGGGAGAACCAAGGATCAGCTTACAGATAGATATATTTCAATGGATGAATTTCTGTTTCGAGTGCAACCTGTACCAATAGCAAAATCTCTGAGAGAAAGTATAGATGCATTGGATCCAATGTGCTACATTTACACTTCTGGAACGACAGGTAGCATCATCAGTTACCAATTAAGTATATTCGTTCTCAAGTGTCATTGCCTCTAAAAACTAAATTCGGCCAGCTATGATTTAAGCTTAAATAATTCTGAAAAACAGCTATGTCAATGATTTAAACTTAATACTGCTTAAATAATTCTGCTGCAACATAAAATAGTGCACCTAGCAAATTTGTTCAATCATGCAATATTTGCTTGCTTCATTTGTTTTCTTTTATTTTATTTAAACATGAAATATTTATTATGAATTCTGACTTGGCTTTTAGGGACATGCTGAATAGCAGACAATTTGTAGTTGAAAAAACGACATTTTGAGATTGACTTATATACACATTTCCAGTTTTGAAGCAGTTTTAAATAATTGAAACCATAAAACTTAAGAATTACTTAAGTCTAAAGATTTTCCTAAACTGTCGCTTATCCTAAAATTTGGTTGGCAAAGTAAGCCATGGTAGGATATTCTCAGACTTGAGTAAACTCTCAAGTTACATGCTGCCGGGTTCAGGTGAGCTTTAAAGTTCTACCAATGGTATTGTAACCATTTCAATTTTATTGCAGGGTTACCAAAAGCCGCGATACAGAATCAGGCGAGAGGAGCAGCAACTTCCAAAATGTATCAAATGTTTGATTTTGGTCCAAATGATGTGGCTTATATTGTCACGCCTATGTACCACAGTGCGGCCACCACTAATTCACTGTTCAATACAATAGATCAAGGTTTGAAAATCCATTGACTAAATTGCGTGTCTGTCACGGTCTGTGAAAATGCTACAGATAAATTCCTGTAAAATGTAACTTTTATCTTATCGATTATTTTACCTTTTAATCAAAATACACCTGTCCTCAACGTAAAGAGAAATTCTAACTAATTTCAAAAAATATATTTATTTACAATCAATGTTTTTTTAGCAATTTTTAGTATTCTGCAGTTTTATTCATGCTTCACAGTTGTAAAGATTTGTTTTCCTTTTTCAAGAGTATGTCATTTTTCTACACTGAATTTTTCTATTCGTTCATTGAAGGTGCTACTGTCGTTATTCGCAGAAAATTTTCAGCTCATCACTTTTGGGAGGATGTGCGTAAACACAACGTTACAGTCATTCAGTATATTGGAGAATTGTGTCGGTATCTATTACGGGTACCGGAAGTAAGTCCACCCGTGGTATTAACTATATGTATGAGTGTTAGAGTCCATCGGTAGAATTCTTGTTCAATACACTAACTCCACCATGACACCTGACACCACATTAAAATTTTACAGAGGTCCTTTCTCGAGCAATATTCCCCATATTTGAATTTTGTCTTGTGGACCTATTTAATATTGACATTCATGTAGGTAAGCTTTTATAAATTTTAAAAAAGAGCAAGCTGATTCAGAGTCTTGATTAAAAGCAACAAAACATGATATACCTTTTTATGAAAAAAATCTATTTGGTAATTTCAGAACCCGTTGGATGCAGCCCACAAGGTTAGAGTCGCTTATGGCAATGGATTAAGATGGGATATATGGGAAGATTTTCGCTCACGTTTTAAAATCCCACATCTTGTCGAGTTTTTTGCAGCAACAGAGGGAACATGTACTTTCATGAACGTATGTGGGAAGAGAGGAGCTGTTGGAAGAATTTCTCCATTAATAGTAAGCATCTAGAGATAACTGATTTAGAGGTATAATGTAACCGTGGTTTATCCCATATACATTTTTTAAATAACGTTAATCAATAATTATATGTGAATGTCAGTTTAACTTTATAGTTGTTCAATTTCACGGGGAGAAACTTCGCGTTTTTCCTAAATGAAACTTATTTACGGGTATCAAATTTCCCGCAAGATTGGTTACGAATTGTCGTTCTAATACTTCATAAGTGTAAGGTATTTTATCTACTGGTATTTAATTTTTCGATTTTTTCTTTGACCGCAAACAGCGACATTAAATCTTTGCAAATAAAAGCAACTATACAGTAGTTATAGTACAATCCGTGATCTTTATATAGCATAGCACATTTGACAAGGACCTTTGGGGACCTGCGGTGATTTTATGTGCCACGGGGCAGTGACATCAACGTATCCAGTTTTGCCGCCACTCTGAGTAGGCCGAATAGTGAAACAAATAAATCAATGAATTAACAATGCTTGTTCATCAATTTGTCTTCCCGTGACAACAATTTGGTTTAGAGTATCATGTGGTTTCACATGATGAAAGATCATGATGACATTAGGTGATTATGACCAAGAATTTGACCATGGCATTCACATGTGACGTTGAAATTCAAGATTTATTCATATTATACGATGATTTTGAAATACAGAGCTTCGCATATCTTATTACACTGATACCCACAACAAACGGATCTCGCAGATACAACAGATCAGTCACATATCGGCAGCCGTTGGAATTCCCATGTCTTTCTTGCCTTGAGCATGTTTTACCCCGATTTTCCAAAAATATAATTTTGGGGGATTATTGCTATAATATTTATGTAGAGTAAATGCACCATAGACAAAGATCGTCAGATGGTTGCATTGATGTAACATATATATGTTTTGATCCAGTTGTATGTATTAAGTTAAAAGGACATTAGATGTTTATATTTTAAAATATTTCCCTTTTCAACACTTAATTGCACCATCAATGGTTACATATTCTCATATTGTCTTGCGAAGGCGATTTTAAATATTATAAGGTATTATATACGTAACTCAAAATGCCTCAAAAATTGAAAAATTTCCACACCATATACGTTAATGGTACTGTAATTTTGATAAATATTACAATTAATGTTTAAGATA
The DNA here is from genome assembly GCA_030159075.1 of Atrina japonica. Taxonomy (NCBI): domain Eukaryota; kingdom Metazoa; phylum Mollusca; class Bivalvia; order Pterioida; family Pinnidae; genus Atrina; species Atrina japonica. Next base: position 276,007 of record BROG01000106.1, on the reverse strand, counting down.
TCATATACAGGACATTTGCCGATTTTTTATGAAATATAAGGCGGAAGAATAATATTGAACGTAAGTGTTAAATGTGTGTCTTTCTGTCTCACAAGATGAAATGAAAATGTTATTAATAAAACTTGGCAAATATATTTATTAATTTTTCATAAATCAAAATTCTCATTAACCAAGAAATAAAAGTAGTCCCAAAATTTGAAAAATGTTTTGATGTTGCCAAGTGAAAATTACACCGGTTATATTGATTTTGTATGGAATGTTAATTTGCATACTGTAAACAATTAAATATAACAAATTTATTTAACCCATAAATCCTTATATTTCTCTACCAAAAGTAGCAAAACTGATAATACTTTAAACATTAAGGAATTTTTTAAAAAGGCACCTTTCAAATTATTTAAAATTATTTTGTTTATTACAGAAAGTAATATACAGAAAAGCTGGAGTCAATGTAGATGTCATAAAATTTAACACAAATACAGGAGAACCCGTCAGAGATTCGAATGGTCACTGCATCAGTCTGAAAGCAGGTTTGTTATTCTACATTTCTTTTATACCTTAGTAGCTCCTGATCCCACTTCTGGATTTCTAGAGGTCAGTGTTATCGACTATTCATCAAATTTGTATATTTAGTTTGATTTAAAAGTCATTGACTTGCATGTCGATGAAAGTCAGATGATTGTTATCAGTAATGTTATACCAATAACCAATTGGCGTAAATGTCTGAACAATTTAGCAAATATTGTGAAGTTTTGATATATGAAATCGAGCATCTGCTCTGGTATCTTATATATGTAAATTACTGAACCGGAGGTATCGATGCCTAAAGTAAATCGAAAGCCACGTGATCGAAACACAAACAAAATCTAGGTTTAATTATGAATTCGAAGCATTGCTATTGTCTTCACTAGTTATATTCATTTTGCTTTTTGTTTTCATTGCAATCTCAGTAGTAAAATTGTATCTTTGTGTCATATATACATATAATGTACATTAAAATACTTTATTAGGTTACAATGACTAATAACTATCCTTCATGAATTATCTTTAAAGGGGAGGAAGGGTTGATCATTTCCGGAATTACCGACAGCCACTCTGGATTTTATAAAGGACCAAAGGATTTGGACGAGAAGAAAATTCTTCGAAATGTTTTTCAAAATGGTGACCAATGGTTCAACTACGGAGATCTTGTGTATTTGGACAAAGACTATTACATCTATTTCAGAGATCGAACTGGAGATACCTTCAGGTAGTTTCCATTGTAATTTATACCATTGCCAATTATAAATAAATAAATATATATATATGTATATATATATATATATGTGTGTGTGTGTGTGTGTGTGTGTGTGTGTGTGTGTGTGTGTGTGTGTGTGTGTGTGTGTGTGTGTGTGTGTGTGTGTGTGTGTGTAAAATCCTGCCGTTATGAAGACTGGTTCAATATTACCTGCATTTAGAGAATGAACAAGGAAATCTCAACCCGAGTGGTTAGATTCTCCCAGGATAACCATGGGTAATACATCTAGACTATTTCCATGAAGTTCAATGATTTATTCCTGACACTTTTGATGGAAGCACAGTAATATTTTACTTACACAATTTGTTTAACGTTCAAATTTATTTATTTACTCTAGGAAACGACATATAAATCTTTTCAGGGGTAAGTATTGTCCTTTTCGAGCAAGTGTGGTAGAGATATTTCCAACTCAGTCATGGCCCATACACAATATTACAACAAAATCATTTCATTGTATATCAATTTAATCTGTTAATTGTCCAACAATCAAATAAATGTTCATCCACCAATGTGCATTGCCAAACAGCAATTTATACATTTATAAATTCGTGTGTCTACTTTCGATTATATTTTCCGACGTTTTAGGTGGAAAGGGGAAAATGTTTCAACAGGAGAAGTTGCAAATGCCATCAGTTGTTTACCCTTTGTACATGATGTGAATGTTTATGGTGTAGCTGTACCAGGTAAGATATTTACGAAATCGACATAAAATTTACAGTATGGGTATACCAAGGTAAATTGGCACATGTTTACAGACAGAACGAGTCTAAATCAAATCATAACAGGGGTGGCAAGCCATTTGTCGTCACAAAAGTATTAGAGATTCATTGATGCATGAAGTCTGTGCAAGGCAATTTATATGTTTACTATTACAACCTATTTTTGGAAAGTAGACCGTATTGTTTCAGTTTCTGACTGAACCAGAATGTACCTTGATAGACCTATACTGTAAAATAAATGTTATATTTACTTAGAAAACCTTGCCTTTTTTTTTTTTTATTATTATTACATTCTTTTTAGAATGATTGAAAAATTATGTTGGCATTGTCTTTCACTTGTGAGCTATTCATCATGTCACTGTTTGCTAAATTTCTACAAATATTGCGAATATATTTTTTTAAATTGTTATAATATATCTTACCAATATTTAGCCAATGTGTGAATTAAAGGTCACATCCCTAAATTGTAGAGGATTAGGAGATATTAGTAAAAGAAGAGATGTTCTTAATTATTTAAAAGGAAAACAGTATTCAATTGTTTGTCTGCAGGATACACACCTGACAGAAAAAGATAAAAGCATGGTCAGATCATGTTGGGGCTACGAGATTTTTCTCAGCCCAGGTAAAACTAATGCCAGAGGAGTAGCAATACTTTTCAATAACAACTTTGAGTTTGAGCTTATTAAAAACCACACCGACACGGATGGAAATCTGCAAATTCTGGAATTAAAAATACTTTCTAAATACTACTTAACTCTTATTAATTTATATGGTCCTAATAAAGATAACCCAGGTTTTTATACTAGAATTGATTCCTTTCTAGCAGAAAATAATTATGATTTCATAATTATCACTGGAGATTTTAATCTAGTTCAAAATTTAGAAGAAGATTATTTTAATCACATATCTATAACAAACTCCAAATCTCGTAGAAAAGTCTTGGACATTAAGGACAAATACAAACTTGTTGACCCATGGAGGATTCTTCGTGCTGATATTAAACAGTATACTTGGTTTAGTAAAAATCCCATAAAAAAATCAAGATTGGATTTCTTCCTAATATCTGAAGAATTGATGAACAATGTAGAAAGTACCTCAATCAAACCTGGGTATCGTTCCGATCATTCCATGATCTATTTACACTTAAAGTTTTCCAAGATAGAGAAAGGTAAAGGATTTTGGAAATTCAATACCTCTTTATTAAAAGATCCAAATTACATAGATATCATTAAAAAAGCAATTCTAGAACTAAAAACTCAATATGCAGTATACCCATACAATATGAATAACATTTCTAATATAGATAATAGTACATTGTCGTTCAGAATCAATGATCAACAATTTTTCGAACAACTCCTTTTAACAATAAGAGGTTATACCATTTCCTATGCAACATATAAAAAGAACATAACTGATAATAAGATTTTAAAATTAGAAAAAGAATTGAGAAACAACATGAAAACCCTGAAAACCCAGAACTTGAAGAATGTAAGCTTAGGTTACAAAATCTTAGACAGGAAAAGATGAAAGGGATTTTACTTAGATCTAGAATTAGATGGATTGAATGTGGGGAAAAACCAACAAAATATTTCTGTGCTCTCGAAAAAAGAAATTATGTAAATAAAACTATAAACATCATAGAAAATGATAAAGGTAATCTTATTCAAGACCAAAAAGCTATTCTAAATGAAATCCATAACTTTTACTTTAATCTATATAAATCTCGAGATGATACACTTGATGATGTTAATTTAGAAAATATTTTAAAATTTGATGAAATACCAAAACTCAAAAAAAACAACAGCTCAAAGCTTAGAGGGTTTAATAACAATATCTGAGGCAGCAAAAATTTTAAGGAACATGCAAAATAATAAGAGCCCAGGATCAGATGGATTCCCTTGTGAGTTCTACAAATTTTTTTGGAAAGATATTGGAGCATTTTTAGTAAGATCTCTAAATTTCGGTTTTTACATAGAACAATTATCAATAACACAGAGACAAGGGATTATAACAATACTACCCAAGCCCAATAAACCCCGCACTAATCTAAAGAACTGGAGGCCTATTTCTCTTTTGAACGTATCATATAAGATTCTTTCTGGATGTATAGGAAATAGATTAAAATATATATTGCCAAACTCATACATGAGGATCAAAAAGGATTTCTAGCGGGTAGATTCATAGGGGAGAACACTCGTCTTACTTATGATTTACTACATACTGCAAAAGAAAATAATATCCCAGGAATGCTTTTAGTTATTGATTTTGAAAAAGCTTTTGATTCCATTTCCTGGAAATATATTATGAAGGTTTTAAATTTTTTTAATTTTGGACATGATGTTATGAAATGGATTCACATAATGAATAATAATATTTCATTATGCGTAATTCAAAATGGAAATTTCTCAAAATTCTTTCAAATTGGGAGGGGCTGTAGGCAAGGCGATCCTATTTCGCCATATATATTTAACCTCTGTGTGGAGATTCTAGGACTATTGATCCGTCAGGATAAAAATATTAAAGGTATAAATGTTTAAAAAACTGAATACTGTTTATTGCAATATGCTGATGACACCTCTATTTTCTTAGATGGGACAGAAAAAAGCCTTAAAAGTACCTTAGATCTATTATACCAATTTGCCAAATTCTCTGGATTAAAGCCCAATATTGAAAAAACGAAAGCAGTATGGATTGGTGCTAAAACGGGAGACTTACAAGTTTTATGTCCAGAATATAATTTAAATTGGACAACAGAAAAATTTAATATTCTCGGTATTAACTTTAAAGCCAATGTTGAAAATATTTTGAATGATAACTACTCTAGTAAAATTAAAAATATTGAACAAGAAATATTAGCTTGGTCAAAAAGGGACATAACTCCTATTGGAAAAATTACTGTTGTTAAAAGTATACTCCTACCTAAACTCACTCACTTATTCACTTCACTTCCAAGTCCTGACAAAAACACTATAAACCAAATTCAGAATACTCTATTTAAATTTGTGTGGGATAATAAAAGAGACAGAATCAAACGAAAACAACTAATTCAAGATTACATGGATGGGGGATGCAAAATGACCCACATAGAAACTTTCATAAAAGGTCTAAAACTATCTTGGTTTAGAAAAATTTTTAATGACATACAATCAAAAAAATGGGTTAGGCTCTTTTTGGATGCTACAAATATTGAAATAGATAAATTATTAAAAATTGGTGGAACTTATGAACAAAAGACAATCAAAAATATAAAAAATCCATTTTGGAAGGAAACACTTAGCTATTTATCAAAATTAAAAATGTTGGAAAACATTTCAGATCCGTCAGAAGTTCTGAATACACCAATATGGTGTAACCCCCATATAAAAATTGGAAGATCTGAAGTCTTTTATAAGTCTTGGTATGAGAAAGGAATTATTAATATTGGGGACCTTTTAAATCAAGACGGAGAATTTTATTCTTTCGAACAATTTAAAGTAACCTATAACCTGCAATGTCCTTTCACAACATTTTTAGGCATTAAACAAGCAATACAAGCTGAATGGCCAGCAATTTTTCAATACCCCTATCCAAGAAAAACTCTGGGCCCAGAAAGACCCAATCATATTAAAATTTTGTGTAAAAATAAAAAAGGCACCAAAGCTATTTACAACTTCTTTATTCACAATTACATATACACTGAAAATAAAAACTGTCAATCAAAGTGGGAGAACATATTACAACAAAATATAGAGTGGAAAAAAAAAATTTAAATATTTTTAAAATAACAAATAGATTCCAAATTAATATGGTTTCAATACAGAGTGGTACAGCGCATTATTGCTACTAATAAACTTTTATTTCATATGAATATTAGAGAAGATGCACTATGTTCTTTTTGTAAAATATATCAAGAAACCATTACACATCTATTTTTTGAATGTGATAAGATCAGAAACTTGTGGAGAAAGTTAGAATTCTGGATAAATGAGAATAACACCTATAGCTTTAATTTCAATCTTTTAAATATACTCTTTCTGTTTGATGGATATAAGCACAAAGCAATTAATATTTGTATTATTTTAATCAAAAGATATATCTATAAATGTAGAATCTCAAAAACAGTAGTTGTTTTTGATGATTGTAAAAAATATATTCAGGACTATTATGTCACGGAAAAACTAAGGTACAGTATTAAGGGTGAACATGACAAATTTAATGAAACATGGCAAGTTATGCATAACAAACTATCTGTTTAAAAAATATGACATGGTTATTATTATTATATTGTATATCTGTAAAACTTCAAAGTATTTAATATCATAACAGAAGAATGTAGGTGAAATTAATAAATTATAATACAAAGGTTCGATGACGTCAGGTAGTTAGGTATTTTGTCTATTTGAGTATAATCGGTATACATGTATATGGGAGTGTATGTAAATATATGTATATGTATAGTAAATTCTTATCTATGTAAGTATGCAAGTATGATTGTACAGGAGTATGAATACATTGTATATGTTAAGGTACACACGTTGCACAGTTTAAATAATATGTTATCTCAGAATAATATTTATGTGTGTGTGTAATATGCCTGTGCTTGTGCATATGTGTATATTCATGTGCATTCATCTCCAAGTAATTGGTATACATGTTTATGGATGTGTATATAAATGTATGTATATGTATCTAGGTGAATACTTATATATTTATGTAAGTATAGAATTATGATTAAACAGGAGTATGAATGCATAGTATATGTTCAGGTATACAGGTTTCACAGTTTTAGTAATATGTTGTCATAAAATAATATTTTGGTGTATACAATATACCTGTACATATACAGGTTTGTATACACAAGATTTATTCTTAGGAATGAAACTTGTCTATATCACAGATAATTAGTATTACCTGGAAATAGTACAAATATTCGATATATATTACTAATCAATATGTACATGTATGTGTAAAATCTGAAATAAAACTAAAATAAATTCATAAATTTTATACATACATAAAAATCTTTAAAGATAGGGAACTGAAAATTAAAATGTTATGTACATGTATAAATAAAATCCTTGAGGGATAAGCTGAGAGCAAAATCTGTTTACGTTTGAATATGTACGTATCATATTGTGAAAAAAATGTGAACATTTAAGTTGGACACAGTGTATTCATACATTGTATGTGCTTAGTGTATATGTATGTTCTTGTCTTTTTTGGACCTTGCAGGGAGCCTGGACCTGTGAGGGTATATGTAACAGGCTCGTTAATAAACATTTAAAAAAAAAAAAAAAAAAAAAAAAAAAATGTTTTCAGGTTATACAATTTTATGAACAACCAACACCAAAATTCATCACACACATACAATATATATATATATATATATATATATATATATATATATATATATATATATATATATATATATATATATCCCTTGTATAATATTTGTTTATTGTTTGTCAATAATATAATTACGTCTCTCCTCTTCAATGTATAACCTTTTTTAGATTCCGTATTTGGTTTTGATAGCTGTTACCGATTCAGAATACAATGAATCAACTTACGTATGTAATGGTTACACCTTGTTTGGTTTTCTATATCGCACGAGACCCTCTAAATCGTAATATTATCTTTTAAGCAACAACAAAAATAACGTATCAATGTTAACTGTCAATACTCCAGTAAGAAGCACATAAAACAGTATTTCCTAAATCAAATCTTCAGATCGGTTTTAAGTAACCAAATGTCAGATGCACAGAAAGTGGAGAAGAACTCCGAAATGTAAATATTTGTGATTAACGTTATATAATAATCAATCAATGGCTTACATTTGTTGTTGCTTTCTCTAGGAGCAGACGGCCGTGCCGGAATGGCGGCTATATCATTGAAGGACACCTATACAGTATCAGAGGACTTGTTAAAACAAATTTATCAGCAATGCGACCATGAACTTCCGTCCTATGCAAGGCCATTATTTTTACGATTTATGAACAAATTGATAGTTACCCAAACTATGAAGAACAGGAAAGTAGAACTAGTGGAGGAGGGTTTTGATCCTAAAAAAGTGAATGACGCAATGTATTTCATTGATCCCGCCGGCAAGTCATATAAATGCCTGGATACAACAACGTATCAAAAGATTCTGTCATCAAGACTCTGAAGTTTACAGCACCATCTTTGGCTTCAATGATTATAGTTTACGTTTTCGATAGATAATTCGCTCTAGCTGACACAAATGAATTATGCAGAATAAGGATGACCTTGCTGATCTCGGTTGTTGTTCATGTGCTGCAAATGAGATTCAATTCTTTTAACATCATTTATAAAAACAAATTAACCATTGCATTTAATGCTTGTAATATATAGATATTGACTTCGTAGACAAATTGGATTGCTTTAGGAAAGCTATATTTACTTTTAAAAATCAAGTTTTATAATTATCATTATACATTCATTATTCTATTTATTTACGACAGCTTGTACATACTCAGGTTAAAGGTAAACGTGACTCTAATTCCGTCATATATAACTGATAAGATTTCAACCCTTTCACCTATGAAAATCAAGATGGTATGCTCTTTTCTGTTGTAAAGACCAACCTATTATGGTCTGTAGGGCTGAAAGGGTTAAAATGTAGTTGTAAATATTTTCCTCACTTTTGTTTTAGTTAAGCCTATGTAGGTAACTCACCTCAACTTCATTCTGAGTCTTCTCTCTCAATTCGACGGTTTAATGAATTACGCAGTGAATCCTGTAGGAATAAATCCGTCACTGTTATTCAAGAATTATCATATTTAGAACCTCACATACCATATACTTTCACGGCGGGGTTGGGAGGGTTAATCGACAATGGATTCAGGACAAAACCATTTTGGTCTCAGGGCAAACCCTCCGGATGCTAATTGGTTATTTACTCTCAGTTATCTTCCAGTTAATACTTTGGTATCTGAGATTTTTTATATTAATAACATTGGGGTGTATGATCTCTCTCTCTCTCTCTCTCTCTATCTCTCTCTCTCACACACACACAAACACACACAATTGATTAATGTGTCAAACGTTGTGTATAACTTATGTAAAATAATTTACTCACAAGATATTCGTCATCTCCTGTACAAGACATTGTCATTGAGTCCTCAATCTCTTCCCAGCTTAGTCCTCTAGATCTATATCTGTGATACAGTTTTTCTGTATGTACCTGTTAATACATTTCCTTGTCACGCTATTAGTCATGTAATAGAGATGTCATACGTTTGTAAAGATATTCATGCAAAATAATAACCTGACACAATTCAAATTTAAGGCATCTGTAAACACTACAGGATAGATATCAGAGTTTTTGAAATCCGCCGTTCTTACCGGCAAAACCGGTAAATTTGACAAAAGTCCGGTGAAATTGGTCAAATGATCGGCCCAAACGACCGTCAATGTTTGCGCCAGCAAATTGGGATTTCGTTTATGCTTCTGTGTGTGTGCGGGTTTTTCTTTTATTTTAGTTCCAGATCAGTAAAAGGCTTGAACTAACGTACCATTCAATCTGTTCAAACGCGTCATTAACTCAGAAAATTGTAAAACATGGCGGCCTCGTGGCCTATCAATTTTTCTGCTAATTTCTGTGGAAACGCTGGGTAAAACTATATGATTTTAAATAACCAGCGTATGAAATAAACCGGTCGCCAGCTCGCCAGATACGACCACTTTGGTGTCTGGGCAACCAGAAGTTGATCAAAGTCTGACAAAGACAGGTAGTTACTAAGCCAAAATAATACGTTTGTTCGAGTGCCCTACCATCCTGCTAAATTCATGTCACGGCCGTCATTTGTTTACAAGACAAGACATACTCCTATTTTTGATTAATATCTAAGTTATATCTTATCCACGCGCAGAAATTATTACGTCTGATCATGTGAGAACCATGTGATTAAACATCGACCTGTCATGGCTGACGGCAAGCATCACGTTCTCCTTGTGAAGTTTAAAAATGAAAGTCGTTCATTCCCCCAGAAAATTAAAGATGTGTTTACTCAAAAGAGGTTGTTAATGGATGGAATAGACTTCAATGCAGCTAGCAGTGGCAGGATTACTGCTAATTAAAACGCATGTCAGTCAAGCGAAGTAGATCTAATTTATATTTATTTGCCTTCAACATTTTAATAGGGAACGTTCGACCCAATGTTTTTATTTTCAACCGATTTCACATTTGGCCCATCGACATACATTGTTATATCCATTTTAATGTGCATTAAAATAGTCGTTTATAACTGACTTAGTGTAGAAATAATAAATTGCTGGTCCTGCTTTGTGTTTTTCTTTACTTTTTACAATGATATTTGTCCAAAATATTTGGGCCACCACTTTATCATTTGGACCAGTAGTTCTGAAATTTTACTCATCCTTGTTTTTATTTTTCAGTAATAATTATATAAGGGCCAGTAAATGTTTGCTACGACCAGCGAAATGAGTAATTCACTGGTCAGGTTGACCAGTAAATTATTTTTCATTTAAGAGATATACGGCAAAAAGTACGAGTCTACTACAGTAAAATGACACAAAAAGCAAAAGAATACCGTCTACTTTCCAAATGTAATCTGTCCAGGTAAAATATATTGATTTGCACGAACTTATGCATTACTGAATCTCTAATACTTTTGAGACAAGTACTCACCCCTGTTATGATTTGATTTAGACTTTTGTAAACATGTGCCACTTTACCTTGGTAGACTTGTACCACTGGATAACCGAAACTCTAAGTCAATTAGAATACGTCAAATTGAATAAAAAAGACGGTTTCAAAATGAAGAAAAATTGCAAATCTTAGACGAGATGGAACCAGGTGTACGGAGTCAGCGTCCCGAACATTGGTTTGACCCGGTACCGTTATTCGAAACCGGAACCTTCCGTTTGCGAGTCGAATGCTCTACCACCAGACCACCACAAACGGTAGATTGTTTGTAAATAAACATACTTATATTTATATATTTTTGCAATATGTTTATGGCTGTGTTTTAATAGTAAACAAGATATTATCTTACTTTAACTGACAGAGACCTTGCCAGATTTCTTGAAGCAACGGGAATACTTTCGAAAAATTGTCCATTAGTATGTTCTGAAAATCTCTGTAAGAACCTCTAAGAAATGAAAAAAATTATAAAAATGTCATTTCATTTTAATGCAATTTCAAGTTGAAATGGTCATGGAAATGTTTGACAGATAAGATAACTAACAAACGAAGCAAAATTCCATAAACGTTCAAACCAAAGATGATTTTCCAGATACATTCCAACATATTAGCCAGTATGACTAAAACCAATCAGGTAGTTTAGGAGACGATATAAAAATCTGATGAATGTTGGACAAAACAGACCTTTGAAGATTGGGAAATGAGATCGGGTTCCATGGAAGATTAAACATCCATTGTTGACCTGTCATAGCCGCCACCAGTCTACAGCTAAATTACAATGAAATAGTAATGAGTTATGAATCCTCGTCACATTTGGTACATACGACTCAACGTCACTATCGAACTGGTAACTCAAAATTTTATTTAATGAAACATCATGCCTGTAATTACATACAAGGTCATTATTCCGACCGAAACAAGTAATATGATCTCACAAAATGTCATCAAAACAAACAATACAAAACTTTATTAAAAGACATAAATTTCAAGTTTGCTATAAAATCCTCAGACGGAGTGACAACAGAGCAAAAGAAGGAGAGAAGAAAGAAGGAGGATTTGTAGTACAAATTCTTATCGATATAACCTACAAAATAAGTAATATGCAATTATTTTTCTCACAAATCGACAAATACAACAAAGAAGTTATACGTGTAGTGAGTCTACCATACGTCAGGCAAATTCATATAGAGTGGCATTCTATGATTCCATGCAACGGAAAGAGTATGACATAAGGTGTCCATTACTTAGTCAAATTTTAATTGTTTAAAATATCAAAATTGATCTATTTTGATAAGACATGTATTTAACGTACCTTCTCTGACTCATCTATTTCTCTGGTAGGAACAGATAGCACTGGAATATGTTTTGCTTGTAAACAAGGAACACACTGATCGGCAATCTCTAGTCTCTGCATTTCAAAAGAAAAGATATATATATATATATATATATATATATATATATATATATATATATATATATATATATATATATATATATATATATATATATATATATATAGACTAACACGACATGGCACGACAGAGGTTTTCCCTACATAAAATTGATATGTTCTACACTTATCTTAAAACACACACATTTTTTGGTACTTACAACATCCATTTCATCACCAACGCAGCTGTCATCATTACCGTGTTGAAACGGATCACAAGTACGTCTCGTTGGCCGACCATCAGATATCAAGATTATACGTCGCATGATATTTGGATTATCTCCCCTGATATAACAGTCTCTGGTAATTCCTTTTAAAGATATTCAGATGAAATAAAACATAAAAAAATATAAAAATCACAGATACTAAAGTTTTCAGAATGTACAGACATGAATCTCTGGAAATCATCAGGAAGGATCTGGTGCAGTGGAGGAGTAAGCATAACCTGTCGACTGGTCACACCCACCGCGAGTCCAATATCAAATCAAATGAGATAAATGAGGAATAAGTTTTCGTCACAATTAATAAAGACGTCTCAGCAACCGCCATCGAACCGATAACTCAATATTTAATCAAGTAAGATAGAGTAATCACAAACAAGGTAATTATACCGACCATAAAACGCGATTTCCGATATGCGTGTGACAGTAACTTCTTGGTAAGTAGTTTACCTCTGTATATGAAAAGTTCATATGTTGAAAACGCTCGGTCATATCGGATCGTTTGTAAGATATAAAAACCATATGCAGGTGATAGCGGGAAGCCAAAATCGTCGCGTTTGTCGTACAGCTTTATTGCTAATTTCTTCCCGTCTGTATCTATAGTACGTACACTATCCAAATACGAAGCATGTATGTTTTAGTTTGTAGTATCTTTAATTTCTAATCCGTTGGGATATATCATACATATGCATGCTTACGACGTATTTAACTGCATTCTAAATTATCAAAAATAAAGTTTTACATTCCAATTGCACTTACTGGATTCGTATAAATGATTAAAAAGCTGTCGTTTATTCCACATAGAGAGAAAAAGTGTTGGTGTGATATCAATTGAAACATACATGGATGTGAAACACACGACGATTACTTGGCGTTTATATCTCAGATGAATAAGAAGTTTATAAACAACACAATAAATTGTCTTGAAAATATTCAAGCGCAAAAAGGACAATCCAACATAGTAGTTTATGTTCTAAAAGTGGGTGGTTTTAACAGATACCGACTACTGGTATACATCAACATGACTTTAAGATTCTGCTTACGACAGCAGTATTGAGAGTAATCAGCAATACTTAAAATTTATTCATGCGAGTGATATCACCTATTCGGATGAAAAATATCGCCTATTCAAATGAATGAGTGATATCAACTACTCGAATAAATGATATCACTTATTTGACTAGTGATATCACCTATTCAAAAATAAAACTTGTGTCATCTTGGGCATTATAAATTATTTATGTTTTGCTTCCTTACATTTGGTCCAAAGAATTATATAGGGTGTTTTAAGTTCAACCACTTTTAAAACAATTTTGTGCAGAAATTGGACCCTAGTTCAAAATGGCTGGAGTCGGCGGTATGGTATCTGTCTGCTTTGAATGCTGAACGCCATCCAAATCCTGCAACAGACACGGGAGATGATTCCGATTCTGCAGCGCTGCGCCTTTATCACGATACCGTAATATCGTCCTTTTCGCTTTGTTCTTCCATAGATATAGGCCTAGTGATATTCATTGCAGATTTACATTTATGGAAAAAATGGGGAGCATAAGGTTTTTGACTGTTTTCAAATTTGAATAAGTGATATCACTTATTCGAATAGGTGATATCACCTATAAAAACGTATAAAGTGATATCTCCTATTTGAAAGAGTGATATCACCTATTCGAAAGAGTGATATCACTTATACGAATAGGTAATATCAATTATTAGTTTTTATAAGTGATATCGCTTATTCGTATAAGTGATATCACTTTCGAATAGGTGATATCACTCTTTCAAATAGGATATATCACTTATTCGAATAGGTGATATCACTTATTCGGTATTCCAATGGGTGATATCACTTATCGAATAAGTGATATCACCTATTCGAAAGAGTGATATTACTACCTGGTATTAAAAAGTAAACCGGCGCCCCATATGCGAGTGTCGAAAGTAGGTCGCATTGAATTCAAATGCAACGCGGCCTGGACAAAGCCGCCTAGTAAACAAATTGCTTTATCAAATTTATAAGTGTAGTGTACTGCCTTTTTTATTTAAATCATGATAGACGTTATAACTAATCCATAAACAGAAATTACATTCACTGAATATCTATGAGGAAGGCCGTAGTTTTAGTGTACTATATTATATCGAAACTGTAGAAACGGTGAGGAGTCGGAATTTGCATGATCCTTTTATTAACAGTAGTCATTGTTGGTCAATGCCGAAAAAATGTAAAGATGTCAAAACGTAGACGGGGATCCAATGCCGTAATCACAAAACAGCTCAAAAATCGTTAAGTCCTTTTGAAATTCTAGACAACCAAACAGACAGACAGAATGCTACATACATTCAACGAATACATGTTGTTAGAGCTACAGATATCAACAGATACATTTTTATTACCTGCATTGGTAAGGGCTGCAATACTTATGTATATTCCCAACGCTAAAGGTGACGGACCACATGGCTGTAAACTCTCTGAAATGCAAACATTGATTGTATGTTATTAATCAATAACCGCAATCACCTTTGCTTTTGGTTTAATTTTGTCAATCATACATTGATTTTACATGAGATTTTGTTTTACGCCACACTCGACAAATTTTCAGTTAAATGGGGCGACGGCCAGTATTTAATGGCGGAAGAGAGAATCCGGTTGCAATGTACCCGTGAAGATACCGACTGCCTTCTGCAAGTAAACTGGCAAACTTTGTCACAAAAATCAGCTCATGTTCCAGCGGTGCTCGAACCTGCGCTGACCAGAAGCAAGATATCAACGGTCCGAAGACGATGCTCTAAGCACTTGACCAAGGAGACCCTGAATACATTAATATAATACGCAAGTGTACCAAAGTGTTCATGTGAATCCAGTTTAAATTCATATTTCTTATACTGAAAAAATCACGGTTTTGATAAATTCATATACATGTATATAATCAATGTAATGGACTGCATTTGCAGGACCTAATTTTATTTCCATGCTAATTCTACTGCGCGAATTCAGAAAACCAAACAATAACAGTGAAAACAGAAAACATTACCACATTCCTCTATAACACTTTCACAATTTGTCGTCCATCCTTTGATAAGTGAAGTGTATTTTCCAAACACTGTAACAGCCAATGCTTCGGATACTTTGTGTCTGTTACTGGCTTCCCGTATTCCTGATTTATGAAATATGGTTCAGTTTCAAAATAATACTAGTATATAAAATCTGTAAAACGTGTTCATTACTTTCTAGATATTGTGTTCTGTTCTATATTACATTTTCTGGTATATAAATAAATTCTTGGTAATCAGATTTACACAATCAATCATTTTTCTCATGAGTTAAGCATCCCCTGCCGAAAGGTCATCCTGTTATATAGATTACATGTGCAGTCGGGCCCGCTGATATTGTACCATGTTACATCGAAATCCCGTCTTACTTGAAATGACTTTGATTCCCCCGACCAAATTACTTTAATACCATTATAAACTGCTAATCTTAAAAAAGATTCTTTCCCTTTCAAGTTAACAGGTTTTGCTGTAAGTACCTACCTTTTACAAAGTTCCTCACAAATTCTTTCATGCCGTTAATTCCATGTGTTCCCATACTTTCTGATGTATCGATACACAACATTGTATACATCTCTACGGAGGACATATCTTCTGTTTCTATATATCTACGCGCACCTGAAATTAATATGAAAATACTGTAAATTACATGCGAGTATTCTTGATTGTTTCTAATCCATTCCAGAAAACTTTATATGAAAGGACCGAGTGATGTATACTGACTTTGCTATTAAGTTCATGCGAACACTCTCAAGTATACTGTTACCATACTGGAAAGTTTATATTCATGAGCATTCTATTACTACCAAGCTGCAATTTATATCCGCGAATTCTGACACAGAGAGGGAATGACAATGTGGTCATATTGATTATGATTTGTTTATTTATCTGTTTTGCTTTTAAAATGTTAGTCCAAAACTATGTATAAAAAAGATCCAAAAAACATAGATTTTCACAAATTAATAGCTTTATCATAGATATATGTCGGATATCATACGACTTTCAGTCTTATAGCAGGTTAATTGACAAATAACATGGTGTGTTTAGATACAGGTATTTGTACATAATGCTTCAAATGCATTCGACACACAATACATTAACCTATAAGCCACTTACTACCTCTGTTTTATCGATTGCGAAACGATTTCTTCATAGAGGTAATCGTTAAACTTTGCTGAATAATAACATGATAGAGCTAATACGAAGTAAGTATTGTCTTGAAGCCAGCGCAGCTAGGTTATTGTAAAAGGGTAATGTAACATTTATTGCAACAGGTCTGTGAATTACGGGAAGAAAAAATAGCATAAATAGCTCGCTGTTCTTGCTTGGTCAAATACCCTCACTTTCTTTTGATTGGATCATACGTCCTTACCATTCATCAGACAATGCTTTGCGTCATCCGAAAAGTCTGCAAACGTCCAACTGTCAATGTCATGAAAAGTATTGCTTATCCTTGACATCGAATAAGAAACACACGATGATGTCTGTTCGACTGAAGTTTCTGCATTTCCGCTCACTTCTATTACTTGTGGGAACCTGTCATCTTCATGTAAAAAGTTTGTATGCCTCGAATTTTTAAAGTTTCTTTCAATATTTTCCATGTTTTGACAGTTATCACCATATGATGTTTTGTTATCTTCGATCACTCGGATAGTATTGTTTACATTTGTGGGGACACTGGAATCTGATATTTCCGGAAATTGGCTTATGTTTCTGTCGCCATGGGCAACAAATTCATTGTAGCTGGGATATCTGTTAGATTGAATGTGGTGTACCTGAAAATTTGAAATTCATCAACAACCAAACATGGCCGAGTACTTGACACCAGTCGATTTCGTTGTAGGACATTAACTCAGCACATGTTTAATTCGTAAATTCAGTCCAATTTTCATTCAAATAAAGAGAAATAAATTTTCTAAAGAGGATTGATGATTGTTGATTACTTATTAAATATGATATACGCTATGTAAATGATATTTCAAATGATGAAATATGTTGAACATTAATATAAACCAGACGATCGTTTCTGTCAGTTAGACTTCATCAATTGAGTTCCAATTTTAAACAGATTTTCTAAAAGAAAGTGGTATCAGAATGTCCGAGTTTAAGGTGACTTTCGTAGAATCTAAATTATTAAATTAACAATATTTGAATTTTCTTATATTTTTTACAAAAAGGAATGTGAAAATGTATATAATGATATAAACATTGTACAATATGTAAGGAATATATGACAGATTATCACTTACTGTTCGTCTCCCGTCTATACGTGTAAAAGCTGATGACCGGATCCGTATCGTATGAAAATACTGCGGGTTGTCTGATTTTTCCTTCCTATAGCCAATAGTACAAAGTTGGTCTTAATCAATCATATAATATATTTCATGTGTTTTCTTTGTGAGATTTATCTATATAAGTCAAATATATACACATGAACATTCGGAATTGAACACTAAAAGGAAAATTACCGCGAGCGGTGTTTACAAAAACGTATTTCGATTTTATATACTTTTACATCTTGTCCTTGATGTACAATAACAAATAAGAGATATACACAAGAATAAAAAATATGTTCCTACATACTTTGTGAAAATTAGGTCAGACCCAGTGTGGTATGCATTTATAATTCATAAGTAGAATTCATCAATTGTAAGTGAATAATTGCCTAACTGAGTTTCTCAAGCAATTTTCACAAAATACATAGGAATTTAAGAATTTTTATGACTGTACATATCTCATTTAAGTTATTGTAGATCAGTATCAGTAATAAAAGGGAAAGAAATATTTTTGAAAAGGCACAGCTAGTGCCCCTTTTGAAATTCATTAATGATGTTATACATACAGACGTTTTATTGTTCATTTGTTAACATTCTTTTTTTTAAATAATAGGCTGACACGGTTAAACAGAATGTGCTCTAGAAAAAAACAAGAAAATATCATTCATTTAATCCTCATATAACCAAAACTAATAAAATTATCCTAATACTTATTATCATCATCATAACTAGAACTGGACTTTTCGTTGAATTAAAAAGGGTTCATCCGACTATAGCTGGATCCAAGCTTTGTATCAAGTCCTTATGCATAACTTTTAAAGGGGAAATTGCTGTGTTTACCAAAAATATTCCAATTTATTCAATTTTTACTACTTGTACTTGTACAATAACAATAATCAATTACAAATATAAAAGTACCAAACCTGGGTTACTTAAACAATTTTCACAAAATATATATGAAGTAATTTTTATGCCTGTGTTTATCTTTTTTACTAATGTATATTATTAAGTAGTATGAAAGGAAAGATTTTTTTTGGGGGGGGAATGATGATCCTAATGATAGTAAATGTGTTGATGATGATGATGATGATGATGATGATGATGATGGTGATGATGATGATGATGATGATGATGATGATATAAACTTACCGTTGCATTACCTTCTTTTGCTGGAATTTACAAATAAAAAGTAAATAAGATTTAAACAAAATGAGATCAGGGCCCCGAGACCATAAACAAGGAAAATTCTGAGACAAATTTTATTCTGAAAAGTTAAGAATTTACTCATCTGAGTAAAAAGTGAAAACTCACGGACCATAAAACGACTTTAGGATTTTCTCATCTGAGGAAAGATTGTTAAGGGGCATTGTAATTCTTGTCCACGACATATGTCCCAATTTATGTTACGATTCACTTAACTTCGATGTTTGAACATTATTCTTACTATAATCTATAAATAATTATCTAATAACCAACCAAGAGGTATAAACGCGTTAAAAACAAATAGGTAGCACTTTTTTGGCATTTTTATACCTTTTTAAAAACATTAAAAACGTCTTGTAAAATGGCAATACATGACCAATGTCAGTAATTTATAAATATAATATGTACAGTGTGTATAATAAACGATTACAAGATACAAGTAAATTAGTATAGGTACATTAGATAAGATAAATGACTCGGAACATACACTGTGGCACATGTACTAGACTAAATTTAGACCTTCCATGCTGTTATGTAAACAAACGTCGTATGGCCAAAACAATTCAACAGAGAAAGAAGTGTTGGTCTTCTAAACCTATTTCGCTCAAATAACACGAAAGCCATGGATTAAACATGTCCCGAAATCCTCTAGGGCGACAATGACAATGACATTTGCGTTTATTTATCCCGATGCAAATATAGGGGCAGCCATTTTCGCTGTTAAGAATAACTTAAGTCAGCTACATGCCATACTTAAGTATATTAAGAAATTTGTGTAAGAAATTATGTTCCAAAACTTTACCCAAGCTGAGAAAATTCTCAAGATTTGAGTAAAAACTTGAAGTTGAGAACAAAAATTGTCGGAGAATAGTTTTATGGTCCTTGGCCCAGAAGAATCGAGATAGATGATTTGCAAATAAAGCTAAAAGCTGCGTGAATGCTTCCATTATTTTAAATGGAGTCTGCATGTTGGCATCTCTTTGAACATGAGTTCGTCATTTCTTCATTTAGAATATTCTTACCTCGCCATGGTATCCGATCTAACAACTGTGCCATAATGGCCACAGTGGGGAATTCACCGTGGTGAAATCAGAACTTGTTGGCAAATACAATGAGAAATGATTGTATGTGTGCGTGTATTTTAATACAAACAAGAAGTGTATATTCGTTATCATAAAGGCATGGAACATCACAAGTCTCTGTAATATCATAATCTCTATGCATCAGTTCATGGTGTGTCTATACGTATGATTACAGCCTAGTAAATGTAACCAACAAGTCCATTAAGGTGGACTCGTATCTGTAGCTGATACATTATTAGATATAAAGAGCGACAACAAACAAAGAAATTACTTGAATTTTTACGATAGCCATTAGGTAAACTCAAATTGGTTGTATGTGTAAAGTGTTCTAACCATACCTACAATTTATACTTTTTCTAATACCTAAATCAATATGGAAGAATAGTTATTCATTTTAGATCACCCCTTAATAAAATATAGAATTCGCACCTACTGATATCTCAACAACATCGCGCTGATTACGTCGTAATCAATTACATTTCAAATCATCGAAAATAATTAGTTTCAGATTCCGATTGTACTATCAAATAGGTAATACAAATGATGAACGTTGTCTTTTAATCCACAAGGAAAGTAAAAGTAGGTTGTGATAGTAATTGAAATGCACGTCAAACCCGCTCAATATATAATTTAAATATTAAAACAAATAAGAATAGTAAATCAAATATAGATGCATTTGTATTTCATTTTACCGTAAGTAAGTACTGGATCTCCATTGCCATTTTATCGTCATTTTCGTCCTCGCTTTCATCGTTTGGTCCCCGAAAATAGCTGTATAAAAAAATAATTTTTGCAATCAATCGTGACTTTTTCATAAACATTATATACTGATAATACAAAACAAAGTTTTTGATTTAGTGAATATATAGGACACAAAGCTATTTTAAGTATTAGGAAAGTCAAATTTAATATATCTCAACTTCCAAAAATCCTTGCAGTTAAAGTTATAACACAAAAACAAGTAGGAATATATATGATTTATAAGAATAATCAAACATCCTTTAACATAAGGTTAATTTGATTTCTCATAGTTTTACAAACTTACCATTTAATCTTTTTCTTGCCATCATTCTAAAATATGTAAAAAGAAACTTTACTTCACAAGCTAGAATATTCATGCAATATACAAAATACATCGGGAATTCAGCATTTCCCGATTAATTTATTATTTGATATGATCATTTTAAAAAGACATTAAGATTCCTGTTATAACAATATTTTGTTTTACTATTGGAAGGTATTATTTTTCATATTTTAGTGTTTTAATGTCTGTCATTTTAACCGGAACATCCCATATCCAGAGTCTAAACTCAGCTTGCGAGGGACGTGGTCTTAAGTGTGATGCTCCAACATTAATAAAAAGCTTTAATTATGGCACTTGACCCAACCTCATGGTTTCCAGAGGTCCGTGTTTGTCAATTTTTGCCGGATTTGTATCTGTGTCCTGGATATCCTAGGGACTTACACTTTGGTATCTGTGATGCTTTATATCATATTACAATTATGCATTCATATTTTATAACTAACCTAACCACGTACTTCAAAATGTTGAGAAATAGTGACAGAAAGATATACCGAAGAGAATGGATAACGGAAAAATATTTATAATGGAAGAAATTTGGTTTTATTTCTTTCAGATAATAAATGTCTATTTTGGTTTTAAAACGCATTACAAACAGAGGGTAAATGATGTTACATATATAAATAATATTTTAAATACATTGTATATTTAATTCTCTCACTCTCTCTTTCTATCTCGTAACGCAGTATGTGCAGGCAAAATTAGCTAAAGCTAAAACTGGAATGGTGACCCCAATTTAAGTGCAAGTAACATATAAACACAATCGTAACGAGCCATAACTTGCCAAAGTACATTAACTTGTGTAAGTATACAAAATATTGCCAAATACATTCATATATATGACGTATACAAAATAATGTTGACAGTTATGATTAAACTTACATCTATTTCCATTTCCTTTTCACTGTAAGGTTTACAATTATATTTGTCACCATACGTGTTGAAGGATTCATCCTGTGTTTGCCGTTGGTGTCTTACAACTATATATAACAAACTAAGATTTATTTCTACCAGTTCCATTAGTCTGAGTGTGTACGCATTGTCCATCAGTAACACAATGTTGTTCTCATTACATGCAATCTGACTACTATAGTTCACTGGTATATTTATCAGTTTTGATATGTAATCCAGGTAATCACTTTCATGGACAAATTGCAAACGTTCTTCTTGGCAATCTCTATAATGTATTCCTAAAATTAAAGGCACAGCCATTCAATATATGACTCAAGAGAAAACAATACATTTCTGTTGAAGAAAATAATGAAAGTCACAGAACTATTTACAAAATTAGATAGATAAAGTAGCTCTCCCACTATTCAGGACTTGTAACTTGCAAGTTTCTTACTCAAAGTGAGATTATCATTGCATTCTCTACTAAAATACCAAGACTGCAAATAATTCAATGTTATTCATTTAATGTTGAATGATTGTTACGCTTGACTTACCACCATTTATTCTTGGATATCGGATAGTGTTCCCGTTACACACGACGTTTATTGGATCCAAACAAAATGGAGCGTAACTGCCGCAGAAATATTCCATTGCAGAAGCTGAAATATATGTCAAACATTTATATAAATATTAAAAATATTCGTGGTTACGAACACACAAACACATACATGTACTTATAACATATAAAAGAGGTTTGATTAGTGGGGCGGGTCCTTAAGTGAAGTTCTATACTTATTGATGTCCATTATTGTTGATACGAACAGCCATTGATAGTAAGCGGAATGCAAACAAGTTTCACAAGTTTAATAGCGTGTATAACCACCATTTGCACCGATGCATTCTTCACACCTACGACGCATTAAACAAAATGTCTGGGGAATGTTCCACCATATATACAATAAAAAACGACGCAAAGCGTCCAACGTAGCAGGGGACTTGACTCTTGACGTAGACGTCGTTGCATTTCATCCCAAACGTATTCTATAGGCGATAAATCCGTTGACATCACAGACCAGGGTAGCACATTCACGGTGTGCTGCTGTAAATAGTCACTAACAACGTGCGTTGTCCTGCTGCAGAATGACATTACGCTGGTTGTTGTGAATGAATGGAATGACGTGCTGACGTACAATCTCATCACGGTAGAGTACGATGCTTAAGCTGACTCCACTATCACTAAAGGGGTCCTTCCATGTGTTGTAATTCCATCCCAGACCATAACGCTCCCCCGCCGAATTGGCGGCGCTAAATAACGCAGGCGTCGATGTAACGTTCTACGGCACGACGGTAAACTCGAACACGACCATCACTGCTGTCGAGATGAAATCTCGACTCGTCCATAAATAGAACTTCCGCCCAATCTCTGTTATTGAAACGACGATGCTTCCTACACCACGCTAACCTCGCAACACGGTGAATCCAGAGCAGAACAGGACGGATAGCAGGAGGTCGTCAACGGATGTTGGCCTCTCGCAATATGTTCCTTACGATACGAGGACTTATCCGTCGATGCCCAGGGATGTTTATAGCGGTCAAAGAAGCAGATTGGAATCGATATCACAAATGTGACGTCCGAATATACGTATCTTGCCGACGTGACATCACACGCGGGTGTCCCGTTCTTAGGTGTTCCAGTCTCCATAAAGCATTTACAGTGTTAATATGAACTCCAAACTGCCTTGCCACATTATATATATTCAAATTCATAGCATTAAACACACACTACTGCTTTACTATTTACACAACAATTAAGCAAACTGTCAGCATTCCTCTGGGAACTAATTCAGCCTCTTTATTGGCTGACCTTTTCCTTTATTCATACTTCAAAATGTTTACTCAACCTTATTAATATCAGTTTTGACAACGCATATATATATATATATATATATATATATATATATATATATAATATATATATATATATATATATATATTTAAATGATTCACACAAGTACTTAGATAAATGCATATATATATATATATATATACTTTATAAAACTGTAAACTGTAACTTTGGTATTGATTGTATATAACATTACCTTCAATACCACATTTCAGAAATGGTATATATAGGTTAAACATCTGTAACTTAAATAATTAGTAAACTATTTCAATACATTATGTTTTAATTAATAATGAGACCAAAAATAGATAATTATTTTTTATCAAAGTCACGTTGCATGGAGACGCGAATTCCCAATAAAACCGTACTTAGGCAAGATTTTATAATGTTCCCTTTGACCTCGAACAAGGAAACAAACAAATCGTATCATATCACGCATAGGAAATTGATGCAGCTTTAGACTGTATTGTTGTATGCTTTTCTAAGTGTCATGTGATGTGTTGATTGTATTATACGAAGTAGGTCATTGAAGGTTAAGAATTGGGAGTGGCTGTTAAACAATAATGTATGGATGAAACGTTAATACTTTTGAAATAAGTACATAAAAATTATTAACATAATACCAAAGTTATAATGCTCAAGACGATATCGTTTCTGTCAATTAGACTTCATCAGTTGAGCTCCAATTTAAAAAGTATGTGTATTTTCCAAAGAGAAAGTGGTATTATACAAGGCCAAATAATATCTCTGAAAGTATAGCCAAAATCAATCTAAGAGAAACTATCTTAGCTTTAGAAAAAATTTTGAATTTAGATAGTGTTAAGAGTGCCAAATATTACTTTAGTATAAGATGAACAGCTGGTACCGAAATACCAGGTACTTGGTTTATGTATACCCTCGGGGATATAATTTTAACGATAAAATATAAGAACATTTATATGAAGTAACTATCATTATTACTATTAACATTGTTATCATTAAAGTGATTAATAATATGATATTATTATTTTTATCATAATCATTTTATTATTATTATTCATTTTGATGACAAAACTAAATTATTGATACAAGTATTCGTTCGTAAATTTATTTTATCATCACAAGATAGGTATATCGATGTTCTGTTTGTTAATTTACCTTCTCACCATCGTCTCATGTTTGTTTATATTAATGTATCGCAAAATAGATCATATAGGTTTAAAAGTTGTGGATCTAACCTGTATATTCTTGATTAGGTTGACCAGTAACATCACACTTATATGATATAAAAAAAATCTCAGATACCAAAGTATAAATCAATAGAATGTCCAAGACATAGATACAAATCCAGTAAAAATGGACAAACACGGACCTCTGGAAACCAAGAGGTGGGATCAGATGCCATGGAGGAGTAAGCATCCCCTGTCGACCGGTCACACCCGCCGTGAGTGCACAGTCAAGTCCAATGAAATACGTGAGGAGTGTATCCTCGTCACAATTGGTACAAACGTCTCAACAACCGCCAACGAAAAGGCAACTCAACATTTCACTAAGTGAAACAGAGTAATCGCAAACAAGACTATTATACCGACCGTGACGTTGGAATTAAACGAGGTTTTCGAAATCCCTATGTCAATAATTTATCAGTGAGTAGTTTACCTCTGTATATGAAATCTTCATATGTTGTACACGCCCTGGCATATCGGATCATTTGTGAAATATAAACTCCATATGCGGGTGACTGAGGGATATTACTACTTAAATGTGGAAAATTTACGATGGGAAAGCCGAAATCGTCGCGTTTGTCGTATAGCTTGGTTGCTAATTTCCCGTCTGTGTTTATATTAAGTAAACTGTCTATGTATGAAGCGTGTGTGCTTGATTCTGTTGTACCTTTAATTTAATTCCTAGTTTGTTGGAATATATCGCATTGACATATGTATGAAAATTGTCATTATTAATTGACAAACGTCGTCGATTCTAAATGTAAAATTACAGGACACCGCTAACTTTTTCTTCTTTTTTTTCTTTGATTCAGCAGTTTCTGAATGAAGTCTGCTTCGTAATAATAAAGGAACAGGTCGGCCAATAAAGGGGCACAATTGGTTCCCATAGGAATGCCAACAGTTTGTTGAATGACCACGTCTCCGAACATCAAAAATATATTGTCTATTAGAAATTCCAGCAGGATTTTCATATCAACTTCAGTGTATTTATGTGTAGAATGAGAGTGGTGCTTGACAAAATAAGTATCCTGATAGCCAATCACTAGGTATTTAAATTTTCGGGTACCACCTTTAATGAAAAAACAGTTGTCTATGATGCTAAAAAGTATTTCTTTTAATTTTTTATGTGGAATAAATGTGTAAAGAGTAGAGAAATCAGAAGTTTTGATACTGTGAATTCGAGAAAAATTGTGTGCCTTCAAATTTTCTAAAAGCTGTTTAGAATTTTTAAGTATCCACATCTGATTTATAACAAATTCGGGCACTGTAAATTTTTATTTTTTACGTAAATGATCAACTCATTATGCTTAATAAATATTTAGAATATAGTGAAGAAATAGCATACTCCATCAATTTCCCTTGAACGTGACCTTTTACATTACCTTAACCTTTCCTGGGTACTGTATCGCTTCAAAACTAACCTTTCCTGTAAGTTTCACAAAAGTATCATATACAACAAGAAAGTTATTTCAATGTACGTTAAATAGATGTCAGACAATGTGAAACTGTGCCTCATAGATCAAATAGACACAAGATGTCTTAATTATTTCGTTCATAAAGAATTTACTTTTTAAGTAAATTTATTTAATTTACTTCTCTATGTGGATTAGCCATTCAATTTTTGTCTTCTGGGGACAAAATTGCGTCGTCTGTCATGATTGTTTACAATGCCAACATCAGTTCTGAGTAGGTTTTAGGACTGACATTCATGTGACGAGGTGTTCTTCTTCCCTTAAGAAGGAACGAAAACGTAGAACACTTGCTCCCTGTAAAGTGCCATCCTTTCAGAGCAGTCAAATATATAAAAAGTTAACGACGGACGACAGATGACGATTGACCACTATAGTATTCGGTTCAGGTTAGCTAAAATGGTGCCCGTAAATTTTCTAATAGCTGTATGGAAATATTCAGAATCCGCACCTGATTTGTATGGCTTCTGGGATAGGCAGTTAGGATCCTGCTATAGATTTCTGTATGTATGGGATTCTCTAATTCACGACAGGATAACTTTTCTGTGTTCCTTTTAGTATTCTAATTCCAGATTTTATCAACAGATAAACAGTAAAATAAAACAAAGAAAGACAGTCACGAATGTTGAAATATAACAACGCCGCCAACACTTACCACTTTTGTAAGTATTTCAAAACATGTCCTCTTCTTGAGAATTGTATTCTTATATAAAGTACACTATTACAGATAAATGCTAGGATATATAGTATCACTTCTCTTGAACAATCTGTTTTGTGTCCAAATACTGAAAAACATATATTAGCTTCCTTAAGTTTTAAAACTTTCCATATCATACGTTTATGTTGTCCTCATTCTATTTATAAATAAACACTTGCAGTGTTATTTCAAGGAAGTATTTGAAGTGGTCATGTGATAAGAGTGGTATGAATAATTTCAACAATCAGAACACCAGTGAAAATCCTACGCCACGTGTACACAAAGGAGGAGAATCACAGATTAGAATTTCCATGAAATTTTAAAAGTTCTTATGATTTAAACATATTTTATTGATAAAACAAATGGATTAGACACAGGTTCTTACAACTTACTAGGTCTTCTCCAGATAATACAGTATATGATTAATTTAACACATGATGACATGGCTCACATACAATTCGTATACTATACACACACGCACACACACATATTGTACAGAGAGAGAGAGAGAGAGAGAGAGAGAGAGAGAGAGAGAGAGAGAGAGAGAGAGAGAGAGAGAGAGAATCTGGTTACAATGGTTGTCCTTAGATGGATTAGAACCTTTTTGGATGCTTTTACAAATGAATTTGGTTGTCATCGTTATTTTGTTATACTGCTAACGCCTCAAGTATAAGAGTGTTTAGATATGCCTAATTTAATTAACAATTTGATGTAATATATACAAAAGTGATACGGCTTTTCATTTATTTAATTAAACTTCTACAATGGAAAATGGGACTAATTCATGTACTACGTGATACCCGATAACCTTTGTGCGGGACTATTGTTTGTATTAGTGATGGAATGACGCTAGCAGACGATATCCCGCGGTAACGTCATTTCAGCGGCAAAATTACGTAGTTACGTTCCATCCCCATTGGAGATACTAGTACCGCACAAACGTTATCAATTATCACGTGATACGTGAATTAGTCCCATTATAATAATCATAAACGAATCATCTATACCGTTTCATTTCAAAACAAAGCCACAATTTTACAGAGTATAAAAATATTAACATATTTTTGCTTGTGTTATTGGTGTTTTACGTCACACTTCCGATTTTTACAATTTTTCAGTCAAATGGTGGCGGCTACTTTTAAATGTTTGAGGAGAGAACCCGTTATATTGTACTGGAGGAGAGACCACCGTCCATTTCGAACATAAACTAGCAAAAATCAGTTTGATTTCCAGCGAGTCTCAAACCTGCGCTTACAATAAGTGAGAAACTTTGTAGTTCAAAGCGTTATTCCATAATCAGTCGGCCACCGGGTCCCCACAAAATCAGCTTAGGTTACAGGAAGAATGACAAGAGGCGAGGGAATAAATGGTTTGGTTTAAAAACATATTTTATTGCAATTCAAACTTGTGTACAAACAATGAAAAGATTTAACGGCAGAGATTAGAAAACAAGTACCCTTGAAACTTTTACAATGTATATATGGTTAAAAACCCAATGCTCTAACCACTTGCAAAGGAACCCACAACAAACAGAGATATTACGACGCTTTTTTGTCGGGGTATTAAACACCATAGCAACTGTGTGTATTAAGCTAATATGAACCTTGGATCAATCCACAGCTGGAATCAGGTTTTACGGAGGGGTTAGCATTCACCTCATTACCAGTTAACAAAAAACAATTTAATTAAGAAAGGACAAATGCTGTATTTTTAACTTAAAAAAATTGTAGATATTGTACGTGGCCAAAAGACAAAATTGTATTAGTGAATTTGAAATTAACATTCCAAGATTCATTTTTGAAAGCAAGACAAATATTGAAAAAAAAAAACAAAAAGGTAATTTTTATCGGATACCGGAGTCATAGTCCTATCTATAGAACTCTTGGACCAATAATCAACAAACAAAATAAAAAGCGAAATACTAGTAGTTTTGAGAAGTTATAAATATACAAAATCATTCGATACAACTACGGGTGCAACAGGTTACATATGCAACATATGGTCTTCCGCGTAAATAAAGGACCCCAAACAGTATTTATTCCAATTTCTCTTACCTTAAAAAAAACAAAATACTTCACTTCAATAATCACAATATTATAATATCATAATTCGCAAAATACATGTATATGTATGTATGTATAAAATTAAGAATGATTAACGAAGAATATCAAAATTGATAAATACTAAATACAGGTAATTGTAATATCCATGGAAACCCATGTATTTGGTCCATTTTGTCACTGGAATCAATCACTGCATAAAAAGACTGTCGTACACTTATTTAGAGTATTGTAAGCAAAATCAAAATTGCACATTTACTTTCACTATGACGTCACATATAAGTTAAAAAGTACAGGGTGTACCAAAAACATATCCCGTCTTTGCCGTTCAACAGAATATGTTACAAGCTACATATCAAAGTAAGAGATACACAATATTAGATATAGTTTCATGCCAATGCTTTTAATATATAACTTTTGATGCACATACACATTAAATATCATTTAAGTGATCAACATTCTTAACTATTAACATTTTGGAAATTTACCAGTTAAACGTCATTTTTCATTACATATTCCAAATGTCCACTGTTTTCTCTACCAATGACTGTTACCTCAAGGAAGTTTTGGGTCACATTTTCAAGTGTATCCATGGAATCGTTCCAATTTTATCCTTATTGCCTGTTTTAAGTCATCAAGATAATTTGGTCATGTTGCATATACTCAAAATAAAATTTAACAACATCGCAATGAAGGTTCTACTTCAAGTTCTTGTCATCTAAACAGGGTAGTTCAGATTACCAGCCTAGACAGGGTAGTTCAGATTACCAGCCTAGACAGGGTAGTTCAGATTACCAGCCTAGACAGAGTACTTCAGATTACCAGCCTAAACAGAGTAGTTCAGATTACCACCCGAAAACGGACCACCAACAATAGTTTGGAGATAGTTTCCCATTCCGCGGTGAGTAATGACACCAGTAATAATTGACTCATCTAGTGATGTATTAATCTCATATGGAGCCAGGGAAGGTGAAATAAGTAATGAGCAGAATAAACCAAATGATGACAATGGAGATAACGAGCGACATAGAAATAAACCTACACCTGCTATCAGGTCATCACGAAATAGAAACCCACAATATGGATGACAGACGGAGAATACATGGTCGTATATATTATTTCCATGACCATGATGAGTGCAGTGCTTGAGAAAACATAATTTCATTACATATATAAATATCTTTATAGATATTAATTATTTGTTCTGGTAGGCCTACATATTGTATTGTAATCGTGTTGTATATATTGTAATTATTAGAGTTACGTTTCCAAATTGTAATGATGAGGACGTCTTTCTTGTGGAGGGGTATATGTGATAGGGCTACATTTTAAGATTTCCAAGATATCTTCAGTCGATCAATTACACATTTTTATACATTGTACCGATATAGGTCAATAAAAATATATACCAATTAATGACTTATTTACTTACACCTTTATTGAAGCAATATACCTTAGGCTTTTTAGTATTTTCAGACTGAATGGTTGGCATTATCCGCTCGTGAGTAGAGCTCTAAGCAAAATGGCAGACATTTAGTAATTCATAGAATTTCATTCATGATATGGTGGTCTACAAATTACCTAGAGACCAATCAATATACATCAGGAAATGTAAATGAAGTAATCACTATATGATGTAGACTCTGATCCACAATCACATCATTTACAATTTTGTTTACATATATTATAAACATAATACCAAAGTTATAATGCTGAAGATGATCGTTTCTGTCACTCAGACTTCATTTAAATACATGTTTAGTATGAAAAATGATTTCTTTATTATTGAAATTGTCAAGATACTTTTATTGGTCTTTTTATCAATCATGATTACTTGTCAGGTATGGCAAAGAGACTTAAAACAGACTTGTTGCATAGAAAACACTGTCAAACAGCAGGGGTACATTTTTGTAAAAAGTTGTAAGTCCCAAGTCTCTAGTAAATAAAACTTAAAACAAAACTTAGGACTGCTTTATTTTCACTAACCTTACTGAATTCATTAAACAAATGAAAACATATTTACATTTTCCAATAAAATATTAATAGTCTCCCTGTACATGCCACATTTACAAGAATATCGTAGGACACTTACAACTATAACCTAGGGCTGTGAACATCGTCTGAGTGGGCATAAATACAGGGTCTTGTTTTTATTTTGTAAAACGGTTGCAAGTCGATCCTAAGACCTTTCGTAAAATGTGGTTCTGAACCTCAGTCGAATGAGACAGGAAATTGTTTAAAAATATACAGGGGGTCACCAAGACAGACCTTAATAAGAAAAACTTAAGAAATGTTCCAATGACAGAATTTGTATGCTTTCAAATACAAATCTGTTGTTACTCAAGCATGACTTTTTATGAAATTCTGCCAGAAACCAACACAATTATTCTGATTGTTCATTTCATTATCTTGGATTGCAGTGATGATTATAAGTCAGCTGGATATATTTATAAATAATATAATAATATTCACAGTTTGGAGCCTTTGTTTTATGATTATAAGTCACCTGGATATATTTATATAAAATTCACAGTTTTGGAGCTTTTGTTCTATGATGATAAGTCACCTGAATATTTTTATAAATGATATAAAATTCACAGTTTGGAGCCTTTGTTTTGTTCCACAACCCCTGACGATAAGAACTGCATTATCTCACTCTCAGAAAATCCAGCATCTTTTAATACATCTATTGTATGTTCCCCCACATCTGGATGTGGTAACACTTGTGTCACCCCTGGAGTTCGGGAAAGTTTAGGAGCAGGTCCAGGTTCATAAGTTCCATTAATTCCCTTCAAAAAAGTATTATTTTCTACATTATTTTGATGACATGGAGCTTCATTATGATTAAGTACTGGTTCTACACAGGCATCTAAATTTTTGTATATTTCTGTCCACTCTTCTTGAGTTTTTGTAAGAAATATATCTTTGAATTGACCTCTCATTTTTTCTTGGTCACTTGTCTGTTTCAGGCTTCCAGGATCCACTCCTAAACCTACAATTATATACATCACTAATGCCATGTTTAAAGGTATACAAGCTGTCATTTCGATGAAAAAAGTATCCCACAATTTAACCAAAACTTTTATTGAAAAGGCTGAAAAAGATATATTGCCATAGAAAATTTGAACATATCATGCATATTTTGACTAGATATATATCATTATATATTGAATGAAATATGCCAAGGATTAATATTTCTGCCATCCAGGAAAAAATAAAAATGTTAACTCGCCTATTATTCACATTCAATTTCTTTTTACAAATATGACATTATAACATTTTTTTTCAAGCTGTAATTTTACAAAAAAATCTTACTTCTATAAAATTTAAAATATCCAAAACTTTAAAAAGACGTCAAAATCTGTTTTGACAGATTGTGTGCTTTTAACAGTAAAATCACGGTACTTTTACTGTGAAAAACTACTGTATTCTCATTTAACAAAATCAGATTCTAAGATTTTAACAGTGGTTTGAAATTTAGTCTAAATTTCATAATATGAAAATTCAAATGAAAGAAAAACATTCCAATAAGAGAGAGAGAGAGAGAGAGAATCTGGTTGCAATGGTTGTCCTTAGATGGATTAGAACCTTTTTGGATGCTTTTACAAATGACTGAAGAGAGAGAGAGAGGAATTATTACAATTTTGCAGGTAATAAACAAAATAATGCAGATATTCAAGACAGGATTTTGTTAACTAAAACACATATCAAAATATTCTTTTGACCAACAAATCATACATAAGTCATACATACCAATAAGCAAATCTTTGTAAAACTTTGGTTCTAAAGCACCTACAGACATATATTTTCCATCTTTTGTTTCGTATGTATCATAAAAAGCTGCACCACCATCTAAAATATTATCACCACGAGAATTTCCCCATATTCCAAGGTCCTGTGATTTCCATAGCCAACTAGCTATAAATAGAAATAAAATATTATCATCACAAGGATTTCCCCATATACCAAGATCCTATGGCCTCCAAAGCCACCTAGCTATAAACAGAAATAAAACATTATCATCACGAGGATTTCCCCATATACCATGGTTCTGTGGCCTCAAATTTCATAAACTTAGCTAATTGACTTAAAAAAATTTCCTTTTCAAAAGATTAAGTACTTTATTGTCAACCAAAGGCAAATGCTAGGTGGGAAGGTTGCCACATTATCTCTTTCTGTAGTGCTGACTACAAAATTCCTACCTAATATCTGATCACTAATAACAAACTGCAAACTAGCATGAATATAGACTATAAACTACCAAAGCTCAAACAATAAAACACAACCAATACTAGTTTGTTGAAAAAGCTATAAAACAATAAACAATTCTGGGTCTGACACCCTAAGTGTTGAGGTATACTTTAGTCTCAAAAGGTTGAGCAGACTTCAGTTAATTCTCAGCTTTGATGGCAATTACTCTGCTCTAAAACAATTATTTTTTCAATATTCAGTGTCAGAAGAGAATGATAGGATGAAGTATCTACTTATTACCATTGACATTTTTCCTGATATGTATGAGATAAACCCTTGAAAATTAAAATCCATGTTAGCACTGTTGATTTTCAAAATTTCAGCAGATGGCTTGGTCATGCTCTGTATAAACATGTGTCACACAAACAAATTTCCTTCAGAGTTACTAAGCACAAACAACACGATTTTTGAAGAATTACACAATTTCCACTCTATAAACAAATGAGCTTACTAGATTCTTGGTAACTCCAGTGACATAAACACATAAGACTTCTAATTATATAAAATTTCAAACAAAATACATACCCACATAAGCTGACCCATCAACCATATTGGCATCTATAATTTGACCTTTCCCAGAATTCACTCTTTCAAAGAGTGCCATAGCAATTCCAAATGCACACATAAGACCTCCACCAGCAAAATCAGCTACCAGATTGACCGGAGGATAAGGTCTATCCCCTTTCCTTCCTAGGAAAGACAGTGCACCTGGAAAATAGATCAATGTAAGTAAGATAGATATGGTACTATAACTGATGTAGTTACTGTCTTCATAAACATTTGAGTACAAACTTAACATTGCTGAGTGGATGTTATGACCTAGATACAAATGACTACATGTAGATATAGCCAGTGTGTGTTATAACTTATATAAATGACTAGATATAGCCAGTGTGTGTTATAACTTATATAAATGACTAGATATAGCCAGTGTGTGTTATAACTTATATGACTAGATATAGCCAGTGTGTGTTATAACTTATATAAATGACTAGATATAGCCAGTGTGTGTTATAACTTATATAAATGACTAGATATAGCCAGTGTGTGTTATAACTTATACAAATGACTAGATATAGCCAGTGTGTGTTATAACTTATACAAATGACTAGATATAGCCAGTGTGTGTTATAACTTATATAAATGACTAGATATAGCCAGTGTGTGTTATAACTTATATAAAATGACTAGATATAGCCAGTGTGTGTTATAACTTATATAAAATGACTAGATATAGCCAGTGTGTGTTATAACTTATATAAATGACTAGATATAGCCAGTGTGTGTTATAACTTATATAAATGACTAGATATAGCCAGTGTGTGTTATAACTTATATAAATGACTAGATATAGCCAGTGTGTGTTATAACTTATATAAATGACTAGATATAGCCAGTGTGTGTTATAACTTATATAAATGACTAGATATAGCCAGTGTGTGTTATAACTTATACAAATGACTAGATATAGCCAGTGTGTGTTATAACTTATATAAATGACTAGATATAGCCAGTGTGTGTTATAACTTATACAAATGACTAGATATAGCCAGTGTGTGTTATAACTTATATAAATGACTAGATATAGCCAGTGTGTGTTATAACTTATTATATAAATGACTAGATATAGCCAGTGTGTGTTATAACTTATATAAATGACTAGATATAGCCAGTGTGTGTTATAACTTATATAAATGACTAGATATAGCCAGTGTGTGTTATAACTTATATAAATGACTAGATATAGCCAGTGTGTGTTATAACTTATATAAAATGACTAGATATAGCCAGTGTGTGTTATAACTTATATAAATGACTAGATATAGCCAGTGTGTGTTATAACTTATATAAATGACTAGATATAGCCAGTGTGTGTTATAACTTATATAAATGACTAGATATAGCCAGTGTGTGTTATAACTTATATAAATGACTAGATATAGCCAGTGTGTGTTATAACTTATATAAATGACTAGATATAGCCAGTGTGTGTTATAACTTATATAAATGACTAGATATAGCCAGTGTGTGTTATAACTTATTATAAATGACTAGATATAGCCAGTGTGTGTTATAACTTATATAAATGACTAGATATAGCCAGTGTGTGTTATAACTTATACAAATGACTAGATATAGCCAGTTTGTGTTATAACTTATATAAATGACTAGATATAGCCAGTGTGTGTTATAACTTATATAAATGACTAGATATAGCCAGTGTGTGTTATAACTTATACAAATGACTAGATATAGCCAGTGTGTGTGATATAACTTATACAAATGACTA
Organism: Atrina japonica; assembly: GCA_030159075.1. NCBI lineage: Eukaryota > Metazoa > Mollusca > Bivalvia > Pterioida > Pinnidae > Atrina > Atrina japonica. Next base: position 240,202 of record BROG01000106.1, on the reverse strand, counting down.
AATATAGCCAGTGTGTGTTATAACTTATATAAATGACTAGATATAGCCAGTGTGTGTTATAACTTATATGACTAGATATAGCCAGTGTGTGTTATAACTTATATAAATGACTAGATATAGCCAGTGTGTGTTATAACTTATATGACTAGATATAGCCAGTGTGTGTTATAACTTATATAAATGACTAGATATAGCCAGTGTGTGTGTTATAACTTATATAAATGACTAGATATAGCCAGTGTGTGTTATAACTTATACAAATGACTAGATATAGCCAGTTTGTGTTATAACTTATATAAATGACTAGATATAGCCAGTGTGTGTTATAACTTATACAAATGACTAGATATAGCCAGTGTGTGTTATAACTTATACAAATGACTAGATATAGCCAGTGTGTGTTATAACTTATATAAATGACTAGATATAGCCAGTGTGTGTTATAACTTATATAAATGACTAGATATAGCCAGTGTGTGTTATAACTTATATAAATGACTAGATATAGCCAGTGTGTGTTATAACTTATACAAATGACTAGATATAGCCAGTTTGTGTTATAACTTATATAAATGACTAGATATAGCCAGTGTGTGTTATAACTTATATAAATGACTAGATATAGCCAGTGTGTGTTATAACTTATATAAATGACTAGATATATAGCCAGTGTGTGTTATAACTTATACAAATGACTAGATATAGCCAGTGTGTGTTATAACTTATATAAATGACTAGATATAGCCAGTGTGTGTGTATAACTTATATAAATGACTAGATATAGCCAGTGTGTGTTATAACTTATATAAATGACTAGAAATAGCCAGTGTGTGTTATAACTTATATAAATGACTAGATATAGCCAGTGTGTGTTATAACTTATACAAATGACTAGATATAGCCAGTGTGTGTTATAACTTATACAAATGACTAGATATAGCCAGTGTGTGTTATAACTTATATAAATGACTAGATATAGCCAGTGTGTGTTATAACTTATACAAATGACTAGATATAGCCAGTGTGTGTTATAACTTATATGACTAGAAATAGCCAGTGTGTGTTATAACATATAAATGACTAGATATAGCCAGTGTGTGTTATAACTTATATAAATGACTAGATATAGCCAGTGTGTGTTATAACTTATACAAATGACTAGATATAGCCAGTGTGTGTTATAACATACAAATGACTAGATATAGCCAGTGTGTGTTATAACTTATACAAATGACTAGATATAGCCAGTGTGTGTTATAACTTATATAAATGACTAGTAGATATAGCCAGTGTGTGTTATAACTTATATAAATGACTAGATATAGCCAGTGTGTGTTATAACTTATATAAATGACTAGTAGATATAGCCAGTGTGTGTTATAACTTATATAAATGACTAGATATAGCCAGTGTGTGTTATAACTTATATAAATGACTAGATTTAGCCAGTGTGTGTTATAACTTATACAAATGACTAGTAGATATAGCCAGTGTGTGTTATAACTTATATAAATGACTAGATATAGCCAGTGTGTGTTATAACTTATATAAAATGACTAGATATAGCCAGTGTGTGTTATAACTTATACAAATGACTAGATATAGCCAGTGTGTGTTATAACTTATATGACTAGAAATAGCCAGTGTGTGTTATAACATATAAAATACTAGATATAGCCAGTGTGTGTTATAACTTATATGACTAGAAATAGCCAGTGTGTGTTATAACTTATATAAATGACTAGATATAGCCAGTGTGTGTTATAACTTATACAAATGACTAGATATAGCCAGTGTGTGTTATAACATACAAATGACTAGATATAGCCAGTGTGTGTTATAACTTATATAAATGACTAGATATAGACAGTGTGTGTTATAACTTATACAAATGACTAGATATAGCCAGTGTGTGTTATAACTTATACAAATGACTAGTAAATATAGTCAGTGTGTGTTATAACTTATATAAATGACTAGATACAGCCAGTGTGTGTTATAACTTATACAAATGACTAGATATAGCCAGTGTGTGTTATAACTTATACAAATGACTAGTAGATATAGCCAGTGTGTGTTATAACTTATATAAATGACTAGTAGATATAGCCAGTGTGTGTTATAACTTATACAAATGACTAGAAATAGCCAGTGTGTGTTATAACTTATACAAATGACTAGTAGATATAGCCAGTGTGTGTTATAACTTATACAAATGACTAGAAATAGCCAGTGTGTGTTATAACTTATATAAATTACTAGATATAGCCAGTGTGTGTTATAACATACAAATGACTAGATATAGCCAGTGTGTGTTATAACTTATACAAATGACTAGATATAGCCAGTGTGTGTTATAACTTATATAAATGACTAGATATAGCCAGTGTGTGTTATAACTTATACAAATGACTAAATATAGCCAGTGTGTGTTATAACTTATATAAATGACTAGATATAGCCAGTGTGTGTTATAACTTATATAAATGACTAGATATAGCCAGTGTGTGTTATAACTTATATAACTAAATATAGCCAGTGTGTGTTATAACTTATATAAATGACTAGATATAGCCAGTGTGTGTTATAACTTATATAAATGACTAGATATAGCCAGTGTGTGTTATAAATTTATACAAATGACTAGATATAGCCAGTGTGTGTTATAACTTATATAAATGACTAGATATAGCCAGTGTGTGTTATAACTTATATAAATGACTAGATATAGCCAGTGTGTGTTATAACTTATATAAATGACTAGATATAGCCAGTGTGTGTTATAACTTATACAAATGACTAGTAGATATAGCCAGTGTGTGTTATAACTTATATAAATGACTAGATATAGCCAGTGTGTGTTATAACTTATATAAATGACTAGATATAGCCAGTGTGTGTTATAACTTATACAAATGACTAGATATAGCCAGTGTGTGTTATAACTTATATGACTAGAAATAGCCAGTGTGTGTTATAACATATAAATGACTAGATATAGCCAGTGTGTGTTATAACTTATATGACTAGAAATAGCCAGTGTGTGTTATAACTTATATAAATGACTAGATATAGCCAGTGTGTGTTATAACTTATACAAATGACTAGATATAGCCAGTGTGTGTTATAACATACAAATGACTAGATATAGCCCAGTGTGTGTTATAACTTATATAAATGACTAGATATAGACAGTGTGTGTTATAACTTATACAAATGACTAGATATAGCCAGTGTGTGTTATAACTTATACATATGACTAGTAAATATAGTCAGTGTGTGTTATAACTTATATAAATGACTAGATATAGCCAGTGTGTGTTATAACTTATACAAATGACTAGATATAGCCAGTGTGTGTTATAACTTATACAAATGACTAGTAGATATAGCCAGTGTGTGTTATAACTTATATAAATGACTAGTAGATATATAGCCAGTGTGTGTTATAACTTATATACAAATGACTAGAAATAGCCAGTGTGTGTGTTATAACTTATACAAATGACTAGTAGATATAGCCAGTGTGTGTTATAACTTATACAAATGACTAGAAATAGCCAGTGTGTGTTATAACTTATATAAATTACTAGATATAGCCAGTGTGTGTTTATAAACATACAAATGACTAGATATAGCCAGTGTGTGTTATAACTTATACAAAATGACTAGATATAGCCAGTGTGTGTTATAACTTATATAAATGACTAGATATAGCCAGTGTGTGTTATAACTTATACAAATGACTAAATATAGCCAGTGTGTGTTATAACTTATATAAATGACTAGATATAGCCAGTGTGTGTTATAACTTATATAAATGACTAGATATAGCCAGTGTGTGTTATAACTTATATAACTAAATATAGCCAGTGTGTGTTATAACTTATATAAATGACTAGATATAGCCAGTGTGTGTTATAACTTATATAAATGACTAGATATAGCCAGTGTGTGTTATAATTTATACAAATGACTAGATATAGCCAGTGTGTGTTATAACTTATATAAATGACTAGATATAGCCAGTGTGTGTTATAACTTATATAAATGACTAGATATAGCCAGTGTGTGTTATAACTTATATAAATGACTAGATATAGCCAGTGTGTGTTATAACATACAAATGACTAGATATAGCCAGTGTGTGTTGTTAGCCTTTAGATCTAAAACAGTAATATTTTGTAGTAAATTGTTAGCCTTTAAATCTAAAACAGTAATATTTTGTAGTAAATTGTTAGCCTTTAGATCTAAATATGTAATATTTTGTAGTAAATTGTTAGCCTTTAGATCTAAAACAGTAATTGTTAGCCTTTAGATCTAAATATGTAATATTTTGTAGTAAATTGTTAGCCTTTAGATCTAAATATGTAATATTTTGTAGTAAATTGTTAGCCTTTAGATCTAAAACAGTAATATTTTGTAGTAAATTGTTAGCCTTTAGATCTAAATATGTAATATTTTGTAGTAAATTGTTAGCCTTTAGATCTAAAACAGTAATATTTTGTAGTAAATTGTTAGCCTTTAGATCTAAATATGTAATATTTTGTAGTAAATTGTTAGCCTTTAGATCTAAATATGTAATATTTTGTAGTAAATTGTTAGCCTTTAGATCTAAATATGTTTAGATCAAATGCTTTTGAATTGCTTCTGTCTTGTATTTTATCATACATTTATTTCAGCTCTCTCACAATGATTGTGTGTATGGAGTGTGTACCACTGGCACTACCAGGTAACATCTTATGTTGCTAATAATTTGATAATGACCAAATCATCATTAGAATCTTTGACTTTATACTGTTAGTGTCAAACAATCGACTAACCAAAGATGAGTGACTGATCGCAAAGGAACGTACCTTGTATGAATCATTCAACACTTTTTCAAAAACTTTCCAAACTTCAAAGACTGCCACGCTATTCTAATCAGATGAAGGTCACATATCAACAACAGTCAGCTTCAACTTCACAGCATGATGCAGAGATAAGGGAATGTCTCAAAATCAAAATAGCCAAGGAATAATTGCACATTAGACCAATTTTGTTTACATTGACAGTACCACGAATATTCACAATCCAGTCAAAATTAGAAAATTTACATGTCACACGCAACAGCCTTTAAATTTTACCCATGTATTCAACATTGGTAAATCTACATGCACGCACGTAATGGTCTACAATTTTTTACATGCAATCATTCTTTTCTACGTGAATTACATACTACAGTACGTGAATGGGCATGCTGTTATACAAATTACTAGATATAATCAGTGTGAGTTATGACTTGTACAAATGACTAGATATAGCCAGTTTGAGTTATGACTTAAACAGGTAACTAGGTATGACCAATGGGAGTTTGACTTATACAAATGACTAGATATAACCAGTTTAAGCTATGAATTACACAAATGACTAGATATGACCAGTGTGAGGTATGACTTATACAGATGACTAGATATACCCATTGTGAGGTATGACTTATACAGATGACTAGATATACCCATTGTGAGGTATGACTTATACAGATGACTAGATATACCCATTGTGAGGTATGACTTATACAGATGACTAGATATACCCAGTGTGAGGTATGACTTATACAGATGACTAGATATACCCATTGTGAGGTATGACTTACACAGATGACTAGATATGACCAGTGTTTGCTATGACATATACAGATAATTAGATATGACCAATGTCAGTTATGACTTATACAAATGACTAGATATAACCAGTTTGAGTTATGATTTAAACAGATGACTAGATATGACTTATACAAATGATTAGATATGACCAGTGTGAGATATGACCAGTGTGAGTTATGACTACTGAGATATGACCAGTGTGAGTTATGACTACTGAGATATGACCAGTGTGAGTTATGACTAGTGTGAGATATGACCAGTGTGAGTTATGACTAGTGTGAGATATGGCCAGTGAATTAGGACCAGCGTGAGATATGACCAGTGTGAGTTATGACTAGTGTGAGATATGACCAGTGAATTAGGACCAGTGTGAGTTACAACTAGAGAGATATGACCAGTGTGAGATATGACCAGTGTGAGATATGACCAGTCAGATATGACCAGTGTGAGATATGACCAGTGTGAGATATGGCCAGTGTGAGATATGACCAGTTTGAGATATGACCAGTGTGAGTTATGACCAGTGTGAGTTATGACCAGTGTGAGATATGACCAGTGTGAGGTGTGAGATATGACCAGTGTGAGTTATGACCAGTGTGAGATATGACCAGTTATGACCAGTGTGAGATATGACCAGTGTGAGTTACAACTAGTGAGATATGACCAGTGTGAGATATGACCAGTGTGAGTTATGACCAGTGTGAGTTATGACCAGTGTGAGATATGACCAGTGTGAGATATGACCAGTGTGAGATATGACGAGTGTGAGTTATGACTAGCGTGAGATATGACCAGTGCGAGATATGACCAGTGTGAGTTATGACTAGTGTGAGATATGGCCAGTGAATTAGGACCAGCGTGAGATATGACCAGTGTGAGTTATGACTAGTGTGAGATATGACCAGTGAATTAGGACCAGTGTGAGTTACAACTAGAGAGATATGACCAGTGTGAGATATGACCAGTGTGAGATATGACCAGTCAGATATGACCAGTGTGAGATATGGCCAGTGTGAGATATGACCAGTTTGAGATATGACCAGTGTGAGTTATGACCAGTGTGAGTTATGACCAGTGTGAGATATGACCAGTGTGAGGTGTGAGATATGACCAGTGTGAGTTATGACCAGTGTGAGATATGACCAGTGTGAGTTATGACCAGTGTGAGATATGACCAGTGTGAGTTATGACCAGTGTGAGATATGACCAGTGTGAGTTACAACTAGTGAGATATGACCAGTGTGAGATATGACCAGTGTGAGTTATGACCAGTGTGAGTTATGACCAGTGTGAGATATGACCAGTGTGAGATATGACCAGTGTGAGTTATGACCAGTGTGAGATATGACGAGTGTGAGTTATGACTAGCGTGAGATATGACCAGTGCGAGATATGACCAGTGTGAGTTATGACCAGTGTGAGATATGGCCAGTGAATTAGGACCAGTGTGAGTTATGACCAGTGTAAGATATGACCAGTGTGAGTTATGACCAATGTGAGATATGACCAGTGTGAGTTATGACCAGTGTGAGATATGACCAGTGTGAGTTATGACCAGTGTGAGATATGACCAGTGAATTAGGACCAGCATGAGATATGACCAGTGTGAGTTATGACCAGCGTGAGATATGACCAGTGTGAGATATGACCAGTGTGAGTTATGACCAGTGTGAGATATGACCAGTGTGAGTTATGACCAGTGTGAGTTATGACCAGTGTGAGTTATGACCAGTGTGTGAGTTTTGACCAATGTGAGATATGACCAGTGTGAGTTATACCTACATACAAACCACTAGTTATACCAAGTATGAGCTTTAACATCAACCTATAATTTTATATAATAGATCAACTTACCAGAGATAGCAATGTAGTTTATGTCATGTCCAGCCTTTTCAGATAATGGTCCTTTTTGTCCATATCCTGTTAACCTGGCATAGACAAGTCTTGGATTATCAGATATCAGCACCTCTGGACCCAGTCCCATTTTCTCCATAACTCCTGAAAGAAAACGCTGTCATGTATTAATATGCTCATCTGCATAATTTAGATTCAGACCTTTTTTCTGGTAGTTCCCAAGAGGCCGATATTCTGCCCCATTCCAAATGCAAAATATATTCATGTTACCATTTGATGAAAATAGTTATAATCTATCCTGTAATTTACAGGTTTTGCTGCATCACTAACCTTTTCTAAATGGCTCAATCACAACATCAGCTGTAGAACAGAGTTTACGCACAACCCGGACACCATCTCTATTTTTCAAATCAACTGCTACAGACTGTTTCCCCCTGCCCATTCTGTCAAGATTTATTTTTGCTTTTGTCTGTAAGTGGAATAAAATGTTCATGAAAAATAATTCTGCAAAGACATTTACATCTATATAACAAAATTTACAAACATTGCCTATGCATGGAGTCGAACCTGCAATCACTGGTCTATGAGTCAGGTGCTCTACTGATCCAACTAAAGGGGAAACCCCACTAGCTCAAGCTAGTAAGAACACCATACAACTAATGCTGCCACATTAACCTACCCTGTCAACTCTAATGACTTTGGCACCAAAGTCCGAAAGAATCATTCCACAGAATGGTGCAGGAGCCAGCCCAGCCATTTCTATCACCTTTATTCCTCTTAGTGCCATCTAAAAATAAAAAGTATACAACTGAATTACACAATAATTATGATGATACAATTTGAAATCTTAATATTTTTACACAGCAGGCAATGATATTTTGGTGCAATTTTTAGCCATATTACAGCTTTTTCCCTGTTGAAAAAATGGCAGACTCTTGAAAATTACCAAGCTGATTTCTTTCGATTAATTCTTTGGCACATACTAAGAGATTTTCCACATTTTTGGGGGAATGGCCCAGGCCAAGCATTTTGGGCATTTTAACAACATTTTATTGGAACTGTGAAATACAAAATGCACAAAACTGTTTAAAAATACAAGAATCTCTTCAAATTCATCTGTGAAATTTTGCCTGCAAACTAGGAAATTTTGGTTTTGCATTGGAAATTGATTATTGGGCCTTATGTCAGCTCCCTACAATAACCTGGCATCATACATGAAGAGTGGAAAATCACGGGGGTCAAAAATCAAAATGTCATATGACAACGGTACTATGATAAATTTTCTTCCTTCTGATTGGATACCATATCCTACAGCAAACAACTGATCTAAACAAGTCTCACAAAGTCATATTCTATATATAAGCTGAAATCAAATAATGGCAGATTATTGGTCCAGTACTAGTTACGGCACTAGTGACTACTGATATTTATGGTAAAGCTGATATAATTTTTTTTTGTTAGGGCCAAGTCTATTACACAAATGACTAGGCCAAATTCTGCCCTGATTTTAAGTTACATTTTTGGGGTTAAAATCAGGGGCAGCAGTCCTCCCAAGTACTTTCTTAGTAGCAAGATGCTGTGACATTTTCACAGCAACATATCAATCTTTTTAACTACCTATTTTAAAAAGCCATCACCAATATGTTGTGTCATGACATAATTCCATTTATAAAAGGCGTGAATTCTAGATGCCCATCAGTTTTCTTTACATGTCATCTTGTTTTCCATTTCAACTCAGAGGAAAATGCAACACGTTTACTGATTGGCTGACTGTAAAATATCAATGGACATGCATTCATAGTTAACTAATCAGCGAAATTATCACATTTTTATACAAGTTTAAAATGGAAAACAGGAAAACATGTAAAAAAAAAAAGTTAACATTACTAATCTGTATGATCACCATGTTGTCCTAATTAATTTGTGGTTTCTTACAAAGAATTTTTTTAGTTTAATTAGGCCCAAAACAATTACAGAATTTTGACTTACAACTTCTGTATCAGTGTGCAATACTCATGTTACTAGTACTGTAAAATTTCACCCTTGCGTGAACTACACACGTAGACACGGGCGAGTTACAAATATAAACAAACATAGGTCCGACTGCCCCTTTCGGTTGTAGACTTCTGTAACCGCCGACCGGCTAGCTCTTTCAGAAAATAAAACGACAATCAAATTGACTTTAGACACAAGAACATTTATTACAAAATAAATAAGAACAAAAATACGGAGACAACACAAATTTAAGTGGTGAACAAAAACAGAAAAACAGGTCTTAAATTACCTGTCTGTCGACCTAAGCCTAGGGACATTCAAATACAAAGTGAAAACTGGTCACACAAAGGAACACATTTAATAGAGTACACACTGCCAAATAAATCCACCAAAGTAAACCAAAACTACATATTTATTTTTCATTCTTCCTAAAACTAAAGTATGAAAACAAATAGTAATTATTTTTACTTAACCCAAACTATTTCACACGTATCCCGTGCCCCGTGTCAGACCCAACGCCAAAAACTACCACTTTATAAAATTATAATATAAATTAAGAAAAACATTAAAACAGACTCACGATACACGAAAACACACACAACCAGTGTCTAAAATAGTCATTTAATTTGTAGAAGTGAATGATGGCAACAGAGAGGAAGGATTGGAAATAATATAAAAAAAGAAGTTCACCTCACACGAACATATCAATAAGATGAAGGAAGGGAAATAGAGAGCGTAACATTGTGTCACGCTTGCTTGCAGCATTCACAAACACACATGTGCATACAAGCTTGCTATATTAAGACTGTTAAACGAGGTTAGCACTGTTAAAGTTAGGTAATTAGAAAATAAATGAGAAAGAAATAAAATTATAATAAACTAAATGATAGATCAAAGAAAAATATCAGCAAGAATAGACAGGTTCGTCACAGTACTACTACCAGTCTACTGGACCAGTACTTTTCAAGATTTCAGTTTTTTGGCAATTACTATTTCACCAATATTTTGCACAAAAATTGTGAATAAACGTACATTTCTTCTTCAAACAACCGTGCATGCTTTAATATTGCAATTTCCCCATTAAATCAAAGCATTGGTGAGGAGGTGGAGTTGACTAAGAGGTAATGTTGACTCAATGGTAAAACACTGGGCTGCCATGCCAAGGGTCTAGGGTTCGATCCCCACTGGGGAAAACCTGAAAATTTTGTGGTTTGGTTTTTCAGAGGTAATTTATCATCTCCCATGCCCGACACGGGGGTATATAAACGTGACTGGCTGAGGCATGCAGATTTGATTATCCTGTTAAATGTTTGCCTCATGTGAGCAGGCACATTAAAAAAATGCTGGTAGAAGTCCAGTCCTGAACAAACAGATCTATTACACACCTTCCAGCATTCACAAGCACACATGTGCATACAAAGAGGAGGGCGGTCAATGAGAGATAAAGAATATATAAAAATAATTTCTGTGGAAACACTGGGTATAATCAGAATTTTTATATGTCCCATCATATCCGATTTTACCCAGTGTTTCCACAGAAATTAGTATAAAAACATTCCCTCCAAGAAGAACGGCCTCACTCGGCAGGTTATAACATTCAATCAAGAATTGTTGGTGAACGACTCCTTAATAACAGTAACATTAATACAGCCAACAAAATCCACAAAATTCTGTCGGGTGCCCTTCCTGAAGAAAAAGATTTGGTCCCTACCAGTATTAATGGGAGTAGTTCTGTACTACTGTAGTCTGTACTGTACAGTAGCCTACACAGATAGCACTACACTCTACAGCCTACTAGTTGTAAACAAGAAATATTATGACAATTACGAATTAAAGACGTGTAATACCATAATCAGTCTAAATATCTTGTATTAGATATTTTCATAACCAGGCGTTTACAAAATCGACGAAAAATGACATACCTTTACTGTAGTTTCAGTTTATCTCGTTTGTCTGCTATCTTCACATTTAGTACTTTGATCCTCTAAAATTGTTTATGGTATGCCGATCCCAATCCAAAACACCCAACAGGTAAAAAGCAACTTTGGAAAATATTAATGAATGTAGAATATGCAGCCACTTGCCAAAATTTTGCAAACAAAATAATTTTCTATTATATTTCATATAAAACCAAGTTTTTTAAAACAAAATATTGTGAAGCCATTAATTCATATCGCATATCTCAATAGAATTTTCATCTATGTAGAAAATGTTTCTAGATTGCAATATGCTTGTTTGGATATAATTTTCATAATTATATTTTTTTTTTCTAATTTATAAAAAGTTTGACATTAATCAAATAAAAAGTAAAAAGTGGTTTAATTGAAGGCCAAATTCTAATAAAGTTTTGAAAGGAGGACAGTGGTGTAATACAAGTGTGTAGTAGACTTATGTGTCTGAACATGCTATATATAGCATTAATTTTATATAGGTATTGTTAATTTATAATTTCGATATAAATGATTTTGTATAACCTAGATTGCAGCCTATATCATCAATTTTTAATGAAAATATTTGCATTAGAAGATAGATATATTTTTATATATTTTTTTCTAAATAGGTTAGCAACATTTTATCTTTCTTGCTTTCAAGAGAAGCTCTCTGTAATGAAAATGTAGGCATAGGTATGTTAGCTAATGCCATTTTCCTTCCCAATAGCTTTCTATGTTAAATGAACTTCTTCCAGTAACTGTCGCAAATTTTTAAATGCTTTCATCAATTCTTGCAAAATGTCTGTTTCTGTCTACGAACAAAGAAGGAAATGATGCTACAAATTACGCTTGTCATGTATGAATACTGGCAGTTTTAATAAAAATTAGAAAATGACCCATTCAAAACCAATTTCGAAATTTAAGATATTGTAGTATACCTGGATATTTTCATTGTTTTACGACAGAAAATATATTTCCCATAATCACTATAGTCCCAAAGATGTCATGCCAAAGTCATGCTTGAAAATTTCTCCTTCATTCTAAATTTGCTCTCTCATCTCAGGACGAAAATGGCAAAATTTAAACGAGAGCAAAATTTTCCAAGTATTCAGTAGAACATAGACTTCCACACGAATGTTCAAAAGTTCCCTCATGTAGGGTTTACCACTATTTGATTGTTTAAATGGCGTTTTATGCCACAATAAAACAATTAACCATTTCCGAGTTCTTACGTAATCTGTTTTTGGATTCGGATTTTTCATGCGCCGATTCAAATTTGTTATGCTTAGCCATTTCCGGTATGTGTATTTGCGTCAATCAAGAAATAAAATGCTCGGTGTCATACAATAAATCAAAATGTAACAATATTCCATTTCTGTTATAGTGTTCAGACGTTAATGTCAGTTTGTTTGTGACCAAAATGGACTAGTGACAATAATCTGGCCTTCAGAATTTCTTGATTGACGCAGAGACACATACCGGAAATTGCTAAGCATAACAAAGTTGGATCGGCGCATGAAAAATATGAATCAAATGGATTACAGAAGAACTCGAAAATGGTCTTTTCAATTATATAGTGGCAGCCAGCTTAAATGGTGGAGGAGAAAAGCTAATTACAAGGTACATGAGAAGGGACCACTGAAATTCTGCACCCAATTAATATACAAACGTTCTGATAAAATCAGATAAGATTCCAGTAAAGTTTAGACCTGTACTGACCAGAAGTGAGATGCTTTACTGACTGATGCACAAAGCTCTAACCACTATGCCATGGAGCCCCATTCCTCCCCCGATGTATACCTAACGCACAGTAATGGATGGAGATAAAGTATTAACACTTTGAACAATGCAGCAGTGGAACGGCTCAATGTTCCATATAGTTGGAAATTTTAGTGAGATACAAAGTTACCATTTTGTCCTTGAAAAATGGTACATTAAACTATAGCGAGAAGAAATTTTTGCAATTTCATGATTCCAAACAAAAAAAATTCTGAAATAATATATATCAGGCTATACATCATAACTTATCTACACGGCATAAATCAAAGCTAGCATAGCACTTCAGTCAGAACAGTATATCGTATCTATATATGTACAATCATATGAATGACTTTAACATCTGATGCAAAAGGAATTGTTAGCGATACTAAGTTTTAGCAATCTCAACACTCTCGCTAATACGGCCAAAATTGAATCCTCGCTTAAAATTCTGATTTCACTGTACTCTGATTTAAAGACAATAATTATCACACTAAAATAGTAAAAATAGTGATTTATTTATATCTAATTATAAAGAATTAACAATTGTAAGTTACCAATCACAAATCAGTATCTATGGTCACAAGTAAAATTAACATAATAACCAATGAATAACAAGTAATTTTAAAAATCAGTCAAAGTCATAGTGCAATTAAACATGAGAGTTCTACAGATATCGTATATAAAAGTTTTTACATTATTTGCACACACACTCTCAAACTCACAGACACACACACTCTAACACACACATGCACTCACATACACACTCACACACATGCACTCACACACACACATACACTCTCTCTCTCAAACACACACACTATAACAAACACACATGCACTCACACACACACACATGCACTCACACACACTCTCACACACATGCACTCACAATGCACTCACACACACTCTCTCTCTCTCTAACACACACACTAACACACATGCACTCACACACACACTCTCATACACAAATACACTCACTCTCTCTTAATTCATCAATCATATATAATTTTGATATTTACATAATAATATATCATATACGGTAACATTTTTTTCCTAACACGCCACTCTCTCACACACATCCACACATGCACTCACATACACACTCATGCTCTCATGCAAACACATACACTTTCACACACATTTTCTCTCTCATACACACACTCTCAATTCATTTATCATATATAATTTTGATATTTACATAATATGTTCCATATATCATATTAAAATAACGGTTTTATATCCTTATTTGCACAACTGGAGTAATCCCACGTTCTCTCCACAGAACATCCACTCACTGCTAAAACAATTATACACATGATCAACACAATCACACTCAATGCTCTCATGCAAACAACATACAATTTCACATTACATGATGCTTCTAGGTTCTATATACAACACACTCTCATCAATTCAAATAGCACATATAAAGGAATTCCCGAACTTTGAAGTTCGGATTTTACATAGGCAATATTGTCTTCTATATTTGTCAAGAAAGAGTGGTAAACAAATGTTTTTTGTACATTGGCGACAATGGTGTACGGTATTGTATACAGTAAAAAAAACCTGTGTTAGCAGTTTAAAACTGTTGTATTTTTATTTGGACAATTGTCTTGAAGTAATCAAATTGTCCGTTACAGAGATCTTAGGTCCGTTGTGAAATAAGATCGAATGACCACTCATCTTGCTCATTTTGTGAATCAACACAATCGTGGCTAGACTCCCAATTAGGCCTACTGATTCTGAATAAGCAATATGCAAGACTCCCAAATAATATTTGTGAATCATTATTAACATGAATAATTCTCGTTTATGATCTTATTAAGTGAATTGCTTCTTATGGTCAGATATTTATACCGCGAACATTTTCATGACACATCGATTAATCATGGCGCTAAATTTATGAAAGGAGCACAATTTTTAAAGGGGTCATAAAAATTTCCCGAACTTTGCGGCACGTTCGGCACGTTCATTCAACGGGATAGAAGCAAAAATCAATCGTCAAGGCGCTCGTTCTAGCTATACCTGTAAAGCGTCAAGAAAGTGCATTATAAGATATCACTGTGACGACGAGAGTTTAAATTTAAGAAATATTTTTGCATTCGCAACCATTGATTGACAATGGTGTCCAAACATTATAGGAAGAGAAGGATTTTAAAAATACTAGACGTGCAAAACATTTAATTTTTTTTCAAAACTGTTGCATGTTTTTTTTTATTTTAATTCCCGGCGATAGATGTTGAAGTAAGATCGTCACAATACGTGAAAAAATAGACTCCCATATCTTAGATCCACATAATTGATATTTGTGAATAAGATCACAATAAACATTTATTGTTCGTGTGCTAGAGTTGTCATCCCACATCTTAGGCCCATCATTCTGATATCTCTGTGTCGAAAGAATAAGATCACAATATCGTTTTGGCTTTTGACTCCCAGGAATGTTAGGCCCACTGATATTTGTGACATAAATACCACAATACGTGGCTAGACTCCCAAATTTTTAGGCACTAATTTTGATATTTATTTGAATAAGATCACAATATGTGTTCTCTAGACTGCTTGTACATCGTTAGATCCACTTGATTTGTATTCTGTGAATAAGACCACAATACAATTTGATTGGTCGGTTCTGGTTAGGGTACTGACGCGCCAGAGAGCTAATCATTAGGCTCATTGGTAGAGGGCGCAGAATCATTCGAGTTAGAATAAGATCACAATATGTGGCTAGACTCCCACATCTTAGGTCCACTGATATTTGTGAATAAGATCACAATATGTGTCTAGACCCACATCTTAGGTCCACTGATATTTGGGAGATTTACACATTGGTGTCAAATTAATTAAATGTCATGTAATAAAATAATTTACGACCTCATTTTCAGTTAATACATGGAGAAAGTGAATAATTTCCCTCGGCCTTCGATCTTAGGAAAATATCTCTTTCTTGTGTTGATAACACCATTTATTAACCTCAAATGAGGTTAATAATTGTTTATTAGCAAAAACACAAAATGCAAGATTGTAAGAGTGTTTCTCAAAATAGAAGTTGGGACATACAGCTTAGTGAGAAATTGCATGTGACAATGTAAGTTGATCATTTAAGAAGACTGTCCACTATTTCAAGGTTAAAAATAAAGATATTATGCATACTGGGGCCAACAACTTTGTCCATTGTCCAGGTAAGGAAGATATCTATAATTTGTTTTAAAAAAGATGCTAGTAGTCTAAATCAGAAAACTAGTTGTCCCTTATCGGAGGGTCTCCACTGAATTAAGGTGTCTGTCATGGCAGGTTTTACTGTACATTATCCGTTCTAATTTTTATAGTTAAAGATAAAAAACTTCCCCAGTTTTGAAAATTCTCTTGCATTATTTATCCTAAATCATTTTACCAATCTGTGCCAGTCAAAAACAATGGGTCTACTCATCTAATTGAAAAACTGGAAGGACGTGTGTTTGAAATGGAAGAAAAAAATGACAGATTACAAAAAGAAGTGAAATTCTTGTCTGAACAAATTGAAAAACAGAAAGAAACAATAGATAAATTGGAAAATCTAAAGGAAGCAAATGAGCAAAAAATAAACGATCTAGAACAACACGGTCGAGCAAATAGCATACGGATATCAGGCCTGGAAGACAATAAAAACGAGTCAGCTGAAGAATCCGTAAATAATGTTCTAAATCTATGCCACGAACAACTTGACCTGGATATCAAATCGGATGACATAGATATAGCCCACCGGATAGGGCGTTTCAGTGAGGGTCGAAACCGGACTATTATCTGTAAATTCGTACAACGACGAGTGCGTGAAAAAGTTATTAAAAATAGGTCGAAACTTGCCGGAAAACGCATATACATACAAGAGGACATGACCTCTTTAAACAATTCTTTGATTTACATGGCAAAAAAAACGTCCTGGAGTCGAAAATGCATGGATACAAAATGGGAAAGTGCTTATAAAACTCAGGTGGGGTGGCATAAAACGTATATACACGATAGGTGACCTTTATGACTTACCTCAACATAGCGAGTGAGTAATTTTTGACTTGGACATTTCAATACAGTAAGACTGTTGTCGATAATCAGGTAATCTCGCTCGTTATAAAAAAAAATGTTTATATAGAGACACATTAATCCCGTTTGTACTACCACTTTATTTAATACTCGAGAAAACCTATAGGGCCTATCGAGTCCAACCATTACTCCCCAGCCTCATGTTTTTTTCTTTTCTCTCACCTAGCCAGAGAAGAAATAAGTTACGCTTATGACTCCCTTCACTGTACGTACATATGTATCCACAAGTCACTACTGTTCATCTGCTTATGTCATTTTTTGTGACCCGCATTATATGATTAGGGCCTACAGGATTTTTACCTGTGACAATTTCTTTTTCTGTTAAATTTCGTATACATCATAGATGTACAAGACATGGTTTTCATACTTGATATATAGCTCAATACAGAGCGTAACAGACTATTTCAATCGTATCATACTTGAATAAGTGGCTATTTTTTCACCTGGCTGCTTGTTTAAACTCGTCGTCGGGCTGTGTGTGTGCGTGTGCATGTGTGTGTGTGTGTTTCGTTCCTCGCTTTTAGTCTAGTTTTTCCTCCCTCGTACAAAATTAATCATCCAATTTATATATAAGTGATGATCCAGCAGACAGTTTCACCTTTTTCTGAAACGGTTTAAATATGACATTGTGTACACTTATATGAGTATCTATATAGACAGTCATGGGCTATTTTATAACAAATGTGTTGTGATCGATATATTATGTTTGTTTACTATATATAAATTTTTCATATATATTTTTTTTCAAATACGCCCAATGATAGAAAATATTACAAGAGTGCACTTTCGAACACCGAGAAAGAATTATAATCGAACAGTCCCGAGACGAAAATGTGTACACTGCAGTATTTTTTACGAAGTCTGGTTCTTCTTTACCCCCACGTGTGAAGGTTCACGTATGTACCTCATTATATCTTTTATTGTTTGTTCTTCTTCCTTTCTCTTTCTTTCTCTATCTACTATGGCATCCATATGTATGTTTGGTATAGATTCTATTTATAGATATACAGTACTGTGCTCAAGCACCATGCCATATATGTGTCATAAAGTGTGTCAAATGGTATTTTTTAATATAAATTTGTCTTTTATTTTGGAACACACCAAGACTTATATACTTCAAACAGAGATACATGTATATATCTGTGCTTTATTTATTTTTTTCTTTACCTACAATCCCCGCATACCTGTCAACATTAGGAAATTTGTCTGGGGTAGAAATTGCGTACAATTTTTCTGAATGCATTGTCGTTCTCATATATATGCGTTTACCAATTGCGTCGAAATAAGTGAAAGGGGGAGGGTACGGGAGGGGGTGCCCCCTTCCAAAATAACAAGAAAAAATTGTAATATCAAACTTCAATATCTGCCATTTTATGCATCTAAATGGAATTATTGTCAATAATATTGATGATATATATATCACACTTCTTTTAATTTTCTAGTTGACTTTGAAATTTATAAGGAATAGATATAGGCTTTATTTTGAAGTTTTAATACATGTAATATATACATGTACACACACAGCTTGGGAGACTCAAAATGATGTTATGATCATTGTGTTACATTAGAATGTTTAAAATTTAGTAATTTGTTATAACAAATTTTAAAATATACTAAATTTTGAATATCCGAATATAACAGTTGGGTTTAGAATGCAGAAAATAAATAACTAGATTTACCTGGAAGAAATATAATCTCAGTTTGATTGCTAAATATTTGGAAGTATGATAATTTTCAAAGTCAAAGACTTGATTTATTTATTTGTTTTGTTTTGGTTTTTTTTTTTTTTTTTTTGAGATTTGAACATTTATTTCAAAAATATTTGCATACCCAAATATTTATCTTCATATGGTATCTTTTTCATTAATTGATAAGATAAAACAACAAATGATGACTGAATAGTTCACTCAAAAAAAGGAGATTTGATAAAGAAAAATCAAATCTGCTTTTAAAAAGAAAAAAAAAAAAGATTATTGAGGTTATATAAATGTGTTTACTGTCATTACTGACATTTTATTTAATTCAATTCAATGTGTTACAAGAAAATATTATTATCTTTGTATAAAATATTATGTAAATGAGATAAAACATCGTTTTTGTATTGACATCATCACAAATTTAAGATACATGTATAACACTGGATAATGTGGAGTGCGGACGTCATAGAAGACACCACGATCTCGCTTCGCTATTTCTCAGCTAAAATCTTAAAGAAAAATCATTGAGGATTGATACAGAAGCTGCATGAAATTAATATAACATCAATGATGTTAATCTTTGATAACTGTATATAGGACAGAACATATGGATAGTGATTATAGGTGTGGATGTTTAGATATGCAGGTAATCAATCTGTATATTAGGTACCTGTCCGCAGTATCATCACAGGTCATTGTGTAATTACCGTCGGCACACGTCCGATAATGACACCTCTGTATGGTCCAATGACATTAATTAATAAACAGGGTTATTAGTCAATGTTCTTCATGACTATATGGAAGATATAGGGGACTTATGTAACCTAGAATAGACGTCTTAATACTTCAATGATATGGAGGCGCCAGAAATTTCAAGCTATTTTTTGTCGCCAATTAATAGACTGAAAATTATGATTTAGAACATTTAATGCTGACAAAAACTTCTACCGATCGCCAGAAAATGGACAAGAAGCGGTAGAAATATAGGGAAATCGGTTGAAAATTAGAAAAATCGGTAGAAATCGGTAGATTTTTTCTTGGCGGTAGATGATTAGAAAAATCGGTAGACTACCGCCGAAATCGGTAGACTTGACAGGTATGTCCCCACCCCTTTATATTTACTTTCAAAAGACCCCTCACTATAGACCCCATTGTACATGTAGCCTATTCTCCTGTAAATTATGCTCCTCATACAGTCTCTACATAATGTCTACTATACTAATAACTATATATATGCAGCTGTTTGTATATACTCATAAATGTAATAATACAAAAATACATTTATTTATTATACCATGATGGAGAACACAAATAATTTAACTATATTGTCTGTTAATTGTCAAGGTCTTCAAAATAAACAGAAAAGACTAGATGTCTTCCATTATTTAAAAGATAAAAAAATTAGTATTTATGCCTTACAGGATACACATTTTACTAAAGAACAGGAATCTCAAATTGCCTCTGAATGGGGATATAAATGCCTTTTTAGTTCATTTTCATCAAATTCCTGTGGTGTAGCCATTCTTTTTAATAACAATTTTGAATGTAAAATTAAAAATACATTTATTGATAATCAAGGTAATTATTGTATTGTAGACTTGGTTATAGAACAAAATACTATAGTAACTTTAGTTAACATATACGGTCCAAACATTGACTCGCCAGACTTTTATAAAAATATTGAAAATAAAATAAATAATATAGGTAACCATAAAATAATAATGATGGGAGATTTTAATTTGACGTTAGACCAAAATAAAGATACATACAACTATAGAAATGTTAATAATCCTCAAGCTAAGAAAACAGTTATAGATATGATAAAAAATATGGAATTATGTGATCCCTTTAGAGAACTTTATCCTGATCTCAAACGTTATACATGGAGAAAAAAAAATCCCATTAAACAAGCAAGGTTAGATTTCTATTTAATTTCGGACACTTTCATTTCGACTGTTAAATCATGTAAAATTTTACTCAGTTACAGATCAGACCATTCTATGATCACAATAAAAATTGAATTAAATGAATTTAAACGAGGAAAGGGCTTATGGAAATTTAATAATTCCCTTTTAAACGATCCAAATTATATTGAACTAGTCAAAAAAAACTATTTTAGAAACAAAACAACAATATGCCATACCAGTATATAATCTTGATAAAATATCTGATATTACAAATGATCAATTACAATTCAAAATCAGTGACCAACTATTTTTTGAAATACTATTAACAGAAATACATGGTAAAACAATTTCGTTCTCATCATTTAAAAAGAAACAAATTAACATACTTGAAAATCAATTGGTTAAAGACATAAATAAATTAGAGTCCAATTTAAATGCAACAAATTGTGAAAACTTAGATCAATTAAAAGTACAATTAGAAAATATACGAAATGAAGGGTGTTATTATGAGATCCAAAGTACAATGGTTAGAAGAAGGAGAACTACCCACAAAATACTTTTTGACTCTAGAAAACAAAAATTTCACATCCAAATTAATGTACCTTCTAGAAAAAGATAACGGGGAAATTATAACGAATCAAGAAAAAATTTTAAATGAAATCCAGCTTTTTTATACAAATCTATTTGCTAACATTGATGAAGAAATACAAGAAAATTTTTCCTTAAATGAAACTTTTAAAAATATTAAGATTAATAAAGTGTCAGAAAAAGATAATAAAAGAATACAAGGGGAAATAACAAATAATGAAGCATTAAACGCTCTAAAAAACATGAAAAACAACAAAAGTCCAGGATCTGATGGTTACACAGTTGAATTTTTTAAAATGTAAGTGAATTTACTATTAGATCGATAAATGAAGGTTATAAAACAACAAATATGTCAATAACACAAAGACAAGGTATAATTACCTGTATTCCTAAGGGCAATAAACCTAAACAGTATTTAAAAAATTGGCGACCAATTACATTACTAAATATAACTTATAAAATTGCTTCAGGATGCATTGCCCACAGAATAAAATCAGTTTTAAATTATTTAATAAATGAAGATCAAACTGGCTTTCTTTCAGGAAGATTTTTAGGTGAAAACATTAGAACTGTATATGATATTATGAATTTTACTGAAAAGTATAATATACCTGGAATGATTTTTTTAATAGACTTTGAATAAGCCTTTGATTCAATATCATGGAATTTTATATTTAAAGTGCTAAATTTCTTTAATTTCAATAATTCAATAATAAAATGGGTAAAATCTTTTACAAATAACATTTTTTCAAACATAAACATGGGTGGCAATCTATCTCGACCAATCAAAATATCTAGGGGATGTCGACAAGGTGATCCTGTCTCTAGTTATTTATTTCTTTTATGTGCAGAAATATTATCATTAAAACTTAAAAACAACAAACTTATTAAAGGTATAAAAATTAAAGATACTGATTACATTTTAAGTCAATTTGCAGACGACACAACAATATTTTTAGATGGATCCCAACTATCATTAAAAACAACTTTAGATGAAATTAAATGATTTGGCCAAATATCGGGTCTTAAAATAAATCTGACAAAATCTCATGTAATCTGGATAGGCTCTAAAGCATTTAGTCAAGATAAATATTTAATTTGTGAAAGACTATCATGGAACAAAACAAAATTTGAATTACTGGGTATTGACTTTGATGTTGATATAGAGAATATACCAAATATTAACTTTTCCAAAAAAATTAAAGAAATTGAACAAACAATTAATCAATGGAAACAACGATTCATAACTCCAATTGGAAAAACTACTATCATAAAATCACTTCTTTTACCCAAACTTACACATTTATTTCAAACACTGGCAAATCCATCTGAACAATTTTATACCAATTTATATACATTATTATATAATTTCATTTGGGATGGTCCAACTGATAGAATTAAAAGAGAAATACTAATCAAACAATATTCAGAAGGAGGTTTAAAAATGATAGATATAAAAAAATATGCATTAGCGATCAAACTTACATGGGTTAGGAGAATATTGTCTGACAAAAAATGGAAAAATATAATATTAAGCAAAATAAATACAACTATAAAACAAATAACACTATACGGAAACAATTTTCTATGTAAAATAAGTAAAACAAAAAAAAATGTTTTCTGGAAAGATGTTTTTTTAGCTTTTATTCTTCTCAATCAACAAAGTCATAAATATAATTTAATTGATTTTACAAAATATCCCATATGGTATTCAGATATTATCCAAATAGACAATAAACCAGTTATGTTTAAAAACTGGATTGAAAAAAAAATATATTTACTCTCAAAGATTTAATTAAATCGGAAGATAATACACTTAAAACATTAACTTATATTGAAATGCAAGAAAAATACAATTTTAAGCCAAACTTTATAGAATATCTTGGAATAGTTAATAACATTAAAAAAATTACAAACTCAGTTAAATACAAATGAAATAACAAATAAATTAATAATAGGACCAGATATACCTTATAATCTAACAATTATCATGTCAAATGCAAAAGGCACTAAAAATATATATAATGCATTAATAAAAACTAAACTAAATATATCAAATAGTCAATCAAAATGGGAAGAAAAGTTAAATAGAAATAATTTAGAATGGGAAAAAATTTATGATTTACCATTTCGACTAACAATAAATCCAAATATAAAATGGTTACAATACAGAATAAATCATCGCATACTAGCAACAAATCCGTATCTCAAAAAAATAAATATAACAAACAATGATCTTTGTGATCTATGTCATACAGAGCCAGAAACATTAAGACACTTATTCTGGAATTGTCCCAAAACTAAAATGTTAATATCAGAAATTCAGAATTGGCTAAATGTATCCTTAAATCTTAACATTATGTTCACAGAACAAACCATAATATTTGGTATTACAGATAAAATACAATACTTTGAGATACTTAATAATATCATTTTAACAATAAAAAAATATGTATATACCACAAAATATAAAAAGAAAACACTGTATGTAAGTCAAGCTAAAGCTGCAATTAAAAATTTAATAAAAATAGGACTAAATCAAAATAAACCCACCCAAGAATATTGAGTTTTTTGAAAAATTAATGAAAGAAAATTAGTAAGTTATGATATACGTATAGGTAAATCATTATAGATCTCAATATAAAAATAAATGTATAACATCTAACATTTCATTTTGGTCTAAACTTTCTTCATTAAAGCATGATTCAGAAATATACATGTACCCATAAAAATCCAAACAGTGAATCAGAAACAGAACATAAACAGCTATCCCTCTCAGCACAACACATATCTAACTATCAATTCCTTTCTATATTACTTTTTGGTCAGAAGTACAATGTCCTACCTTTTGGTAATTTTCTAATTAAATATTAAAATATACATGTGTGTAGTGTATATATCTACAAGTTTATAGGTATGTATGTACATGTTTATATTAATAGAATGTTATATAAGAGACAAACACCCAGGATATGTTATGTATATATATGCAATGCATGTATATGTGTATATGCATGTATATGTGTATATGTCTTTGTATATGTATGTATGTATGTAGGTGTGTGTATGTATATATGCATGTATGTGTATGTATTTCATGTACACTTAAATATTACAAATTAATAGATACAATATTACTCAATATGTTCAAATAGAGTGGGATTGCTCTATGTTATTATTTTTTATATATATTTTCCTTTCGTTTGTGTGGTGCTTTATTATTCAAATCTCTCTCTCTCTCTCTCTCTCTCTCTTCTCCTTTTTTCTTGGTACTTGGTCAATCCATCTAACATATGACAACCCAATACTCCCTAGTCAGGTGGAGCTGTAGGGATTGATGTAAAAAGCCTGGCCAAATACCATAATAAAACATAAAAAAAAACAAAAAAAAAACAATGGGTCTTTTTACATATGGTCCTTTGAATTTGGTAGACATCCAAAATAATTTAAATGAAAAGTGGCAAGTTTACCCCTGGGAGTCTGTGCCTAATTTTGATAATAATTTCGTTTGTTGACATCCATAATTAAATTGCTGCAGTATCAATGGTTTTATTAGGGTGTTTATGTGGGCTATTACATCACATATCTGTGAGAATTAATGCAGCATCTTCATTTTACCATACGCACATCTTCATATGATACCAATCACACATGCCAAATCGCAAAATATTCAAGTGAAAACCATGGGACTAGTTGCGCCCACAAGAAAACCAGAAACTGGGTCATGACGGACCATAACTCCAATTAGGCAGACAGTTGAAACATGACAACAAAACCTGTACTATATTTACCAGTATTATATGTTAAACATTATTGCTTGTTGTGATACAATACCAAAATGTTGAAGAATAACAAAAAAGGTTCTTGCATTTTGTACATAATGCCTATATTAGGCAATGAAAGGGGCATAACTCTGCATCCTACCAAGTTTGAGGAAAAATCGGGCCATATTTCTTTGAGTTATTGCATAATCAAAACAATCGTACAGATGGGCGGACGGTTGGACAATGCCATATCATAATACGTCCCAACTTTGACGGGCTTATAAAATGGAGCATAATGTGAATTTTGCTGATTTTTTTTCTGATAATATTTAATTTATGTATATATGTAAGGTTCAAGGGGAGTGTTCAATATTTATATGATATACAATGTACCTGAGGAATGTTCGATAGTATGATATGCAATGTACCTGGGGAGTTCAAAATGAAAATATAAAGGAAGTGGTCTATTACATTTATTTTGTAATTTATGATACAATAAATTTCTAAGTATATGTCCTTGTATATTATGAAAATGAGCATGTATATTGAAAATAAATAAAAGTGCACATGAGTCGCATTCCAAATAATTGACTTTGTTGTTTTCTTTCTGGTTTCACTAATTTATATTTCAACATAGAGAGGAAGAATATAATTTTTTTTATGGCATATTTGGATTTTATTCAAATTCCATATTGTCGTTAATTTTGATGATTCTATTTTCTTTTCTTGCTTTTTCAGCCGCAAACACCAGAAGATGGCTGGCCAATGTATTATCTGCCCCAGTTATCACCTTGGAAACATCTTGTTCCTAGAAAAAATATAATAAGACAATCTTACAACAATGTAAAAGATGTGTGCATTCTACATTGCAAATGGCAGTTTTGTAGTAAATAAATCAATGTTTTTTTTATCAACTAAAATTTATAATTAGTATGTATCATTCCAAAAGAAGGTATATAATGAAAAGTTTAATAGACATTTCTATATATAAAATGTATTATGAGGATAAATAACAAGAACTTGTGTTTGAGCATGCTTTGTACAGAAAGTTCCCAGAATATGAATGATCTGCACAAGCATTTTCTCTAGAGTAACCTCTGAACATGTGTACAAGCATTATCTTTAGCGTTAGCTCTGAGCATGTTAACAACCATTTTCACTAGAGTTAGCTCTGAACATTTGTACAAGCATTCTCTCTGGCGTTAGCTCTGAGCATGTTAACAAGCATGTTCAACTAGTTAGCCCTGAGTATGTGTACAAGCATTTTCTTTAGAGTTAGCTCTGAGCATGTGTACATGCATTCTATCTAGAGTTAGCTGTGAGAATGCTTAAATAGCATTCTTCCTATATGTACTTGTTCACTCTGTACAAGTTTTGTATCTAGAGCATGTTTTAGCATTTCATCTATAGATAATTTTGTAATCTGCTGTATATATGATCTTTAACATGTAGTAGTAATCAATCTTGTTTATATATGATTTGATTATGTGTCTTATTGCCTGTTACATATTGAAAATTGGGGTCTTTTCCTTAAAAATCACTAGTCAGATTTGATTTACTATAATTGTTTTCTTCTTCGTTTGAAGGAATATTTTTTTTTTTAAATTTGAACTGTAAATTACATAGATCTATCTCATAAAAGGAAAAAATGGGTAAAACTACTAAAAAGACTTGGATGTTTTTGTTTGATTGTTGTTTTATATCCTGTCAAGTATTATTTTTCACTTATATTAAGATGTCACCAGCTTTAGGTGAAGTGCTACACATTTTGGTCTGTGCTATGGACTGACGCCAATGCAGTGAGGGTTCTTTTACGTGTCACATTTTCCGCGACACAGGACCTCGGTTTTCAGTCTCATCCAGGGCTCTACAACACTAAAAAAATTCACTCTTCATTTGGCCAGTGAGCCAGAAATTTTACTAGCCAGCCAGGAACTTTTACTCGCCAATATATATATATATATATATAAATATATATATATATATATATATATATATATATATATATATATATATATATATCTGTGTGTGTGTGTGTGTGTTCATAAAAAAATCCACTGGATGAAAATATAGAAATGAAATAAAATAATTTTCTAAGTTTATGTAACATTTTATTGTTTCAATCCATTTAAAACAAGGTTATTAACTGCATGTTGACCTTTTGTGCATTTTTTATCAATCCAGTAGTGTTTATATGCCTATATTTTTCATATTTGTTGCTCTAATATCGAGGCAACCTTAAACTTTGTTTTTACATATTTAGCGCCAGTTTCTTTTCGACAGAATTTACAAAACAGAGACTGCCCACTAGAATTGATATTTTGCCTGTAAGTTAAAATCTAGAGTCCAACACCCAAGACTTGATCGTCAGACAAAACACTATGAAGTTCTTTAATTTATAGGTGTTTGTCCGACTCTCGATTTTAATTTACAGATAAAATTCCCAGTTCCGACTGTGGTTAATCCCTTTGGGGATTCTGTCGCGGCCGTTTTATTGTGTTGTCCCACGATAAAACGGCCACGATATAATCCCCAAAGGAATTAGGCTGTGGTCTGCCTGCCCTCCTCGTCGAACACTAGGCCGAACTTTCTGCCCCGATTTTACCACTTAAAAATCACTTAAATTAAAATCGAAATCGGGGCAGAAAGTTCGGCCTAGTCAAACACTAGCCATTACTTTGTTCCAGTATTCCTTTAACCAAGATCGTTTAAATTTAGTAGTGTCTAATGATGCTTCTGTTGAAATCGACCGAGAGAAGAAAATGTCATCGTGTGCTGTTGGGAAAATTTCAAGTCGAAAACATGAGAGCAATACAACGTGTTTTTATACAGTAATCCACGTGAGTTATATGCTCTAGTTTATCGAAACTGAATAACCAAATTTGTTGTTGTAAAGCGCATAACATACCATGATTTCGATCATGTAATTTCACAGTGAGAACGGACAAACTTTTGATTTCCGGTTCGGGGGAAAACTGGTCGCAATGTGGCGACTGAATGAGGATAAACACTCGCCAAAATCTAAAAAATGGTCGCATTTGCGAGTGATTTGGTCGCATTGTAGAGCGCTGTCATCAGAAAGACTCATAACTTTCACTTCGTATGCTGAGCGCTTGGCAAATGAACAGTCACGACCATTTTTAAAGTCTTTTGTATATGATCCGGTCCAGGAATCAATCCCGGGAACTTTTGTTTGTGAGTCAAACGCTCTCCCACTAGACCATTGCAAGCAGTAGTTAGATCTGTAGGGGCACATTAAACTAATAATTTTTTAACTTGGCCATATATACCTTTTTACTGATTGGTCTCGCAAACCTGGATAAATATATACAGCAGCGAACTGCACTGTTTACAAAATCACTTTTATATAACAAGTATATAAAACTTACCTTTACTGCATTGACAAAAGACTCTATTGTGTAAAAATCAGCACCACCATGACCACTCAATATTTCACCTCTTTTACTTAGCACTGAAATGTCAGGCCTATCTACAGCGAGAAAAAAAAAATTAGCCGATTCCCAGAAAGGCCATTTTCAACATTAATAGTTCCTAAAAATTTTTCTTTTTTTTTGTTTTTCTTTTTTATTGTTGTTTTACGTCTCACAAATAATTTTCCCTTATAAGGATATGTCACTGACCCCAAGTGAAATATCACAAAGTTTGATATGTATCATGGACTAATATCAATACAGTTATGAGACTTGAAGGGGAATAAGCTGTGTGTGTGTGTGTTTTTTTCTTTTCTTTTTTTTCTACTTAGATTGATATAAAATAACAAAAATGAAATATACGCAAGCATAAAAATTCTTAAATTCCTATATATTTTGTGAAAATTTCTTGAGAAACCCAGTTTGTCACTTTTTCACTTGTAATTGATTAATTCAACCTTATTTTTTGTTTATGCTTGCCACACTGGACCTGACCTTATTTTCACAAAATATATAGGAATATAAAATTGTGTATGCCTGTGCATAGCCCTTTTTTGTTATTGTACATCAAGTACAAATAGTAAAAGCAGAAAAAATCAAAATAATTTGTTTTTGGTAAACACAGCTAATGTCCCAGTAAAACTGAGGCCCAGTGTCACAGTAAGTGTGGTATGTAAAAGAACATTTGTTGTGTTGGTGTCAGTCCATGACACAGAATTAAGGATTATGTTTTTCATTTTTTTTTTTTTTTTGAAAATATAGAATATACATGCAATGGCTCAAAATTGAATTTTTGTCCATGAGCCATTGCATGTATATTCCATGTTTTTCAAAAAATGAAAAACAATCCTTATATTTATATATATTACCATTTTCTGTGAATCTGTAGTCAGCTGGATACAAAATTCATTCTATATAATTGACTTTTTCGGGGGAAGGTTTTCATATGATGTAACAGCTGAACAGCTGTGTGTCAAGCATTGCATATAAATTTTACTGGTCTGAATAATACATGCATTGAAGGAAATAACAGTCTGTATGTAAATATAAAAAAATATGGACCGTCACTTAAATTGGTGACATATCTCCATGTAAGTGAAGAACTTGGCAGAATGTAAAACAATTATAATATCAAAATCACAAAGCCCCAATTAACATAAAAAAATTATGTTGAAACTATGTATATTAGTGTACAATAATCTGGAAACAAATTTACCACTGAATTCTGATGATGTAACTTGACTTCAGGAAAAGTGTTATGAAAACTCATCAAATTTTCACAAAACATATCTCCTGCAGACAAACAAATTTCAAACTTCCATTGAATTTGTAATGCTAAAATACCCCTAAAACAATTTTTCTTACAAAACTTGATCTAACATAATTGTAATTTTTACCAATTACAGAATCATTATGTTGTTACTACATGTATGGCAACCATTGCTGTCATAATATCTACCACTGAATTCGCATTGTCAAAATATCAAATTTTCAGAAAAATCTGTAAATAACACAACTTTAACAAATCAGTGGCCTATATATTGTTACCATGACAATTGACACTTTCCTAACATCTGCCAAAGAATGTGTAATATGAAAATACCCCTTATTATTATTTTTCAGCAAAATCAGACGATATTAAAATTTGACAATCACAGGCTAAATTATTTTGTTGCCATAGCAACTGACACATCTGTAACATCTACCAATGAATTTCTAAATACTAAAATACCACTAAGCTATTTTTCATGAAAATATATCTTCAAAATACCTTTGTATACCAATTTTCAGCAATATTTGACAATATCAAAATCGCTTTGAGTTATCTCCCCAAGTATAGTCAAGAATCAGATTCTAAAAAAAATTAGCTATTTCACAAACAGGTATAAATACTTACAAACTTGTTCTGTAGCAAAATCAACATATTTTAGTCTTCCACCTGAATACTGTATTTCACCCTATCAATAACAAGTGAAACAAATATCATACAACTACACATCAGCTATGTAAACATCAAAAATAATATGTAATAGTAATTATGCTTGGTTTATATATTGTAGGAACATTTATTTCCAATAATTTTCCTGGATCTTTTCTTACAAATGAAAGTAATGTACAGAGCAGGGAGGTGGCATAGTGGTGAAAAAAACTTATTCTGTGCGAACAATAATTATTGAGAGAAAAAAACTATTCTGTGCAAACAAAATAATTATTGAGAGAAAAAAATTATTCCATGCAAACAGAATAAAACTATTCCGAGAGAACGGAATAAAATTATTCCATGCGAACAGAATAAAATTATTGTGTGCAAGCAGAATAATTATTGGGAGAAAAAATTATTCCGTGCAAATGGAATAATTATTCTGTTCCAACTGAATGATTTTATTTTGTAGGTGTGAAATAATTTTTTTTACTTAATAATTATTCCATTCTCATGGAATAATGCTATTCCATTCTCACTGAATAACATTATTCCGTTCTCACAGAATAACACTATTTCATTCGCACAAAATAATTTTTTCTCTCAATATTCTGTTCACCTTTGAAGACAATGTTATTTACACATAAAATTATCACTTAAAAAAAACTTACTTTAGTTCCAAAGACTTTAACCTCACGCTGACAGACTTGATGTGTAAATGCTATCATAGATAAAGATGCTGTAGCACCATCAGCAAATTGCATATTTACTACCTAAAACAGTCAACAACAATGCATATCATTCATAGGCGTCGGAACCGGTGGGGCTTAGCCCCCCCACTTTTTTGCAAATATAGACATACATGTAGGACATAGACGTTTCTGGCGTGTGTATGTGTTTTAAGTTGGTTTAGCCCCCCCACTTTCAATTTGCTTCCGACGCTGATGTCATTACTTAATACTCTATATATACATATACACTTTATTTATTCTACAATGATTAACAAACAAATTTATGGGACTTTCTTGTTGGATCAAATGCTGCTGCCTTATTACTGAAACAAGGACACACTCCTAAAGATCCACTGTTCCTGAGTTATTTATGGTAACAGGAAAATGTAGAAAAAGAAAATTCTACAAGACTGACGTGCACATGAAGTTTCATGAAGTTACCCTAACCTATTTCTGAAATATGCTAAAGAGGTTGAGTTGATGATCTGGCATGGTATTTCAATTGTAACGGGAAAAATATCAAAAATGAAAATTTCACAACAGCAAGAGGCAACAGGTCATCAAGATTGATGTGCACATGAAGACTCATAAAGTTATCCTGAAGAGTTTACGAGATATTGCTCCAGAAACATTATTGATCTGAAGGATGGACTAATGGACAGACAGAACTAATTTGTATATCACCCATCAAATTTGTTGAGTGGGGATAAAACGTTCAAGAGGTTGAAACTGTTAATAGTTTTCTGGCGTGGCAATATTTAATTGTGGGCTGATAAACTTGTAATACATAATAGTCTTAAGTTACAAAACTAATGTGGAAAGTATTATACAATCCCAAGAATTTTTATTTATTTTGGATTGCCCTTCAACTTGTTTGTTTGTTTGTTTGTTATTGTTTAATGCCACTTTCAACGATATTCCAATTATATCATGGCAATGCATGATAAAACCTTTTTTTGTGGTAAAAACAGAGTGATTATATTTTTTTTACTTTTGAACATTAAAATTTTTGTAAAATACAATATGTTTGTAAATTATTAATAAAAGACTTCAGACATTTCAAATTTTAGAATACATTTCTATAATGATGTCGCCAGTGACATTATTAAAAACACTATTAAGATCTGTGGCTGAGTAATATTTCTCACGAGTAAGTTTAAAATCTGTACATTCTGTTAAAATATGTTTAATTGTTAGCCTTGAACCACAAGATATACATTCCGGTGGTTCTACTTCAAATAATAAATATTTATGTGTAAGGTTACTGTGACCAATACAAAGTCTGGTCTGGTCAGAGTAACCTCATCTTTTCTACATCAACATAAAAATGTTACATGTTTTAACCTCCATATGCAGGTGTATGAAGATTCCATAATGAAATACCAAAATATAGACTAACATTATGTTATTTGAAAATCTTTTTTTCTCTCTCACTTAACATGATTAGAATTTATCAAACATATGCCTCTATCATGTGATCATCTCAGCTCCACAATTTGCACATCTGATACAGGTAAAGCCACACAAAGATATACCTGTTGTGGTATTCCCTCATTCTCCCTCTCTAACACACCTGATAGCCTACAGGTAAAACTACACACAGGCATGCCTGTTTGTGGCATTCCCTCATTGTTCCTGTCTTACACACTTTATACAGGCAAAGTTACACACAAACAACCTGTTGTGGCATTACATCGTTGTCTATTTCTAACACAACTGACACAGGTAACACTACACAAGTACATACCTGTTGTGGTATTACATCATTGTCACTCTCTTACACACCTAATACAGGTAAAGATACACACAGACATACCTGTTGTGGCAATACATAATTGTCACTCTCATACACACCTGGCACAGGTAAAGATACACACAGACATACCTGTTGTGGTATTACATCATTGTCACTCTCTTACACACCTAATACAGGTAAAGATACACACAGACATACCAGTGACATTATATCATTACCCCTCTCTTACATACCTGATGCAGATAAAGTGACAAACAGTCACTCTCTTACACACCTGGCACAGGTAAAG
Source organism: Atrina japonica (assembly GCA_030159075.1). NCBI lineage: Eukaryota > Metazoa > Mollusca > Bivalvia > Pterioida > Pinnidae > Atrina > Atrina japonica. The sequence continues at coordinate 206,856 of BROG01000106.1, read as the reverse complement.
ATACACACAGACATACCAGTGACATTATATCATTACCCCTCTCTTACATACCTGATGCAGATAAAGTGACAAACAGATAATACCTGTTGTGATATTACATCATTGTCTCTTTCTCTTACACTCCTGATACAGGTAAAGTTACACACAGACATACCTGTTGTGGCAATACATAATTGTCACTCTCTTACACACCTGGCACAGGTAAAGATACACACAGACATACTTGTTGTGATATTACATCAATGTCCCACAGACATACTTGTTGTGACATCACATCATTGTCCCCCTCTTCAACACCTGACACAGGTAAAGCTTCACAAGAGCATACCTGTTAGTACATTACAACATTGTCCCTCTCTTACACACCTGACAGAGGTAAAGCTTCACAAGAACATACCTGTTAGTACATTACAACATTGTCCCTCTCTTACACACCTAATAAAGGTAAAGCTTCACAAGAACATACCTGTTGTGACATTACATCATTGTCCCTCTCTTACACACCTACCGTAATAAAGGTAAAGTTTCACAAGAACATTTCTGTTGTAATATTGCATCATTGTCCTTTTCTTACCCACTTAATACAGGTAAAGCTATTCACAGACATACCTGTTGTGGTATCACACTATTGTCCCTCTCTAAAACATCCGACAACATTACACAGAGACATAACTGTTGTGACATAACATCGTTGCCTCCCTCTTACACACCTTATACAGGCAAAGTTACACACAAACACACCTGTTGTGACATTACAACATTGTCCCTCTCTTACACACCTTACACAGGTAACACTTCACAAGTACATACCTGTTGTGACATCACATCATTGTCCATGTCATATACACATTTACCATAAACACTTGATTTCAGAGCTTCCTTTACACTTTCAACAGTTGGTTGTGGAGTAATTACATTTACTGGCCAGCCTCTATGACCCTGGAAACAAATGAGAAATTTTAAAGAAACCAAGTATAATTGACCTAAAAGACAAGAATTAGGAATGTTTTAAAGCTGAACAAGGCCATTTATTTTTACAATCATTATGGATTGAAAAAATAGAATAAAAGCAACTTAAAATGTTGACAGCATTCATGTACGGCTTTTAAGCCAAGTTTGTACATTTATTTAACAATTTATGACAAATGAAACATCAAAATCTTTAAAGCTGTACACATGGACATTTATTTTCACAATCAATGAGGATTGAAAAGTAGAATATCAAACCCTTACAGATTTGACAAAATCCATTTACAATTTTAAGGCCAAATACTGACAGTTACTTTCAAAAATGATAAATGAAATGTCAGTAAAAATATAACACTCACCGATTTAACATCATCCATGTATAGCTTTAAAGCTGAATACGGACACTTACTTTCCACATCGTAAGGGCAATCCAAACATCTATCTGCAGCATTCTGAGGCTGTAAAACAAAATAGTATCATCCATTTATTCTTTAATATATAAGTACATATTTGATATTGAAAAATAAACTAAATGTTAAGAAATGTACCTGTGTAGTGTTTTAAATATGTCACATAGTGACAAAGTGTTTAAAAAACATACAACCCATAATTATCTAGATCACAATATCAATACCCTCTGAAAGGGTTGATCATAAAGGTTGCACATGTGAAATATCAAATATCTAATCCTTATATATTTCAAAAGTAGATCTGATAGCCAAAGTAAAAATTATTAAAAAGTAGGTCAGGGTTACTGAGTCAAATTCAAGATACCATTGGATCGCCTATGTTAAAATTTTTGTCCAACAACAAAGCGGCTAGGGGTATCTATGACATTAACTCTCCAGACGTTTTGTTACAGGGGTTAAAAGGCAAAATGTGATCATTTTTTTTCTCCTTTAGGCTCTGTTTATCAGTTTGAGCCACAAGTATGAGAGTCATTAAAATATTTCACTACACAATGTATAACTGTCATTCATAGTTTGACATTCAACTCTAATCAAAACTTACTTTGTTTTCTTTATTAAAATGACTGAGATGTCCAAATGATGTCACATTTTTGCAATGGTTTCCATCTCCCATCCAGTAGCTGATCAGATCGATGTCATGGCAACACTTCGCCAGTAGTGAGAATGAACTATCCGCCTCCTTGTGCCAGTTACCTCTTACATAAGAATGGGCAAAATGCCAGAAACCAACCTACAATCATCAGAAATGCACTGTTACTTACTTTGCTCTGTGGACCAAAGTGTGAAACACTTCCAAATGAGGACACACTCTGAATCTTGTTGCCACCCATCCAATGGCATATAAGATCCACATCATGACAACACTTTGCCAACAGTGAAAATGTGCTATCAGACTCTTTGTGCCAATTCCCTCTTACAAATGAGTGGGCAAAATGCCAGTACCCAACCTAGAAAGTTTAGTTGAGTTTTCTTAGTTTTGTTTTAGAAATAACAATTTATTAGCATGTCATGCAAGAGTGGGTAAGAAATAGTATCAGAGTTGCTGTTGGTACGTACATGGGTTAGACTTGGTTGGTCTAACAAATAACGAGTATTATTATACATAATATGATAGTTATACTTTCAGGCAGAAAATCAGCAGAGAATTGTGGATCAATTTCTTGTGTACCATTTTTCAATGCATTATTACATATAGCTAGATGATAGATGAAATAGTTATATGATAATATATGCATGTGAAGTTTGTTCAACCTGTGCATTCATTCATTCATTCATTCTCATTCTCTCTCTCTCTCTCTCTTCATATGCATGATTTAAAAACGAATACCATGCTTTGTCTAGTGACTAATTTAATTTCACATGTGTATTATCAATTTCCTCTGCACAAAGCTGTACATGACATATCATGAGTTGGTTATTTCAAAACTTAAATGATTAACAAACAAGAGTCTTAATTAAATCATGACAAGGATTTCCCCACACTTTTGGGAATGGGGCCTGAACCTTTTAAATTCGGATTTTTAGCAACATTTTATTGATATTGGGAAATCTAAAACTACAAATTAGGCCCCTATAATAGGGTGAAAATTCCCTGTATGACAATGGTTACAAGTTGGTTTTACACAAGAGTATAGGACCCATAGTAATGAATGGAAACAGGTGTTTTACTTATATACACCAATTCTACTAAAATAAGTATTGCTTTGAGTTCCGACAGAATCCAGTTATGCCAATTTATCTTGGTGGATCTAAAGAAAGTACAAGACATTACAACAAAAGCTGATTAGTGAAATGTGTCTTGAGAGGCCACACCATCAGCTACTGAAATATGGTCTCTCAAGGCAGGTAGATTGTCAAGACAGGTGGTTTGTAACAGCAGCTGTTTTGTCAGGACAGGTGGTTTGTAACAGCAGTTGTTTTGTCAGGACAGGTGGTTTGTAACAGCAGTTGGTTTATCAAGACTGGTGGTTTAATACAAGGGATTAAATTTAACTAAGTGGTTTCTTTGATGTTATTTCATAAGACAGGAACTTTTTGAGTTGTCTTTCAAGACAGGTTCCACTGTACAGGATGGTAACTGAAGTCATGCATCCGACGCCGTAAAGTAGAATCAGGTATACAACAGAACAACAGAAATAGCACTACATAGCACAGTTAATTACAATGAAATAATACAGGTGATTTTTCATATTTCTGCTACTGTTTTCGTAAATTTTCTGGCACTATAAACCACTTGCATAATACTTGAAAATCCTGAACTCTGATTGGCTTACATTGACTAAGTCAAGATAAGAATATTCTCATTATTCAGGGTATTCTTGAATTTAAGCAAGAGGGACCAGGTCTTGTAACTTCGAACATTACATTACCATCAACAATCTTAAATATGAGTCTTCTTTTATTCCAATCTTGGGCCTCTGTAGCCCATTGGTTATAATATTACACAATAAACAATGAAGTCTCTCACCTCAAGTTAGGCTGGGTTCAAGTCCCACTGGAACCTAAGCTGATTTTGTGTGAAAGTTTATCAGTTTACTTGAGGAAGGCCAGTGGTCTCTACCCGGGTACATGGTATCCTGTCTCTGTACTCCATCACTAAAAACTGACCACTACCATATGACTGATTAATTGTTGAGTGTGGTGTAGATCGGCATTCATATTCAAAAATATTTAAAACTATTTACCCCATAACCCCAGTCTCACAAAAATGTATCTTACTGGTTCTAAATGCTGGATATTGACAACATCGCCGATAGCACCACTTGTAATAAGTTCTTTGATCTTCTTCACCCATGGAGTGTATCGTAGTACATGGCAAACTGTCAAAATCACATTATTTTCCTTGCAGGCTTTTACAATCTCCCTACAATCTTCTTCTGTAGTCTGAAAACCACAAGAAAAATATTCTCTAAAGAGATCTAACTAATGCACAAAATAATTAACCCAGAGGCACAACATTTAGACTAATGCAGTAAAATCTTGTTGTGTAGAAATCAGATAAGTCAAAATTCTGGTTATGTCAAAGTCCAACGCCAGGTCACGATTATTTTTTTATTTTAAAATGGTACATGTATACTACGTTTATTCTGGAAATCTCCCAAGTTTTTATCCCAAAATTTCACTTATCTCAAAGAATAATTCTGGTCTGAAGTATCAAATTATTATAAAATTGTCACTTACTATTTCAAAATTACCTTCCATGATTAAAGGTTTATATTTTGTATGCAAAAAAAAAGATTTATAATTGATTATTTGTTTACCTGCAAAACATGGGATAATCAATTCCAGTTAGTGAGTTATGGTGAACTGGTAATTAATAATGACTTAAAAGCAATTTGAATTAAGCAGTAGCCTGATAAGGTCTATTCACTGTCCAATAAGAAAAGAAAATATGTGAATTGAAAATTTTAATTATCTGTAATTTTGGACATCTCAAAGTACCATGTAAATGGGGCAGTCCAGTGAACTTTGAGATAACAAGAATCTACTGTAGCCTACATACCGGTGACTCTCGGTATCTACAATTCTAAAGAACAAATCAGTCCTCCTACAAACATCCACAGGCCACTGTGTCTTTCTCCCAGTGATATACAATACAGTGAAACCTGTCTTACAAGACCACTGTCATGAGAGACCACTGGTCTTGAAATACCACATTCTCAGAACAACTTGGTTAAATAATCCTTTAGATAGAACCTATAATAAGGGATTCACTTGTCCTGAGAGACCACATTTGAATGTCAGATTGGGGTTTCTTAAGACAGGTTCCACTGCATGCATCTTAAACAACAATATTGAGGACCAAGGCAAAGTTCCACAACAGGCTGTTAAATTTAACGTGAAGTTAACCAATGTTAAACCAATGGGCTAACTGTAGATTAGCTTTAACAATGTGTTGTGCAACTGGGTCCAGATGCATGTAGTTTAACGATAATTAATCTCAACCATGATACAATAGAATTTAAGACACAATCATAAAAATATGAATCAACAGATAAGAAGATCTAATATGTGAAACTTGTCTTGTGAGGACACCCCATCTCCAATTAAAATGTGGTCTCTCATGACAGGTGGTATCTCAAAAGAGGTTTTATTTAAAGGTTAATCTAACAAAGTGGTTTTTAGAATGTGGTGTTGAGAAGACAGGTGGTCGTTCTTGAGGATGGTCTGTTAAGAGAGATTCCAATGTAGTTTGAAAATGTTTGTCCCTTACTGTCGCTGGTCAAATATAAAGACAGGCAGCTGGCAGAGAATCTATATATATAGTAAATATAGTAAAGATAACTGTACATTTGTAACATGATGTAGTGCTCTCTGCTGGCAGAGAATATATATATATATATATATATATATATATATATATATATATATATATATATATATATATATATATAGTAAAGATAACTGTACATTTGTAACATGGTGTAATGCTCTCTGCTGGCAGAGAATCTATATATATATATAGTAAAGATGACTGTACATTTGTAACATGGTGTAATGCTCTCTGCTGGCAGAGAATCTATATATATATATATATATATATATAGTAAAGATAACTGTACATTTGTAACATGGTGTAATGCTCTCTGCTGGCAGAGAATCTATATATATATATAGTAAAGATGACTGTACATTTGTAACATGGTGTAATGCTCTCTGCTGGCAGAGATTCTACATATAGTAAAGATAACTGTACATTTGTAACATGGTGTAATGCTCTCTGCTGGCAGAGAATCTATATATATATAGTAAAGATAACTGTACAATTGTAACATGATGTAATGCTCTCTGCTGGCAGAGAATCTATATATAGTGAAGATAACTGTACATTTGTAACATGATGTAATGCTCTTGGTAATAAGATATCTTTATATATAGTAAAGATAACTGTACATTTGTAACATGATGTAGTGCTCTCTGTAATAAGATATCTTTATATTGATTTATATAGCCTAACTTAACCATTTCTTTCCTTTGAGATAGCCACTACCTTAAGTAGTCTACAGAAGATGATTATATTTATATGATCCTTATGGTCAATTTGATAGTGGTACTACTAAAAATAGATTATAAAAGCAACCAATCATAGCTTTATGATAAACAGCCATTAACTGATATCAGTATGAACTATGACATAAGTGAGTAAATATGTACCGCCATTGGCTTCTCCAACAATATGTGGTATCCCTTCTTAGCAAATGCAACAGCTGGGTCCTAAAAGAGAAAGACGAAATCAAGGATAAATTTTTATATGTTGGTAACCCATCTTATGGGGTATTGCTGGAAAGAGGAAAACTACCTAGTCGTGTATGAAATAAAGTTGATAAGGTTTCTATCTGATTCACATAAATGGGCGGAGTCAACTTCTGATAATCATATGGATGATTCTACTTACTTTTAGGTTATGACAAGTTTCATGGAGAAAATATTTTTTTCCTCACTGAATACATGTAAGTATGGTGAAAAATATGCATATTTAATTAGTATGGTCGAATTATTCATTTGCAAATGAAGTAAACCTCAAATCAAGTAAACTGATAAACGAAAATCGAGCAATTTTCACAAAATATATAGGAATTGTTTTTACATGCAAACCTTCAACCTAGCTGTCCACAGCAAGCCAACACTGTGAATGTTTAGGGCATCAATTTAACTCCCATGTACATTTGTTCGGTGAGATAAAATATTGAGCTATTTGCTTTTACCATTGCTATAAACATAAACAAGTGAAATACTATTTTACCCTTAGATATTGTTTCTATGAAAACTTACTTTGTGAAGCTTATCCTGTGTAGTTATGATAACACAATCAGCAAATTTGTCTTTGTTAGCAACCTCTGTCCAATCTACAAATCAAGACAAATTAACCATATATCAACATGATGAATTACAGTGAGTTTAGTGGAACAAATATGTCACCATTATCATGAATCTCTTATATCAATCCAACAACCCACCCACCGACCCCCCAACACACACACCCACCCAAACACACAAACATAAATATACGGCAGAAATTTGATGGGAACGAATTTACATCCATGTTAATTTGTTTGATATAATGTCATATTTGCTTTCCAGCACTGGCAGTGATTTTTGGCAACAAACATGTATTTTACCACTAGAATTAACTTGTTATAACGGCATTAAGCATCAAAAATGAAAATTTGTTGCCATAATTTATGAAACTGATAAAATGAAAATAACAATAAACACTATTTTATTTGTTGTAGTCATTCTATTTCATTCATGCAATCATATTGAATTGAGTTTTGACATTTAATGGGGGTATAACAACAAATTATGTTCATGCATTCTTATTTTGGTGCCAAACCTGGAAATTTTATATAACAGCATATTTGATACAACTGCAATTTTACTGGATCCCAACTTAGCTGTATAACAAGAGTTGACTGTATATATATATATTTTTTTTTATATATATATACATACAGTAGAACTTCGATGAATTCAGCTTCAATGAGTGAAATTTCTCGATGTTTCAAATTATTATTCACAAAGTCCCAAATAATCTTGTTACTTAATGCTACTTATAAACATATATAATTCAAATTTTTATGAGTCAAATTTCTTAAAGTTTGAAAAAAATGTTTTAGCCTATTTCTACAAAAACAACAAAAGTTCCTACATTAAATTCATGTCAAAATTTTCATGTGTACAAAATCGTCCCATAATAATTATGTCAAATTTGAACGGCCTGTCCTGATTATTTTACTATATATTCATGCTATACTTTTATTCTGGATATCTCAAAGTTTTTATGTCTAAATTTCGCTTTTCTCAAAGTATTTTTCTGGTCCCAAGTATCGAAATATTACAGAATTGTCACTTGTTATCTCAAAGTTTCCATCTGCGAATGAAGGTTTACATTTTGTACACAACAATCATTCTTAAAATTACTTGTTTATCTGAAAAACATGGGACAATCGACATTAACATCATTCAGTTAATGAGCCAAAATTCCACTGTGTATATATATATATATATATATATATATATATATATATATATATATATATATATATATATATATATATATATATATATATATATATACATACATGTATGTGTGTTTTGGAAGACATTCATGGTCAAGTAAGTGGTTATAGCATTGGACATTGAACCATGAAGACCCTCACTTCTAGTCAGTGCAGGTGTAAGTCTCACTGGAACCTAAAGTGATTTTATATGAAAAATAAAAAAGACTTTGGACCACGATCTTGTTTTCATATAAGGCAGCCATAAAGCATTAAAGATAACATGTTTTGTAAAATATGATTTTAATATCACATTCTCACCACTGATCTTTTAAATTCAGTGGAACCTGTCTTGACATACCACTGTCATGAAAAACTGAGACCACACATGAGTACCTCTTTGTGAAATATCCTTTATATTAAACAGATTTTGAGAGACCATCTGTCTTAAAACTTTACATTTTGTTTGCAGATGGAGTGATCTCTCAAGACAGGTTCCATTGTACTAAGCAGCATGTCTTGAAAGCCCATTTTGACAAAAAGGAGATCCTACAAGGCAACTAGTTTTAACTGTGTGTATTGGTTTTCAAACTCAACATTTGTTTTGTACCTTTATAAGCATTATCATCTGGTATATTACAGAGTCTCTGAAGTTGTTGTCTATAAAAAGCCCTGGGTTCTGCTACAGCGATGATCTGAAAACAAAATAACTCACCTAGAATATATATATAAAGGGGAGATAACTACACAAGTTTTCATTTATCATTTTGTTCTTTTATTATTTGTTTGTTGTTTTACATCCCTCGAAAATTTGTCACTAATATTAAGATGTCACAAGCTTCAGGTGAAGTGCCACAAATTTTTACCTGAGCTTTGGACTGATACCAATGCACTCTGGGATGAAATTGAAACTGTATGACTTTGAAATGTTTCAGTAAGCTGTACATGTAATTATTGACAGAATGTGATGACCAACAGGCTAATAGGCTATACATCATATTAACGGGGAAGTTGATGTCTCGGTGTCATTTTTGGACTAGCTAGCTTTACACACAGTTCATTTATAGAAAAATAAATATTCATACGCATATCACGTGATAAGTAATATATATGTCACGTGATATTTAATAAACACAGATCATCCATAGGTGTATTGTTTGGGCCTACTCTATATTATATAGGCAGGTATGAGAGAAATTAAGACTCTTTCATATGCTGTCATTAGATATAAGTTTATTCCACCCAATGGGTCACAAAATGCTGTAAAACCCATGGCTTGCTGAATGTTTTACAGAATATTGTGACCCTGAGGGTGGAATAAACGTATATCTAATGACAGCATATGAAAGTGTATTTTTCTCTCATACCTCTTCATAAATACACACTCATGTTATAACTGTTCATGTGAAAACGACTCCATTTTGGAAATATATATCTTTTTTATTTCATTATGAACCCTGAAATTTGGTATTTTTGAAATCCTTGACCAAGTAAATGGCAATGTTATTGCAACAGAATTTGAATATCAACCCGTAATTTTACCTTTTGAAGGAGTTATGCATCCCTTACTTGGTAGCAGCAGGAAAGCAAAATAGAGATAAAAGTAGAGTTAAGTTCACAGGTTCAAGTGATGTCACATCATACATGTACAAAGAAAAGTTGGTCAGCAGTTTGTTGTGAAAGTGGGTTAACTTTCGATCACTGTCTGAGTCGTAAATAATGTGCGGTATCTTGTTGTCAAGTTTTATTCACTGGAATTTAGATATTTGAGAGTACAATTCCATGCAACTCATTTGGAGGTTGGCAACTAGTAGTGATATCATTGTTTTAGCATAGTAAGTCTAGATCACTACTCAATATGTAAATGCTAGATATATTTGGAGCATTGTATCATTCACATAAGCATAATTATAAAGTGAAATTAACGGGCCAATCTGTATGCTTTGTCTGGATAACCCGACATTGAACTTGGAAGTTAAAGAGTTGTGGTAGTCCTATAGGCCTACTGTCAGCATCAAAGGCATTAGATTTTACTAGAGTTTAGACTAACATATACTTCTATATGACTTTGAAATGTTTAAGTGTGCAGTACACGTAATTATTGACAGAATGTGATGACCAATTATATACATATTATTAATATGTAATAATTATCAGGGAATCTGTTGTCTCAGTGTCATTTTTGGACTAGCTAGTTTTATACATGGTTCATTCATAGAAGAATAAATATTCATACACATAACATACAAACAGATCTTCCATAGGCGTATTATGTGGGCCTACTCTGTATTATATAGGCATGGTTAAAAGTGTGCAAGACCAGTCCCACAATTTATTCAACTTCCATACACGTACAATGGTCCTTATGTCCTTGTTTGCTGCTGACATTCTAATTTCCATTGGATGAAACACGGAAGAAAGATTACCTCCCATACATACCTATACTGTTAAAAAATACACTATTATGATATGTGTCTTTACCTGAAAATCATCTGGTTCAGCTTTTACATAATGTGAGTAACCATGGCCTCTGCAACCAGCTCCAATAACAATACATTTCACTTTGGGATCAGTAACTACCGAGTGTTTTGAGTTTGAGGACATTTTTCCACCCTACAAAAAACAACAAAAATCAGACACTGGTTAAAGCTGTTGTTGTTTGTCAATAGCATACTGTTTACCTGTTGGTGTAATAAGTATAGGTGTACCAAGGTAAAGTGGCATATCCAGTTTCAGTAAAAAAAAAAAACAGAACAGTACAGTCTACTTTCCAAAAAACAAGTTGTACAGGTAAAACATATTGCTTTTCTCAGAATCCATGTGTTACTGGATCTCTAATACTTTTGTGAAGACATGTAAAGCTTGTCACCTCTGTTATGATTTGATATAGAATAGACTTGTTATGTTTGTAAACATGTGTCAATTTACCTTGATGTACCTGTGATTACTTTATCTTGGAGAAACCTACTGGAACATGATTATGCAATTCTATAGCAGTGATATTACCTATGCTAAATTTAACTATAAATGTCAGACATACCTTGATAATATATTGATCTAGTTACAGGATACAAGGAAGTCATGAAATATGTCACTTCAAAAATATGTACATAAATTTAGAGGATCTATATACTTGAAAAGTACAGAAATTTATACTTACGAGTGTTCTATTTTCTTTGCCTGTTTTGCTTAGCCCCCACCTTTCCTATATATATTAAAATTATTTACACTACAGCTGAGGACTCAATCACCTTCGTTTAAGCAAAACAGGAGCCTGGAACCCTCTCTAACCTATTTCGACAATCAGATAGTTTTCACAGTGTCAATTTGATTTCCCTTAGTCAGCCATAACCTGTCTCAAGAGACCATTGTCATTAAAAAGACCACATGTCTTCTGAGGCCACACTCACAAAAGACCACCTGTTTCTGGGACCTCACTTTGAAAAGCACATTGTTAAATAATGGTTTAATTAAATCTTGTATTTTGAGGAACCACCTCTCTTAGGAGACCATATTTCAGTAGAAGATGGCTGTTATCTCAACTCAAGACAGGTCCCACTGTATTACCAAAAGGGACATCAGAATTTTTTAACCAAAATCAGTTGTATACATTAAGCCAAGTAAATGATGGTTTAAAATTATTTTTACAACAGAATATTTCACTGAATTTGTTTTTATGGAAAAAAATATACTATAGGTAGATTTACATTGTGGTAGTACTATGAATAATAATTACTTTAATTCTGTCAGTATCTATATTATAATTTCAACCTGCACGTTTAATTCCAATTAGTAATTCCATTTGTACAACTCAGTATTTTCTAGTTTCGATTTTAATTCAGGTCAGCTGTTTTGTTATTTATAGATACTGTTACTAAACCGGTTTCACTAAAATGATGGTCAGTTTAATTATATCCTGTAATACGATTTGTTCTTTTTGATTTCGCGGGTGCACGATTTTTTACTCGTACCCGTAGATGGTTAGTCTCTATTTTCTTTTACCCGAGATAACACACACATCATACAACATTCCAGTTACAAGTAAGTTTGTTTTTCTTTTTATAGTTTGCCCCTATTTTCATGTATTATTATTCAATTTGATTGATATATTTTGATAACACTTGAGAGAGATTAAATTACCTACATACATGTATATATGTTACAAACACATTTTTATTTTTGTTGTATACTTCAGTAGGCTATATGAATAAATATGAATTTGTGTCAGAAATAAATAAAATTTAAGAAATATATATTTTAAAACTCAGTTTTGGTGGTAGTTAACTCGGACTATCCAGGAAGTGGCTGATGGTGGAATTTCTCACGATTATAAGAACAGAGTAGATGAAACGTAAAAGGAAAATACAGAATAAAACCTGGCGCTATAACGCAATCAGTTAAATAGGCCTGATATAGAAATAAAAAAACAGTCACTTTGTCAATTGTAATGTCTTACCATATACGATAATCTCCATAAAACTATCCAGATATACTATATGCAACTTTTAATAAAGAGTAGATATGATTCTATAATTAGTCATGATGTAAGTGGAGGTTCACAATTTCAGAGACGTGGCCTTCACTCACCTTGTTGTAATGTAAACAACAAGAACAGCTGATAAAATTAAACTGGCTTCCTTTCCAGAAAAAAAAACTTATACAACCGATCCCGATTGACCGTGGGTTTCCGGACTTAAAGCGTTCACAGGCGGAGTGGGTTTAACACCCCTCCCCGAAGGATGCATTATCCATGAGCTAAACGTGATTGACAGCTGCAGTCAATGACTGCAATAAGTAAATGTAGTGTGTTGTTATTTATAGTAATCGATATTACTTTATGAATATGTGCACGAGTCTCCGTGGCCGAGTGGTTAGAGCATTGCGCTTTAAATCACAAGGCCTCTCATCCCGCTAGGGTCATTTCGAATTAAGTGGGGAAAGTTTTCCAGATTTATTGCAGAAGCTCGGTGGTTTTTACCCGGGTAACAGGGTGTTTCTCCTCCACCAATAAAAACTGAACGCCATCATATGACAGAAAGATTGTTCAATATGGCTTAAAAACAAAAAAAAATAAATCAAATCAAATAAAAAGAAACAACGAATGAACCCATATTTGTTCAAGAGGAAAATACGGAGTTTGGGTAACTAGTAGGATCATGTCAATCATACAGTTTCCTATTAAAGTCTAGACCTTAGAATAAAATTGACAATAGATCTAATAGTTTAGTCCGAAATATCTAAGTTATAAGGTGACTACCCCATGGTGGTGTCCTATTTTTCTATAAATTAGCCTAGTCTGTGTGTGTAAAGCGACGCATGCGTAGACATGGTAGTGGTGATATCGTCATTTCGTATCGTAGTATCTTCATTTCGTATAAAAGTATAAAATTATGCCTTTCCGTGTTAATTTTCTTGCCTTATCGCGTTTTCGTGTAGATAATTAAAGGTGACAACGGCGGGTTTTCGCGTTAGAAACAAGGCGAAATGGCACAAATCAGCCACCATATGATACATGTCTTCGGACCCAGAATTATTTAGTACGTTGCCGTATGGTTTATAGTTCTCAGTTATCCGTAGAGTCTGTATTAAGTAAAATAGTGACACTTTGGTATTTTCAATTGCTATATCCCTGCACTATATTAGCACATCCTTATTACTATGAATATATCATTAATGTTCAATAGTAACATTGTCGATATGTCTAAATATCAAATAAAAAGAGCATGGTTTAATTTTTTCCCTCCCAACCCAGAAGTCTCTGAATGAACCATCTTCAAATCTAAATTCAACTATTACATTGATCCAGCTTTTCCTTAATTACTCTCCAAACCCCCTTGTCAATGTCTGTATTGGAAATATTATAAATATTTAATACCAACTTTATAGTTTCACGAAAAAGGCTAAAACAAATGCTCAAGCCGATAGTTCAGCTCGATTTTTTAATAAAAGCACTGAAAGTACTGATACGAGTTGATGGCAATCGTCAATTTTAATGAAGTATAATACACTCGATTTAGTTTTTACTACACATATTCATTTCATAAGCGTCGGAAGCAAAATGAAAGTGGGGGGCTAAACCAACTTAAAACACATACACACGCCATAAACGTCTGGGGGCTAAGCCCCAATTTTTAACACCTATGTCTATCTTCGCTAAAAAGGTGGGGGGGACACTAACCCCCCCCCGGTTCCGACGCCTATGCATTTAACCAGCGATATATAAAGCTAATAGCTTTATATATCGCTGATTTATTTACAGGTAGGCTTACTCATGCCTGTCATGAAGTACATGCCACGAAACCTTTATGTTGTATTCAACCATCTTTTTTCTATCATTTTGTTTATTATATACTTGTTTGCTCCTTTGTTTCTTTATGATGTAGAATTTTGTAACAGAATGTGGCATTGTACAAGGCTTAATAATAAACCTAAATATATACCCATAATCCGTCCAAGAGTAACCACTAGAAAGATGACTATCTTAATCCTTGTAGAGTTTTGAATTTAAATGGGGCATTCAGAGGGGAAAAAATCGTAAGTCAAAAAACAATCTATTGTTATCGAAAAATCAGGTACTAGGCTGACGTGAACCCTCGGGGACTCAAATGGTCCACTAGCAGTGGCAACGACACAGTGGTTGTAAATACCAAATTCATAGCTTTGTCAAAAAGGCCGAAATAAATGTTCAAGACAATCGATTCTGGTGATAAGCATCCATCCTTTGAGATTTAATTTAAAATGGATGTAGAATTACGTAAAAGGAAGTGGTATTATATAAGGTCGAATAATAAACCTAAATGTATTCCGAAATCCGTCCGATAACACTAAACAAATGACTAGCCTGGGATTCTGACCCAATGATACTTCGTATAATACTGACAGCGTTGGCATCAGTGAGCCCGGGTCCCAGGCTAAAATATGACTATCTTAGATTTTGAAGAGTTTGGAATTTAGTCTGAGTTGTCTATACGAAGATTTCTTAAGTATAATCAGTTGGTAACGACGGTTATAAAATAATACAACATAAACCATGTTAACACTAACAATTTGGGCGTTTAGAAATTTGAGGTTAAAATGAACAAAAGTCGTTGAAAATTTGAATTTATCTTTTATGTATGTCCTATTTTGCGATAAAAGTGAAAGTTATATGGCAAGTATCATAAACAACGAGTATTCATATATTAAAATCAATTATTGTTTATCAAATATGGTGATTTGGGTCAAAACAATTATGTGACAGAAATTATTGACCACTAAACCACGTTTTTTTCAATGTGGTCATTTGTTTGATTCTCGATAGATTCTGAAACAAAAGACGATTTTAGAAACATTGTCTTTGGCGGACAGGCTTGACCACAAGAAGTCGTTGAGATTGCAGGAAACCGCAGACCTTTGTTAAATCAAATGACCATTAGCATAGCAAAGATTGAAAAATTTCTACGTTTCGTAGTATAGTAGAAATTTGTTGTCTTATCGTAATGAATATTCATTAACGTAGTGGTCAAGCGTAAGTCACGTGACTTGCGCAAGGGTCTTTTGAAAAAGAGTGTAAAGAAAACCAGTTCTAGTCTCGCTGTCAATCTGTGCATGTCAAGTTTTTAAAAAATAAATTTCATGTTATTTTCTAGCATACGATATATTCAGTTTTTGATTTAAACAGTATTTAGTGCAAGCTTAGTGCGCTTTTGTTTTCAGTGATCTAACCTAGCAACGTGCATTAGCACAGTGTCTTAAGCACAGGTGTCCTGTTAACCTGTAAATATTCAGGTTTAGGGTTTTTTCCTGGACGGCTGGGGAAGGTGAGTAAAAACATTAATTTTTCATCATTATTTTTGGTCTCTGTATCAGTGGATTTTGATATACACAAATGCGTGTATTGATGTATTAGCCATATGACGGTAATACATGAATATGAACATCTATTTTTATGTATTGCTGTATAAAATGTTTTTTTCTGTATACGTTATTATTATTTTTTTTAATAATCAATAAGAATAAATGTAATGAGAATAAAATTACGGCGGCTATGTACACGGCTGGCTAGTCGACAAACAAATATTTTTGTTTTGTTTTTTAGTGATTAGTGAAGAAAAGACATATATATTCTGTAGGCTAAGTTAACATAACACACTTTGTTAACTAAGGTGTTTATATTTATATGGCTTACAATCTTTATGAGAGTCGGCCTGGCTCAGTCGGTAGCGCGCTCGACTCTTGATCGTGATTTTGTGAGTTCGAGTCCAGCCGGGGCAGGTTGGTTTCCTGTCCTTCGGATGAGACAGTAAAACTCGAGATCCCGTGTCGCAGTTGGTATCGGCACGTTAAAGAACCCTCACTGTTCAATTGCCGTAAGTGCCGAGTATAGTCCAAAATATGAAGCCTTTCACCGACATTTGGTGATGTTTCCATATGAGTGAAAGATTCTTGAGTGGGACGTTAAGCAACAATAAACAAACAAACAAAAAATAATCTTCATGTTCTGGCTTACATTCATTTCAATGTGGAAAATTCAATTTTTATATACATTTAAATACAAAACGCCATTATATTTCAAAAGTTAGCAAACAAAATCCCCAATAATATGTAAATAAACACTACAGTTTTCATAACATAATTGTAATATAAAAATCTCTGATACCAAAGTATAAATATTCAGGATGTACAGGATACATATACAGATATCATGAATATTGAACAAACACGGACCTCTGGAAATCCAGAGGTAGGATCAGGTGCCATGGAGGAGTAAGCATCTCTGTTGACCGTCACTTCCGCCACAGTCAAATCCAAATAACATTAGTGACGAACAAATCCACGTCACAATTGGCACGACTCAACAGCCGGTATCGAACAGGTATCTCAACATTTCAAATGGCGAAACACAGTAATCGCAAACAAGGAGATTACACCAGCTGTAAAATTTGCGGAACGCTGATATCAAACGCGATTTTCGATACCCCTGTTTCAATAACTCGTCAGTAAGTAGTTTACCTCTGTATATGAAATGTTCATATGTTGAACATGATCTGTCAAATCGGATCATTTGTGAGATGTGTTACTGTCCGATAATGATAACATAAAATGAAATAAACAGACAATAGTAGTAATCGCCGATAAGGGGCGCCACCAGTGGCGCTGTTTGATGACGTCATCAGAATACTGGCTTCTGATTGGTCAATTCAAATGCGTGCCATGGAGCCGTCTGTGACGTCATGAGCGGAAGTGAGGTCATACCGGAATTGAGGTCATACCAGAAGTGCGTCATACCGGAAGTGAGGTCCTGTTGTCATGGCAATAAGGAGAAAGAGCCAATCGTTGAGTTTGGAGGCGTGTCTTGACCGGAAGTGGAAGGTTGTGGAGGCGACCATCTTGGCTAACGATCCAATGAGAGCCTTCGTTGCAACAGGTCGGGTTCACGAGAGGTCACGTGAGTTCACGAGAAGTCAACGGTTAGAGAGAGAAGTTGGGTTTTTTTCAGTTTTGAGCTGAGAGTGAATCTATTTTTAGAACCGAAACTTTGGGTTTTTCCAGATTTGTGAAACCAGTAGTTGGTGGCGTCACCGTCGGTGAGAGTGCGCATGCGCGAGAAGCGTTAGGCCGAGCTCGAGTCAAGGTTGAAACTAAGACTTGTACTAAGATTTGTAGAGTATGTACAAAGGGAGATCATTCTGTATAGCCTGTAGGGATGGGACAAAGGGAAATCATTCTGTATAGCTTGTATGAGTAGGACTAAAGGGAGATCACTCTGTATAGACTGTATAGGTGGAATAAAGGGAGATCACTGTGTATAGACTCTATAGGTGGCACATCACTCTGTATAGCCTGTATAGATGAAACAAAGGGAGATTACTCTGTAGAGACTATAGGGGTGGAACAAAAGGGGTGATGACTCTATATTGGCAGTATGCACTAAACCAGAGAGGGAGAGTGGGTAGTGAAACAGAAAGTATAGGAAGGGTAGCCATCTTGGCTATGGAATCATGGGATATATCTAGTTTTTCAGGGACTGACTAATCTCACGGCAGGAGAGAGAGAACCATAGAACATGAAAGTGTATAACATACTCAAAGTTTGTCAAAGTGATCAAGTGTGTGTGTATGTGTGTCGTTCTCAAAGTTTGTCAAAGTGATCAAGTGTGTGAGTGTGTGTGTGTGTGTCGTTCTCAAAGTTTGTCAAAGTGATCAAGTGTTTGTGTCGTTCTCATGTTTCAAGTTTGCAACGTGTGCAACGTTCAAAGTTATGAAGTCTCAAAATGACACAAGTGACAAAATGACACAAGTGACAAAGTGACAAAAGTTGTATGAAGTTGTTCACTTACGTCGTTTCAACAAGTATCAAAGTTCAGACAGACAGTGAAAATAGTATCTGTCTATTATGTTATATCGTTTCTGGTACTACTGTATATAAAATTAAAAATTAAACACTCACCCAATTTTTCTGACGATGTTGACTCTTCGAGCTTCGGATGCCAAATGAGCTCTCAGAGGTCTAACTGAACTTATTCTCAAGTTTTTAATGATACTATTTTTAGAATTGACTCGTTTTGAATTTCTATCGAATAAAATTTGTTCGATCAAGTAAAAAGAAATAACTTACTTACTATAGGTTAGACTTACCACTATAGTATAACACTGCATAGTTTCAGTTAAGGTTTCTTTTCGTGTAAGTTAGGTGGCCCGGAAAAGGGCCGTTTGTTTTATGCGTTAAAAACTCTATTCTCCATCCAAGAGTCGCTGCAACTGACTGACTTGGAGTTCTTTCTCCTCGATCAGCCTTCTTATTTCTTGCTCCCGCAGCCTCAGAAGTCTCAAATCTACCTGAGCCATAGTATACTGCAGCTCAGGCAGTGGAGGCGCTGATGGCACAACCCTGGGTGGAGGAGGTCTAGGGGGTGATTCCCTAGACCTGTAAGGTGCTGGTGGCGGCGGACGTGATCAAAATGCTGGCCGACGGGGAGTAGGCCTTACCACTGCTACTTTTCTCTCCGATGGTGCGTCCTGAAATCTGTCCATGATGATGAACTGATACCGAGTCAAACCAAATGTCTGGTTTATATAGAGTCTATGAACGCGCACGCAATCAATGGCGTCAGTAGTCTATTCGGAGTATGAGTTGTTTCATGACTCCTACTACTACTACTCGGAACGTTTTTGTCTTATACCTTAGATGATTTATGCATACAATACTCAAGTGAACATGTATATAATACATACACTACTTAAGTGACCATATATATAATACCACATCTCTCAGTTTTATTACTAGTATTAAAATGGCTTACTATCAGTCCATATCTCCCGATACGATACAATTAAAGCATGAATTTACCATGGTTGTGGCGGGTAGGGGGGGACCTACCAATCAGGGAAAAACTGAATTTGTAAAACAGTTGATAGAATGGAAGGATCAATGGATTCATTCCCCTCCCGACAAAATTGTACGGTGTTATCGTGAATGGCAACCTGCTTATGAAATCTTACAACGGATACATCAAGTTCACTTCATTCAAAATATACCTGAGGATGACGAAGTCTTAGTTTCTGATCCAACTCGTCGTCGCCTACTTGTCTTTGATGATATGATGGGTAGTAAAGCTCTCGATTCTATTTACACGTAAAGCTCATCATCGGAACACAATGGACCTCATTTTCGAGGATATACATCACTCATAAACTTGTTTGATCGTGCTAAACAAATATGCGTACCATAAGTCTGAATGTTCATTATCTCGTCCTGTTTAAGAATCATAGAGATAAATCTCAAGTGACCAGCTTATCACGTCAATTAGACCTACCAGGATTAAACCATGCTTATCACGATGCTACAAATCGTCCTCATGGCTATCTCATGATTGATCTCGCATCGTCTACCCCTGATAATCTAAGATTAAGATCAGATCTGTTTCATCCTTGGTATACGGGAGGGAATAGTGTTGTATACGAGCCTTTATAAGTAGACAGGAACCATTCTCTAGGCCGTCATTTCACGTATTCCTGTTAACATAAGATGATCATGAATCCTTTACCTAAAGCCACCAGTAAACCTGGTGACTACTTTAAGAAAATTACAATTGAAGAAAGATCCGTCAGACGCCAAGGAAACTGTTAGAATTAGGTAGAGACGCTTTATTGAAATGGTTTGGTATGGGGGCTAAAAATCTTCTGTCTGGTACCATTCCAGTGACTAAACCTACAGCAACCTTAATACAGAGAAATGCTGATCATTTAATTATCATTGCTGTCCCCAAATCATACGAAGAAGCTAAGAAAACTGCTATTCTTAAAAACGGGGAGGGGCAGGGTTCTTAGGTGGGGTAATCATTCGATCCCTAGTTTACAGTGGAGCTAGTCGTCTCAAGAAGAAGCACATGCACCTAAAAAGTAAAAAAAACACCCCTCCTCCTAAGCTAGAAAAAAAAAAAAAGAATAAGTTTGTGTCTAAGATGAAGAAGAGTCCTAAGAAGAGGAACCCACCATTTGGTTATTAAAACTAAATCTGAAATATGATTCGTGAAGCTAATACATTGAATCAGGCTTCTCCTACACGAATACCGTCTCCACCTGTAACCAACAGTCCTGTAGCAGGGACTTCTGCTACTGCAACATCTATTTTTGGACAACCTATACTTCTTCCTGGTAGACCTAATATCAAAATTACACAACAGAAACAACCTTCTATTACTAGGACTAAAGCAGTTCTACAGTCACTGAATGTACCTAAGAAGTCTACTCCTACTAATACTCCCAAGCAATCCTTGTTATTTCCCTTATTACCAAACAATTAACTACAAAAGATGTATCATCTCAGCTGAACAAACGTGTTACATATAACTCCAAAGTCTACTCCAAAGTCTACTCGTTTACCTCCGTTTGCTTCTACATTTGGATCTCCCATCACCAGTCAGCCTATAACACAGGCTACTTCATATATGAATAGCTACAAATGTCTATGGTGTCGGGCTCTTTTTAGTACGAGTAAAGAACTTCAAGATCATAAACGACTTCAACATCCTATGTTGATATAGATTTATAAAACTACCTCAAATCATGTATTGAGTCATTTGTATAGAATACCTTTAGTGTTGTAGTTACATCATGGCACCACGAAAAAGTAAGCATGGGCTTGAATCTCATCCTGCTTTTGATTAAAGTCTTAGGACAAAAGCAGTATCCTATTGAGTTGGTAAAAAGATGATTTTACGGTATGCCCTGATGATACGATCATGAAAAATTTGTGAAGTAGTGTATAACATCTTAAAAGGAGTGATTCCTTTAACAAAACGCCAGAAACAGCACTTGGGTTCAAAGAAACGGGTTCTTAGGAAAACTAGTTCATCCTCAATTGACTGTCCCTCAAACGACGTCGTTTTCTAACGAATCAACAGGGTGGTGTTTTACCTATCTTACCCTTATTAGCGCCATTAATAGGAGCCATAGCTTCTCCTGTCTTAAAATCTATTCTATAACCATGAGCACACGAAAAATGATCTTAGTTCCCGAGAGGACCATGGAAGAACTCAAACAATGGAGAGAAAGAAGTTTAAATCCTTTGCCTCAAACACCTGAAGTAGCATCTTCGGTGCGTTTAGGTAATGAATTTAGATGCGATTGTAGATCGTGATGATTTGACTCCTGAAGCTAAGGTAGCCAGGTTTGGTCAAGAACTTCATCGATACCATACGTATCTACAACAAGCTCGTCATCCTGTAGAAGAGAGACATTGGTCTCAGAAAACAGATAGAGTCAAAGAAGTCAAAGATGATGTTAAAACTGAAATGTCTTCTGATGATCAAGATCTTATGACAGCTATTACATCCAGTGTCACTGCTCCATTAAAACCAAAAGTCCCTTTGTTATTTAAACATCTCAAGGAAAACATTCTGATATACTAACATGGGAAAAAGACGGTCAAATACAATACAAAGTGAAGACCGTACCTGGGACCAATATGGTCGATCTCGTAACTGATGCTTTACGGACACAACCTAGAAAAGGGTATCAACCCTCGGGACTTAGGATTAGTGGAATCGAATGTTCCTCGTGATTTGATACGTAACCCTAATTATATCAAAGTGATGAATCAACCTATCGTAAAACCAAAGGCTATGAGTACCCCTAAACCTCTGGATGATGATGAAGATGACACGGGATTCTATGACGCTATGCCTACTCTTCCTTCTACTGACATAAAAGATTCTGCAAAGGACACCCCTTAGTCAGAAAATGGTTAAGGATTGGCAAAGATTGACTCCTACGGCCTGACTCTACCATTAACAAATTCTCAAAAGAGTTCTCATCTTCCAGAATGGATCAAAACTCAAAATCTTCGCAAAATGCCAAATTAGCATCCATCTATTATGATCCTTCTAATCGGGGTGGATATGCAGGTCTACAACCTCTCTATCGAGAAGTGAAACGTCGAAAGGATCCCATTTCTCTAAATGAAGTCAAACAAAGGTTGAAAGAACGAGACACGTATACGCTTCGTAAATCTATCAAGAGAAAGTTTCCTCGTGACCAAACGAGAGTGACCGATATGGATGAACAATGGCAATTAGATTAAGCGGATGTATCCAACATCAAGACACACAGTGATGGGAATACGTTTCTATCTAAATATGCTTGGTTCATCCCTTTGAAAAATAAATCTGCCAAAGAAATGGTACGAGGGTTTCAAGCAGTATTAAAACAAGCTAAAGGACGACGTCCCATTCGCATACAATCCGATAAAGGAAAAGGAGTTTTTGAAACGTGAATTTCGTCAAACATTTCATGATATTCATTTCTTTACGACAGACAACTACAGAAACAAAAGCTAGTATTGTAGAACGCTTTCATAGGACACTGAAAGCTCGCGTGTGGATATATTTTATTCATACTCGTTCACGTCGTTATGTTGACGTTCTACCTCAGATTGTTCAAGCTTATAATCAATCGTAGTATCGGTAGAAGTCCCATAGAAGTCAATCCTTCCAATGTGTTAGAAGTCCGGAAGACCTTATATGGTACCCCTTCCAAAAGCCGTCCATTGCCCAAGTTTCATACAGGTGATCGCATACGTATCAGTAAAGTAAAACGTATATTTGATAAGGGATACTTACCTAACTGGATCCACGGAACTGTTCACGGTCGAGAAACGAGTACCTGATCGTTTATCCTTATGTGTATTACATCCAGGATGATATCAAGAACGATTGGAAGGTACGTTCTACGAATCTGAATTACAAACCCGTTGTGAAAACAGATGATGTCTATGAAGTCGACGAGATTCTCGATCATAGAAAAAGGCGCGTAGGTAAAAATAGAGTTATAGAAGAAGTGAAGGTACACTGGAAAGGATATCCTTCTACTTTTGATTCATGCATCCCCAAATCCAACTTGATCGACCAATGGATGTGATACAGAATAAACGTTCATTGAAAAATGCTTTTGTTCAACGAGGAAAAGAAGCAGTGAGCAACTTATTGACGGGTCCTAAGAAAACATTAGCTCGTGCCCCCTCTCATGTCGCTTCATGTTTAGCAGGCAAGAAACGAACAGGAACAACGAGTCATACGAACAGTAGTATAAAAAGAAACGAATGAGCCGTCCCTTTCAGTCTACTTCTACAAGTAAATCTAAACAGGTCGGAAGAGATCAAGATATCTTTGACTAACAAGATGCAAAAAGATTCCTGTGAGTGTAGTAGTGAAGCTTTAGAGTTGTTTAATGTCCCTCCCACCAACGTAACCTTAGAAGAAGGAAGATGGGTGGAATATTACCCCGTCTCTAGTGTCAATACACAATCTGCTTCTATTGTTTGAAATCAAAGGACAAGGCAATGAGTATTTGGATTTGAACCAGACCTATGTGTACGTAGAAGCTAAAATCGTCAAACAAGATGGAACTGATCTAGCAGATGATAGTCAAATCACCCCCGTCAACAATTTGCTGCATAGTTTGTTTTCCGAGATCGATTGTAATCTAAATGGAAAAGTGAACACTCCTGGAACCGATACCTATCCCTATCGAGCTTATCTCCAAAAGTTGCTGTCCTTTTCTAACGAAACGTTTAAATATCAAATTAGTGCTACAAGTTTATGGTAAGTTGAATCCTCATACCGATGATGTCGCAGAGAAAAACTCCGGATTAGCTGATCGTCATGAACGTATCAGTGAAAGTAAAATCTTTAATATGATGGATCGTCTGCATTTGGATCTGTTTGAACAGAAACGATTTCTACTGGTATAGATGTACGCCTATAGTTTAATATAAGTCGTGAACCCTTTTACATGATGTGTAGAGGAGGTGAATTAGGTTATTTAAGATATTACAAATGTATCTAGTGGTACGTAAAGCGAAACCCGTTGCAACCTTACTGAATCAGATGAAGGAACAGATGGATACCAGTACTGCTAAATTTCCCTTGAGACGTGTAGAAGTGAAAACGTTTACCATTCCTGCTGGTACACGTTCAAAGATTACAGATCATTTGTATCAAGGTCAAATGCCAAAACGTATAGTAGTATGGGTATGGTGAGCAATGCCGAATTTCAATGGGATGGGATGCGACAAAGAATCCTTTTTAGTTTCAACATTTTATTGTCAATAAAGTGGATGTTAGTATCAATGGAGAAAGTCTTTTGCACTCGTCCTTAAGAACACTGACTTTTGAAAACAACTTTGTACTTGCGCTCATACTTGAGCTTGTATCAAGGATTAGGTCGATTAGGAGAAGACTGGGCCCCTTTCGTGACCATTGACAACTATAGAAGAGGGTTTATGTTGTGTTTTTTTTTTTTGACAGCTGATCAAGACAATGATCAGAGCAAGTTACACCGGATAAAAACAGGAAATTTACGCATCGAACTTCAATTTGCTCAAGCTTTAGCAGAAAGTGTGAACTGCATTGTCTATGGAGAATTTGATAACGTATTAGAAATCAACAAACAGAGAGAAGTGGCTATAGACTATTGGAAACATGCAAAGTATTCAAGGCTTGAATGCTCATCAACTCAATAGTATTTTATCACGAGACCCTTATGTAGGACCTTCGTTCGGTGGAGTATACCCAAGAGACGTTTTACCGGACTATCTACCTTATGGCAAACATTCATTTATCGTTAATACAGATCCTCACGATCAACCAGGAGAACATTGGGTTGCCATTCATTTCATAGGTCATCAGACTGCTGAATATTTTGACTCTTACGGCCTACCTCGATGGATCTATCCTGATATCTATTTGGTTTATGAAACGTAGTGCTTATCGACGTGATTTAATAATCAAAGATGTACTTCAAAGTTTGTGGACATTTACTGTTTGTGTATTATTTACGTCAAAGACATCGAGGTGTCCCTAAACATGTTTTATTTCAAACGTTAGGTCGGGGTGTGTAGACCAAGAAGAAGAAACATTGATCCTCGTAGTAAACGATCGATTTTGTTTGGAGAAATGGTTTAGAGAGCAAGAATCGCATTAACTGAGACCTAAATCAACATTGTATTAGTCCCTGTCACAGTCACGACAAAGTGTGGGTTTAATTACGTCCAATGAATCCGAACCGACCCCGATCTAGGACAAAAGCTGACGTGTTTTGCTTCGCGCTGTATGGGCAAGATCAACCGAAGTGAGTGAAACGTAATATGTCTTTGTTGTTTTTTTATTTTATTAGAATTTAAGAGAAAGGTGATCACTGTGTAGTAGTCTTATGAGGGACGCCCTACTAATCCAAGAACTACTTCTAGTTTGAGCGGCGGTAAAAAAATGTTGTGTGAATAGATATGTTTATGAGTTATTTATGGGATTAAAAAAAACCTATAAAGTAGAAAGAAAGGCTGGGGTGTGTATGAGAGAGCAAACAGAAATTAAGAAAAATAAGAGAAAGTGAACATGTGAATGGATGAATCTGAGAAAGATATAGAGAGAAAAAGAACATGAGAGACGAAAATGAACTCCTGAGGGAGAGGAAGAAAGAGTGGAACATGTGGATGTACGGAAGAAGAATGAGTGAGAGAGAAAGGAAATTTTAGAGGAAGGTGTAACATGGTGGAGAGATGATGGAATGAGAGAGAAAGACCGATGATGCGTATTAGAAACCTTTACAGAAAGGTGAAATGCATAGTGTAGAGATTAAGTCAAAATTGGAGAGAAAAGAAATAACGAGAAACCCGTGAACATGTTCCGAGAGTGAGAGAAAGAGAGACAAGAGAAACTTAGAAATAACTATCTATAGATGGGAACGTAAAGAATTAGGAAAAACATGGGGGACTTGAGTACAGAGATTCGATTTTTTTTTTCACGTCGTGACCTGAACACTAGTTATCCTTATAGGCTGACATCCCAACAAAGAGTGCAACAGAGATACCAGAAATCATGATTCTTCAACTTGTATGGCAATGGATTGCTGTTCTCTATTACACAAGAGTAAGAATGAAACATCAGATACGATGTTACTGGCTTTGGAAGATTATGTACGTGGTGTGAAAAGCACATTCCCGCATGATGATATAGGGATTGTGTATCACAATGGATGTTTGACTTCTGAGATTTTTACGAGACAGACCGGGCTATATGAACATTTTAGAAACCTTTAAGAAAGATTTTAAGTGCATTACGGTCATTCATCCTATCCTATTTGGGAGATGATTCTACGGTATAACCCGTGACTGCCCACGAGAGAATTTGTTTAATGTGGCGCAACCTAAAAATACAATACCGACTAGATGGGATGTCCACGTGATTATCGTATTTATGCAACTGCAGTTCGACTTGAAACGGACCCATGATTTTTTTTTTTTTTTTTTGTTGTTTACCACTTACACTAGTTATTTTTCGTACATTCAACTACAACATGGAACAGAGCTCCCAGATAAGTCCATTGCGAAAAAATGGACATGGTTTGTACGCTTTTTAACGCCATATTATTAAAAAGATGTACCGAAGTAGCCAACATCAATGTTGTCGGCTGTGAGATTGTTCATGTAAGTCAAAAAGGCATACCATCCTGCTGATGGATGTATATGATGACGGCACAATGATGTTTCCACGTTTGACGACGGCTCTAGGGACACGCGGACGACCCGATGAATATGGTGGAAAAACCATTTGAGAAAGTTTAAAGCAATGGTAGCATTCTAAAGCATTACGAGATGTACTACTAACACAGAAATCCTACTGCCCAGATTGGAAGAGCACTCAAATGGCGCCAAAGAAACCCGCACCGAAACCGACTTTTGGGATACGGTGTATCGTTTGATGCAACTGACACGCCCGTCTCCCCAACCCACCATAATGAAGTGACAGTTTTAAGAAATTGTTTATTTGTTCATCCCAATTATTTGTACATTTTCCAGAGGGGGACATTCCCCTAACCCTCTGCCGAAAATACAGTTTGATTTCCTTTTTAACGGGAAAATTTAAAACTGTTGCATTTACAAAATTAATCTTGTCGTCTTTTTGATGTTCATGTACCTTTTTTTATTCTGGGTATAAGGTGTGCACCTATAGTTTAAGCATAGTATAGTCACACGGTAGAAACAAGGGTCCAAGAGTTATCTGGTGTAAAACACCATTGATAGAGAAACTATGAGAAGGTAGTGTAGTAGTAGTAACACAAGTATTACTCCCAACACTCTACGAGACGTACGAGCTATAGAGATTCTAAGTAAAAAGAAAATAAGGCTACAAAGCGTAATAGTGTGTGTAACACAACTCCATGAGACGTACGAGCTATAGAGATTGTAAGTCAGAGAAAATAAGGCTACAAAGCGTCTGTAATAGTGTGTGTAACACAACTCTATGAAACGTACGAGCTATAGAGATTCTAAGTCAGAGAAAATAAGGCTACAAAGCGTAATAGTGTGTGTAACACAACTCCATGAGACGTACGAGCTATAGAGATTCTAAGTAAGAGAAAATAAGGCTACAAAGCGTAATAGTGTGTGTAACACAACTCTATGAGACGTACGAGCTATAGAGATTCTAAGTCAGAGAAATAAGGGTACAAAGGTAATCGTAATAGTGTGTGTAACACAACTCCATGAGACGTACGAGCTATAGAGATTGTAAGTCAGAGAAAATAAGGCTACAAAGCGTAATAGTGTGTGTAACACAACTCTATGAGACGTACGAGCTATAGAGATTCTAAGTCAGAGAAAATAAGGCTACAAAGCGTAATAGTGTGTGTAACACAACTCCATGAGACGTACGAGCTATAGAGATTCTAAGTAAGAGAAAATAAGGATACTAAGAGTAATAATGTGTGTGTAACACAACTCTATGAGACGTACGAGCTATAGAGATTCTAAGTAAAAAAGAAAATAAGGCTACAAAGCGTAATAGTGTGTGTAAGATTCAGAGAAAGAATAAGGCACTGGTGAAATAATAGTGACAGTAAAACAGGTGGCCAGATGTCTAGACAGAAAAATCATCAACAACAGGTGGCCATATGTCAAAAACAGGTGGCCAGACGTCAAGTGTCAAAAACAGGTGGCCAGATGTCAAAACAGGTGGGCAGATGTCTAGGCGGGGAAAAAAATCAATACGTGACGTCTTTAACTCTATATAAGCTAGTAATGTCTGAGTCTCGGTATTAGTTCATCATCATGGACAACTTGGAAGATGTACCATCGGAGAGTGATTTACGTAGAGGCGTTCATCGGTGTTCGTCGATGAAGAGATGATTGATAGTTGTGAGGGCTCCTCCACATAGGTCAGCGTTTACGAGCCGTCCATTGCCACCACCACCACCTTATAGGCCTAGGACACCACCACCTATACCTCCTCAGCCAAGAGCTGTGCCATCAGTACCACCAATTCCTGAGGTAGAGCATGCTATGGCACAGTGTGATTTGAGGGTTCTGTGGCAACGCCAAATAAGACAGCTGATAGACAGAAGAAAAGGAGATGGACCTCAGGTACTTGCAAAGTCTGCTGGATGACCAATAGACTTTCTCTCCAACGAGAAAATTTCAACGGCCTTTTTAGGGCCACCCAACTTATTCGAAAAGAAACCTTCACTAAAGGTATGCAGGGTTTGTGTTATTCTGTAGCGGTGCGTTTAAAAAATAGTGTAGTGACTAAACACTACTTAATTACCAGTGTATATTCAACATTAAATTTTATTTCATTTGTGTTTTTGTTATGATGTATACACTTCATTAGATGAAAATCTATATATAGTAAGTCATGTGACTAGAGAGAGGTTCAGTTCAGCCTGTGAAAACTCATTTGAGATCCGAAGCTCGAGGTATTAACATCATAAGAAAAAAATACTACTATCAGCATAGGGTGAGTGTTTCATTTTTTATTAGATAGGACAAGATTATTTTCCATGCATTAGAAATATAAATATCTCAGAAAAAAAGTCACATGACTAGAGTATAGGTTCAGTTAGACCCCTGAGAGCTCATTTGCGATCCGGATCTCGAAGAGTCAACATCGTCAGAAAACCACTACCAGCATAGGGTGAGTGTTTAAATTTTTATTACCATAGGCTTAGTGTTTACCGTATGAAACATGTACAAACAGTAAATTTCAATATTTCAGAAAAAAATAGGCAACTAGCAACGTTAATAAGGTTTTCATTACTTATAACTTAATTATGCTATCAGGGGAAATACCCCATCATCTATCGGCAATATTCATTCACTCTAGACCTCAAAACTTGGGAATACCCCATCACTATACAGTTTATGATAGTTCAGATCCATAAAAGGTATACAGAGTGATCTCCCTTTGTACATACTCTACAAGTCTTAGTTCAAGCTTGACTCGAGCTCGGCCTACCGCTTTTCGCGCTTGCGCACTTGAAACTTGACTCTCGCCGACTAACTCACAGTTACGAACTCGGCCTACCGCTTCTCGCACTTGCGCACTCTCACCGACGGTGGCGCGACACCAACTACTGGTTTCACAAATCTGGAAAAACCCAAAGTTTCGGTCTCTCAAACTAAATAGATTCATTCTCAGCTCAAAACTGTCCAAGCTAAGTCGGCCCGAAAAACCCAACGTTATTTCTCTCTTGAACCGTTGACTTCTCGTGAACTCACGTGACCTCTCGTGACCCCAACCTCTTGTAACGAAGGCTCTCATTGGCTCGTTAGCCAAGATGGGCCGCCGGTACTCACAAACCTTCCACTTCCGGTCATAGACACGCCTCCAAACTCAACGATTGGCTCTTTCTCCTTATTGCCATGACAACAGGACCTCACTTCCGCTTAGGACGTCACAGGAGGCTCCATGGCACGCATTTGAATTGGCCAATCAGAAGCCAGCTTTCTGATGACGTCATCAAACAGCGCAATTCAAATGCGTGCCAGGGAGCTGCCTATTACTACTGACAACAGTGATATGCATGTAGTACTATATCCATCTTTTAAAGTATATATATATATATAATATATTATATATATATATATATTTATATATATATATATATATATATATATATATATAATACAAAAAAATTAGCCTGTGGACTAGACAATAAAATGTCAATAATATAAAAGTAAGTCCCATACTCATCAAAGTTTACATTTATCGTCAGCTTAACAATGTCAATTTCACATTTATACCATTAATACCATTTCTTGATAAGCAATAATTATAACATTCAAAATGAATAACATAACATTTAATACCAGAGTACGAAATAGGATACAATACCGGTTAGTTTAAATAAATTTACCTAGGTCTACCTTTTCTGTCTATTTAAATGTGTTAAAACATCCTAATGTCATGTTACACATGAACTGTAAGTGATCTACCGTTTTAGTAAACATAACTTCAAAGTGAAAAGGACTGCAAAACCGGCAATACTTAAAACAGAAAGTTAGTATTACACTTTGGCTTTGGTATTTTTCTATCACACCCAATGGAAGTTGAAATTAAGTATATTGCATCAACAATTGAAAAATTGACATTGAAATGATAGGTCTTACTGTTAAGTCATTATTAAAGGTTCAGGGCCCGAGACCATAAACAAGAAAAATGCGGAGACAAATTTTATTCTCAAAAGTTAAGAATTTACTCATTTAAACTCGCGGACCATAAAACGACTTAAGAATTTTCTCAACCGAGGAAAGATTGTCAAGGGCCAGTGTAAATTTCGTCTAGAACATATGTCCCAATTGATGTCCCGATTCACTTAACTGCGATGTTTGATTATCATTCTTACCTATAATCTATGGTTAATTATTTAATAACCAACTAAGAGGTATAATACATGTTAAAAATCAAATAGACAGCACGTTTTGTGGCTTAAAAAGAGAAATAGATAAAATTAAAAACGTCTTGTTAAATGTCAATACATGACGGAAGTCAGTAATTTATACATATGATATGTATAATGTATATAATAAACGATATTCAAGATACAAGTACATTAGATAAGATAAATGACTCTGAACATACACTGGGACACACGTACTGGACTAAATTTACACCGTCCCTACACGCCAACATAGAAAGAAGTGTTGGTCTCCAAAAAACTTCAAATAACAAGTTGTTATTGAAACTCATAGGATTAAACATGTCCCAAAACACTCTAGGGCGACAATGAAAATGATATTTGCGTTTATTTATCCCGAGGCGAACATAAGGGGCAGCGAATTACTCATCTACAGGCCGTAAGTAAGTATTTTATCATTTATATACAAGTTTCACATGTTTACATATATATGCGTGTAGGAAACTATTCTATTAGATATTGCCTTTTTATGTACAGTTGCATAATATTCGAGTTTTGCAATCCATTGACATTGAAAGTATGTTTATCATTATAAACAAGAATGTATAAACTTCGCCGCATTACGCTTCATCGCCCAATCGGGTATACGTACACGTGTCGCAATGCAAGTTAATAAAACTAAAAACTGTTTTGTGGTGTAGCATTCTTTATTTTGATATTTAATTTCTTAACGTTGGACTTTTAATAACTTTTGTGTATATATTTTGTGATGTGGCATTTATATATATATATTACATTTATCATAACTACGCTCGAATATGCCTCCTGTGTCTAGGACGGTTGCTCTATTGAATTGTCAAATGCCTCTGAGATGGTCCAGTTAGAAGCCTCAAGAGTTTTTTGTGGGGGTGGGGTTAACGCCTATAGTGTCTCGTGAATCATTATACCTCGAAACTAGCTCGGTATCCCTTAAGTCCAGGCGCGATAGATTCAAACTCTCTACTTTCTACAAAATTTATAATAGATTAGTCCCTGAATATATTCATAGTATACCTCGACCAAGTAGAGGTGACCTTAGCCATGATTTCCGTAACCCACACAACTATCAAATGCCAAGGTGAAGAGACGACGTATCTAAAAGGTCATTTATCCCCTCCTCTATAAACCTATGGCCGGACTTGATAACTCTGTAAAAATATTACATCAATCTCCGAATTCAAATATGTAAATATTACCTGTTTTACCCAAATATTTGAATGTTGGATACCGATATTTTCGGTGCAGTTAGCACGAATTAGCACGGTTGTAGTGCTCCTAATAATGATTGATTTTGTACCCCTCACCTGTCTGTCAGTATGGTGACGGTGTAGCGTGTACTCTGCAAGAACGTGTATAGTTCTAGTTCCGTTTCCGGATATCTGGTTTCACAACTTCCGGTGTGAGGACTGCAAGAAAGCCAATGTACTTTCATTTTGTCTACTTCTTTCCGGTGTGTTTATCGCTTGAAAGAAAACAATTATATTGGTCAAATTGAACTGAATTGACGAAATAAGAAAGCCAATTGATGAAAGTAATTATATTTTAATGATTGTAGTTTAAGTTATGTATTTTTTATCGTTTATTTACGTTGCAAACTAGATAAATGTATCCCTTTAACCGGCGCGGAAGTGGCGGGGGTGACTGTGATATTCGCAAGTATAGATATATTTATCGGTCAATCTATGGGAAATACACAAACAATCTATTTTCAAGATG
This sequence comes from Atrina japonica, assembly GCA_030159075.1. Taxonomy (NCBI): domain Eukaryota; kingdom Metazoa; phylum Mollusca; class Bivalvia; order Pterioida; family Pinnidae; genus Atrina; species Atrina japonica. Next base: position 173,493 of record BROG01000106.1, on the reverse strand, counting down.
ATTGTGAAAGAAAGACATTTAGTTAAAATTAATTTTTGCTTATCGACTAAATTTTCTCAAATCTCAAAGATGTGGTGAATTACAACGACGAATGAATAAGTTGGATCGGTATAATGACAGGAAAAGTAGGCCTATAATGACAGTGGTTTTGGGGTAGGGTATAATGTCAGGAAAATAGGTCTATAATAATCAGGAGTGTCGAGAGAACAAGTTTCATTTTTTTTCCTTTATTTTTTTTTATGTACAATAAATGTATTTATTTTTTAATATATTTAAAATATACAACGATAAAGTGATGGAAGCATTTTTGTTTTTAAAAGAGGCAAAAGGTATATATAATGAAAGTAAACTAGTTTACAAGTTTATTGTTGTGTTTTTTCTTAAGAAATTCAAGTGATGGAAGCTTTTCTTAAAAGTTCATGGTTACAAGTATTACCTATACATCTATGCTATACATGGACAAACTGGTTGGTACAAATTAACCAGACATTGACTGCATGTAGTAATTAATTTTTCAAGACATATGAAAAAAAAATTACAAAAAAACACACATAAAAATTATTGATTTCTTATCAACTTACAAACACAAAAAAAATTAGAATCTTTTCATTTATAAATAAACTTATTTTCTGTCGAATTAATTTACTGAAATTTATTGAAGTTCAAGATAAATTCATAGCTGGTGGTGGTGTTGTTGTAAACTTTTTACCTCACAAGTTAGAGGTGTTGGGTTAGAATCTGGGTCAGACCCAATACTTTTTAACATAGGGAAGGTGTAGTCATTGGAATAAGTATTAAGTGAAAGTCACGATTCTGTCAAATTAGACTGAAAACCCCAAACACTTCTGTCATGGTAGACATCACACAATAAACACTACATTGTCATAATAATGACCACCAACTGGTCTAGAGGTCCATCAGGTTAATTGAAGGTTCAATTCTGAGAAATTAAAGGTAGTCCAAAGGTTCAATGACCTGAAGGTAAACAAATTCCACTGACACACATGATGCCACAAACATTATACATGTAACATAAACCTTGCCCTGCCACCACTCCACTTCCAATCTGGCACCACTCTGTCCTTAGTTATTACAAGTTCTTTTAACTAGATATACTTGCATACCCCTTATCAGTGCACCATGCAGAACAATCTGGGATTTTTTTTGTACAGTAATGGCTATTTTCATTATTTGAACAGATGTAAACATAATGACTAGGCCCTATATAATATATTTTTGTGGCATGAAAGAAAAGGTCTCTGTTATTATTATACAGTAATGTGTGTTAAAGCAAGTGACGGAAGAGGTAAAAGTGCATCATCATCATCATCATCATCATCATCATCATGTCATGTAAAACTAGTTCAAAATACAGTTTTTGTCCAATATTTTTGGTGGTCATGTTTCATCACACTCAACACAATCATGTAGCAGAGCACCTATGCCTTAAAAGTGAAAAAAACAATATAGCACCTAGTAGGGTTCATCTAGCTAAGTACAATGAGTAGTGATAACTGATCATATACTGATGTAAACACTTTCATCACCAAGTAATTTAATGGTATGCTCTTTTTCTATTGGTTTTGACCAGTGTGTTATGTGGGGTTGAAAAGAATAAATCTGACTATAGATAGGGCTGTTATATAGTATTATATACTGATTATAGATGGGGCTGATATATAATATTGTATACTGACTATAGATAGGGCTGATATATAATATTATACACTGACTATAGACAGGGCTGATATATAATATTGTATACTGACTATAGATAGGGCTGATATGATATATAACATTATATACTGACTATAGATAGGGCTGATATATAATATTATACACTGACTATAGGTAGGGCTGATACATTATATTGTATACTGACTATAGATAGGGCTGATATATAATATCATACACTGACTATAGGTATGGCTGATATATAATATTATATACTGACTATAGATAGGGCTGATATATAATATTATACACTGACTATAGGTAGGGCTGATGTATAATATTATATACTGACTATAGATAGGGCTGATATATAATATTATACACTGGCTATAGATAGGGCTGATATATAATATTATGTACTGACTATAGATAGGGCTGATATGATATATAATATTATATACTGACTATAGGAAGGGCTATTTTCAGAGATTATTACATGTGTTTTTCCATATCGGCGTGGCATTATCCGAGACCTCCATACAGGCCCAATGGCAGATATGGATAGATGGATAATACTGGGCAATATGGAAAAACACATTTACGGTTGTCATTGTTGATGTTAGAGGTAATATTTCCAGTAATATGAACATATGGCAGCAAACATAATTCAGACGGTGGAACTGATAAAGCCAAATCAATAACTGGGGTGAGGGAAGGTTATATACTGACTATAGAGAGGGCTGATATATATAATATTATATACTGACAGTACTTAAATTGAGAAATATCTCACTGACTTGGTGAATAGTGATAAATATCATGTCAAATACTGTCACTACACTAAGTAAGATGTATCTTACTAACTACAGAAAAGAACTATATATAATTTACATACTAACAATACATCACATTGATTATAGTGAGGTCTGACATGACATTATAATGATGACATTATCTGAAGTGAGATGTATCTAACTGACTAAAAGGAGAACTGATTAATACCATGTCTGATAATGGCATTACACTTAGTGGCATGCATTTATTACAGTGAGGTTAGATATCACGTATCACTTAATGTATTTTCAATTCTTAAAAAGTTAAACTTTAATTAGTTAGCTAATGTTATATTTGATATTATAATGTCTGTCCAAAATGATATATCTAAGCTCCCACATGTTGTTAGTGAGATACAGAGACAAATCTCACTTTTTAAATGTCAGTATCCAAGATAGTATTTACAATTTCTCACTGTACTTAGTGAGATTCATCTCACTTAATGTACTGTGATGTCTGTCCAAAAAAATATATCACTGTTTTGAATGAGATGCATTTCACTATTTGTAATGCCAGTTATTCAAAACAAATTATCTATAAATTCTCACTCTAGACAGATTTTTCTCACTTATTGTAATGCCTTTACCTAACATGTACTTTGTGAGATCCATCTCACTTAATACATTGTCTGTCAAAAAATATATCAAAGGTCTCAGTGTTGTAAGTGTGATATGTCTCACTATTTGTGAGGCTGATATCTTGTTTATTAGTTCCAACTCTACAAAGTGATACCTATCTCACTATCTGTCTTACTGTACTCAGTGAGATCAATCTCACTTAATATTTTGTCTATCAAAAATATATTAATGTTCTCACTGTTTTGAGATATGTATCACTATTTGTGAGGCGAGTATCTAACATTGTGTTTATAAGTTCTCACTGTACTCAGTGGGACATACAAAGTTATTTAAAAATCACTGTTCTCAATGACAAATATCTCACTATTTGTCTCATTGTATTGATGGAGATCCATCTCACTTAATACTTTGCCTGTCCAAAAATATATCTAAACTCTCACTGTTGTGAGTAAGATACATCTCACTATTTGTAAGGCCAGTATCTGACATTTTGTTTATAAGTTCCCACTGTTCCCAGTGAGACCCATCTCACTTAATGTTTTGTCAGTACAAAGTTATTTGAAACTCACTTATCTGTTAGACAGATCTAAAATGTGAGTTTCACTAGTGATACATGTCTCACTAGTAATACATATCTCACTAGTGAGATCCCTATGACTAATGATACATATCTCACTAGGTATCTCACTTAATACCTTGTCCAAAAGATATATATAAACTCCAACTGTTTTGAATGATAGATGTCCCACTATTTGTGATGCATGTATATAAACATTGTGCTTAGAAGTTCTCACTCTACACAGTGAGACCCCATCTCACTTAATGTGTTGTCAGCACATATAAAGTTATTTAAAGCTCACTGTTGTCAGTAAGACACATCTCACTATTTGTCTCACTGTACTCATTGAAATTCATCTCGCTCATTACTTTGCCTATCCAAAATATATCTAAACTCTCACTGTTGTGAGTGAGATACATCTTGCTAGTTGTGAGGCCAGTGCTATTTATAAGTTCTCACAGTACCAAGTCAGATCCATTTCACTAACTGTTTTGTCAGTACATACAAAGTTTTCAAAACACAATTGTCAGGGAGATATACATCTCACTACTGACATTCATATCACTAATAGTACACAATGAGATTTGATTAATACTTTCCAAAAATATATCTTAACTCTCACTTTTGTGAGTAAGAGACATCTCACTATTTTGAGGTCAATTACTAATGTTGTAAATAAGTTTTCATAGTAACTACTGAGACCAGTCTCATTTGATGTGTTATCAGCACATACAAGGTTATCATTATTGTCAGGATACACATCTCACTAGTGATACATATCTCACTAGTGAGATTTGATTAATACTTTGCCCAAAAATATATCTTAATTCTCACTGTTGTGAGTGAGAGACCAGTTATTTAAAAGATATTTGAAACTCACTGTTGTCTGAATACACATTTCACTAGTGATACATATCTCACTAGTGAGATTTGATTAATACTTTGTCCAAAAATATACCTTAACTCTCACTGTTGTGAGTGAGAGATATCTCACTATTTGTGAGACCAATCTCACTTGATGTGTTGTCAACATATACAAAAATATTTGAAACTCACTGTTGGCAGGATACACATCCCAGTAGTGGCACATATCTCAATAGTGAGATCCATATACTAGTAATACACATCTCACAAATCAGATCCACCTCACTGTTGTGAGTGAGAGACATCTCACTATTTATGAGGCCAGTTTCTAATATGTTGTAAATAAATTCTCACAGTAACTAGTGAGACCAATCTCACTTGATGTTGTCAGCACATACAAAGTTATTTGAAACTCACTGTTGTCAGGATACACATCCCACTAGTGATACATATCTCACTAGTGAGATCCATATACTAGTAATATACATCTCAAAAGTGAGATCCATATACTAGTAATACACATCTCACAAGTGAGGTCCATTTACTAATAATACACATCTCACAAGTGAGATCCACCTCAATTCTGTCCATCTCACTGTTGTGAGTGATAGACATCTCACTTTTTGTGAGGCCATTTCTAATATGTTGTAAATAAGTTCTCACAGTGACTAGAGAGACCAGTCTCACTTGATGTGTTGTCAGCACATACAAAGTTATTTGAAACTTACTGTTGGTCAAGATACACATCCCACTAATGATACATATCTCACTAGTGAGATCCATATACTAGTAATGCACATCTCACTAGTGAGATGTGATTAATACTTTCCAAAATATATCTGAATTCTTACAGTTGTGAGTGAGAGACATCTCAATATTTTTGAAGCCCATAGTGAATGAGAGACCTCTCAGTATTTGTGAAGTCAGTATCTTACATATTGTTTATATAAGTTCAAAACAGTACCCAGTGAGACCAATCTCACTAAATGTTTTGTCAGAATACAGGAAAGTTATTTGAAACTCACTTGTCAATTAGATGGAGGATCTCACTAGTGATACACATTCTCACTTATGATACACATCTCACTGTGAGATGGTGACATCTATCTCACTTTAATACCTTTGTCCAAAAGACCTCTAAAATCTAAACTTTTGTGAGTGGTAGATGTCTCACTATTTCTTTTTCCTGTGTATATAACATTAATAATAATACACAACTTACTAGCAAGATGTGATCCCATCTCACTTAATATTTTGGCATGTCAAAATTTGTCTAAGTTCTTACTTTTGTTTGAGAGGACTTTCAAAGAGGCATATGGGGGTTCTTACTCAATCTCTAAATTACATGCATAGGCCTATATTTTAAACTGATACATGTAACTTGAAAATCATCCCTACCCTGACCATTATATATTTGTGTTTATCATCTAGAGACATGCTGTATTAGAACATACATTAAATTAAATGGTTACATATTACACAATCAGCAATATATAAAAGCTATTATATATTGCTGATACAATTTACCCCCGCAAGTAAACTGGAAACATTTCTCACAAAAATCACATTTGATATGGGTATATAAGTAATTACTGCATGAATGAAAGATGCAGCTTAAAAATATATAGATAAATCATTCAAGAACATTATATAGTCACAAAAAGATTATTTATCATTTAACACAAATTATATGGAGAAGGAAAAAATATATTAATCAAAATATATATATATATATATATATATATATATATATATATATATATATATATATATATTTCTTTATCTGTCTATTTATCCACATATTAGGTCTGAAATAGGATGTCAAGATATATTTTGTCTTTATTTTCTATACATTTTTCAAAATTCAAAGCGAAATGTGTTTTCTGTCACATTTGCATAAAATTTACACTAAATAGAGAATATTCAACAGGCTAATAGTTTTAGAAAATGCAGGTTAAAACTTGAAATTTATTTTCATGTAATTTGTTATAGCTTTATGAGAGAATTCAGGTTTATATACATAAAACATGTTTGGAAATTTAAATAATAATGCATTTCTGAGAGAAAGAGAGAGAGAGAGAGAGAGAGAGAGAGACTTATTCCAATTGATGATATATATATAAAGTTGTTGGTCAGATCCAGATTCCAATCCATATCGTCCAACTTGCTATGCCTATGTTAAGCATTGTACAAATGTACATATTACCCCTCACTGTAATCAGAAACATGTATCTCACTACATGTATTATCAGTAAGAAATATGGCATTCAACAGTATTCAATGTTATCTCAAAGATGTATCTTACTTAGTTAATGTCTCACTCAATTACTCAGTGATGGATCCAGAATTTTTTTTCAAAGGGGGTTGTTGAGGTGTAACATAGCTAATTTTACCTATTGTTTGGTTAACTGAGAGGTAGGTCATGAAATTCATGAAATTTTCTGAAGTACCAAATCATTGATTTAATTCAGATACGAAATAGTAACATTTTTAAATACTCAGATGTATAATATTTGGCTATCCCTTTCAAAGACAGTATTTAAACAAACAAAACCATGCTGTGATAAATATAAGAGCCAATAAGGGTTAGAGTTACAAGTCTTATATGAAAGAATCATGGTTTTCACTTAATTCTTATACAAAATAAATGCAATTTCTTTTCACTATAAGATGTCATCAGCTGACTTCTTAATGTCAAGCATGTGTCAAAATAATATTTTTTTCTGGAATCTATCTTGGACTTTGCACTTGAAAAAAAAATGGTCTGGCTGAGCAACTATGAGAGGCTAGTGGTACTGCATTGATAGAGCGACAACCCTTAACCACATTATGGTGATTAACAGATATTTTCTGCGGTTGTTTTATTTTTTGCAGTTCGATTAAAATCATGGAAATTGAAATTGCAGATTTGAAAGCAGTTGCGGGTGTGGTCAAACTGACAAAACTATTAAAACTACAGCAAAAATATGTCACCTTGTCATTATTGAAGTAATGTTATTGATTTTTAAGATAAAGAAAATTACAGGAAATAAATCAAACTATTTTAATAGCAGTGAATTTCACAAATCTTGATTCTGACTGGATATATTCTGAAAATAAGTTTATTAATAAATGAATAGATTCCAATAGTGTGTGTGTGTGTGTGTGTGTGTGTGTGTGTGTGGTATTTTGATAATAAATTGATAATTGTAATGTGCGTTTTTTTTAGCATTATACCCTTTGCCTCTTCTTGTCATCATTGTGACCATAAAAAAACAAAAATACTTCCATCACTTTATCCTTGTATATTTTAAATATATTTAAATATAAATACATTTATTGTACATAAAAAGAATAAAGAAAAAAATGAAACTTGCTTTTCTCGACACTCCTGATATTATAGGCCTATTTTCCTGACATTATACCCTACCCCAAAACTATTGTCATAATAGGTCTACTTTTCCTGTCATTATACCCTATCCAAATATAGATTCGTCGTTGTAACTCACACCACATCTACGAGATTTGTGAAAATTAAGTCGATAAGCAAAACTTAATTTTAACTAATGTCTTTCTTTCAAAATCATCTTGAAAATAGATTGTTTGGGTATTCCCCATAGACCGACCGATAAATATATCTATACTTGCGAATATCACAGTCACCCCCTCCGCCACTTCCGCGCCGGTTAAAGGGATACATTTATCTATTTTGCAACGTAAATAAACTATAAAAATACATAACTTAAACAACAATCATTAAAATATAATTACTTTTATCAATTGGCTTTCTTATTTCGTTAATTCAGTTCAATTTGACCAATATAATTGTTTTCTTTCAAGCGATAAACACACCGGAAAGAAGTAGACAAAATGAAAGTACATTAGCTTTCTTGCAGTCCTCACACCGGAAGTTGTGAAACCAGATATCCGGAAACGGAACTAGAACTATACACGTTCTTGCAGAGTACACGCTACACCGGCATTGAAGATGCATATTGTAACACTATGAGGTACGGGAGGAAAATACTTTAAGTACATATAAACTGATAATAAAATTGGTGTGCCTTGTGATAAATCGTAACATGTACTTAGTGAGAAATGCGGGCAGCTGATTTACTTACACAATGAAATTCATGTTTCGGACAGACAACTTGTCAACATATAGCATCGAAAACAATTTCGGCAATTGTTGCAGCTGCAAGGTTAAATAGGTCAATATCAAGTTTTGATTGTAATGTTAAATAATAAAATAATACATAGGTAAACCTATGGAGAGGGCGAAGGCATTCATCAACAGTTTTACATGTTCAGTTAATCCCTTTGGGGATTAATATTCAGTGTTTTTATCACGTAAATGTCCCGGTCATTCACTCATTGTTTTAAATAAACTATTGATTGACTGACTGTTTCTTCTGTGCTAAAACTGAAATAGAAACTATGTGGTATTTATTAGTCATGAATTAAATGCACAAACATGTTTTTATGCAATATATTTTTCTCTATCCCAGCATATCCATAATTTCGTGTTGTTCGCATTACCAGAATAATTGAGGCGCTTCGCGATCGGGTTCGATGTACAGCCCTGGTCGTTAAGGCCTAGTCTCGGTCTGCAAAACGTTTGCTAGTACGGTAGTTTATTACTTTGTTTATAATGCACTTTAAAAGTAATGACTTCGCATTTCCGACATTTTGTTTCTGTCACGCGCAAATTCCCGATGTGAGCAGAATTTTTCCCATTAGTAGTACGGGTCCCCGGATGTAGTAGGAATTAAAAAATGTGAACTTCTCTACATATATGAGGGCTTCGCCCTCTATAATGTACTAAAATTGTACTAATTTTGATGGTATAAAAAGGTCACGGAAGGACAGATTTTGATATGCACAGCGCCAGTATTTCTCAGGTTCTTTGTTGATCAGAATGCGGGAGAAACTTCTAGAATTCGGGTGTCCTATGTTGTTCGGAATTGACCTTCGTATATAAGGTTTTAGAAGGTAAGAAAGACCAGCATAGAGAGACCGCCATTTTGACACAAGCTACTGTCGCCTGTATGTGTTATTGATGTTACACTTGGTGTTCAATAAAATCTATACGATCACGAGCTGTGTATTGATTCTTAGTGGGTTACAATATCACTATTTTCTAGTATGTTCACAACACTCAAACCCACGAATTGCGATTCTCGATATTCTCACGACTATGGGTATTCACCCAGGTAAACATGTTAATTTTCTTCTCTGGGGAGACCAATCTTCCATATGAAACCAATATCCAAATTGTGCTGCCACTCAGTCATTTGTAAAAGCATCCAAAAGGTTCTAATACGTCTAAGGACAGCCATTGCAACGAGATTCTCGAATCAAATCAAATCAAATCAAATCAAATCTCTCTCTCTCTCTCTCTCGCTCTATCTCTCTGTATGATATATATGTATTTGAGTATGTATGAACCCAGATAGCAAAGCTACATCGGGCCAACGATGGCTGTTAGTTGGTATGTTGGCGATAGCTAGCCGATGTTGGGCCTTATATAGTCTTTTGGATGAAGGATGTTGGACCAACATTGTGTCAACGTACGTAAATCTGATTTTAGGTTGTAAAAATATATTGTTGGGAGCATTGTGTTGGACCAACATTGGGCCAACGTTCGTAAATCTGATCTAGAGTTTGAGTGTACAATGTCGGGCCAACACTGGGCCAACGTACGCAAATCTGATCTTGACTTTGAATGTGCAATGCTGGACCAAAATTTGGCCAACGTATATATTAATCTGATCTTGACTTTGAATGTACAATGTCTGGCCAACATTGGACCAACTTATGTTTTAATCTGATCTTGACTTTGAATGTACAATGTCTGGCCAACATTGGGCCAACTTATGTTTTAATCTGATCTTGACTTTGAATGTACAATGTCTGGCCGACATTGGGCCAACGTATGATCTTCGTTTGTTTGGTTTCTTGTAATGTATTCAATTTCACACCAACATAGGGCCAACTTGCGTCAAAGCATGCTGACCTGGACTAAAAAACCTGTCATGAACACAATGTTTGACCGATATAAGCCCAATGACATAAATGTATGTAACTAAATGAGTCGGTCGGTGTACATTGTTGGTCCAATGATTGGCCAATATACACCAAACGTGTTGGCTTACCTAATTACAAAAATATTCTATTATTTAAATCTGATAACATTACAATTTTACGAAATTTGAATAATGCACTTAATAGGTGCTAATTAAAAGTACTATTACTGCTTTTGTGAATAGTTATCTTTGGATAATCAAGATAAAAAAAACCCAGAAAATTAATGCAATGTAAATTAATCATTTTAATGGTATAAACATGTAATATCCATTGTATTAAAATGAAAATGTTCTAGCAAAGAGAAGTAATGGTTTATTTTAGCATCACAAGTGAAAGTTGCATTTAGGTCAGCTTGGATTAGAATTCTTTGGAGTGTCCGTTTCCACAGGCCCTCGGGCTGGTTACTATGGCAATGAATCTCTCTTATGTGATTTACCAGAGGTTTGCTGTAGTCAGTAGATTTCCCACTATTCGGTTTTTAACTACCTTATTGAATGACCTACATAAAAATAACTACAATTAGCGTGTATTGGATTAACTACAGCCTGCTGACTTTTGATAAAATGTAAGTATATACATATATATGTATAATTTATTTTCATATATATACTGTACATTTATAAATTAATCTAGCAGTTCAGTTTCAAATTAACTTTATTAATAGAAAGTATTTTAGCCAAAGTACGTGACATATTAGCGGTTTTTGTATTTCAAATTGTTCAAAATATACATATATTATGAAAACAGCATACGTCTGTGTAGGATATAAATACTTAGATATTTTTTCGCACTAACCCCCTCCCTCACTAACTATATTATTCATTGGGCATATATTATTAACAGAGTATTTTTATTAGGATATGAACATCTATATTAGTAAATGTTATGATTAATGTATATATATGGTATAGTATACGATTTGTAAGTAAGCATGTCATCAAGTGTTATATTAATCTATCATATATTGTATCATCTGGAGAAGACCTAGTAAGTTGTGAGAACTGATGCCTAATCCATTTGCTATATCAATAAAATATGTTTAAATTATATATGGGTTTTTTATATCAGACCTGTTCGTGGCATCCTAATGTAACATAGTCTTTCTACGTTAACTAGGTCACAAATGAATTATAAGTTATCTTTAAGGACTGCAGTGTTCAGTTACACGACTTCATAATGAAAAAGGATTTGTTGCGGAACTGACAATATTTGAAATAGAAGGTAAGTATGTAATTTATCTTTGATATTTTAAACAAGAAATGAAACTTTCGTATGTAACATCAACATTGAAATGCTAGGTTGTACTGTAAAGTCGTTATAACTCTAATAATTCTCTCTCTCCCTCTCTCTCATTCAGAGATTCGCATTATCCTATTCTTTATGCCATATCATTATATAGGATTACTTTTTTCTGTTTTGTGTTTTTAGCAGACGTTTTGATAGAATCCAGCGATGTAACATTTTAGTCTAGTAGCCAAATCCAAAATTTGTTTGACAATGGATTCAAGTAATATATCATATACCTTAGTCATTTCAAGTGGATGCCAGAGGAAATCATGTATTAGTGGTAGTTCATGATGTCAATTGTACATTTTGGCGAGATATTGGTTGGGGTAAGAGTAAACATGATATTACAATTCAATGTAAAACGTGTTTACATATGTCACAAACACAAAACTACTTGTTTGTTTGTTTGTTTGTTTGTTTATTGTTGTTTAACGTCCCAACCAAGAATATTTCACTTATATGGAGACGTCACAAAACTACTAAGACGGAAGGTAGATAAATAGATTTATATGAAATGTATATACATGTATATATTTGTAACATTTTGTGATGTTTTTGGATGATATATCAAATCTTTTTTTTCAAGAGTGATATCACCTATTCGAAAGAGAGATATCACTGATACGAACAAGTGATATTACTTATAAAACAAATAAGTGATATCACTCATTCGAATAGGTGATATCACTTTCAAATAGGAGACATCACTTTATACGTTTTTATAGGTGATATCACCTATTCGTATATGTGATATAATCTATTTGAATAGGTGATATCACTTTACAAAACGAATAAGTGATATCACTTATTCAAATTTGGAAACAGTAAAAACCTTAGGCTCCCAATTTCTTCCATAAATGTAGATCAACAGTGAATATCACTAGGCCTACAAAGCACAAAGGATGATATTACGGTATCGCGATAAAGGCACAGCGCTGCAGAATCAGAATCATCTCCCGTGTCTGTTGTTGGATTTGGACGGAATTTAGCATTAAAAGCAGACAGAGCCGCCGAAACCATACCGCCAACTCCTGCCATTTTGAACAAGGGTCCGATTTCTGCACAAAATTGTTTTAAAAGTGGTTGAACTTAAAACACCCTATATAATTCTTTGGACCAAATGTAAGGCAACAAAACTGCAGAGTGAAAGTATATCGCAATCTTCTGTAAATCAGGATGTGTGATTACAGCCTTGTGTTTTGTAGGTTTAGAGGTACCACTGCACCATGTGTTTAAGCATTCCATCCAAAATTTTATTGGCCTTTTTTAATTCTATGCCTCTGACTATATCTATCTGCCGTCAGAGGTTACTGAGGTAGCGGTTAAATCCAGCACGAATGTTTTTAGGGTGTTCTTGTGGTACTACTCCCCTGTTTTGGTTTTCGCTTCACAGTTTCTGACTTAATTCATTGGCTGATACAACTGCCATATCTAAACAAGAACCAAACTGCTGGGCATGCCAATCTGAAAGGAAATCATTTCATATATATATATATATATATATATATATATATATATATATATATATATATATATATATATATATATATATATATATATATATATATATATATATAAACACATATAAGTATAGAAATTATGACTGCTGAAACAATTTTTTAACAATTTAATAATTGTTTTTGATGGAGTTCAACATTTGTTTTTTTTAGTTTATTGATCTAGATCTATTTATCATAATTTTGCTTCCTTTATATTGGCATGAAATTATTTGTCTGGACTGGAGATCATATAAAAATCAAAACTGGAATTGTTTTGAAATAAGAATTAGATACTGGAGTGTATTACTGTATAAATTCTCTGTAATTACTGTAAAATGATAGTTTTTCATCAAAATATATGTATTCACCTTGGAAAAGTTTGTTTATCCATCTTGTATTCTTTTATGTTGCGATACTCTGATGAGCATTCTCGAAGATCTGTAGATCCTCCTCAGAAACACTAAAGAATCGAATAAAGTTTGTTGATTCTGTAGTGTTTACAGGATTAACAGGAGCCCGGGAGGGTCTGTTGGATTTTGTAATTCAATTGATTTGAAGGATTTGCTAGTGGGATAGCCTATATACTGAAATAGGTCTACTTACGAAATCGTCACCCCTTCACAGTTTACGACATTTCCCAGCTGCTTCAGCGATTGGTAAAATATAATGGCTACTTCCAGTTGTCATCAACGAATATTAACAGTCACACTCAAACTTTCTGTGACATATTCCACTGATAAAATATCAGAATCCAAATGAAAATTTGTTGTAAACAACGATCATCTGTTGATATCCAAATCGCTCATGGTATCAGCATTTGCACACGGCCCATTCGGGCAATTCTAAATGGTCGAATATTAAAAATCGCGAACTAAATCTGAGAATAAGTATTCAAAATTGTCCATATCACTAGTTTCTTTCAAAATGATATAAAAAAAGAAATTAAACCTTAATTTCATTAGTATTTGCGATCAGAAAAGAGAACTACTTCTCATGTCAAAACAGCTGTTGAGTCATTACGTCATATGAAAACACCCCTGCAAAGTCAGTGTAGTATCCAGTGGACTACAGTTTCACTGTATATAAATATAAGGATTGTTTTTCATTTTTTTGAACATCATCGGGGTATAAAAGCAATTGCTCATGGAAAAAATTCATTGTGCATCACGAAGTGCTGCACAGATTTTTTTTCCATGAGTAATTGCTTTTTATACCCCGATGATGTTCAAAAATTAAAAAACAGTCCTTAATTAAATATAAACATTTTGTTCACCGGATATAAAATCGTATAGAATGTCAAGTATGACGTAAAAGATATTTTGAAACATGACTTCAATAATGATATACATGTCTTCATGATTGGCTGAATTACATCACATGATCAGTTTGAAAAACATCATATTACCCTGGAGCACACGTCCCGGGGAATGAAAACTATAATATCAACCTAGACCACGTGGCACGTTGGCAACCTCTCCATTATACCAATCAGAGTTATTGTTTTTAGTAGTAAAAATCAAAACAACAACAATGCCCCCCTTTTCATATACAATTTTTGGTATATTATCCTCACATCTGGAATCCAGAAAAAGGCTTCCCAGTGCTTTTAAATTAGGGCCTACCAAAAATTTCGTGCCTGGCTACGCTCCACGAAAACATTTATATGCTCTTCCGTCCCTCTAATTCGAAATCCTGAATCCATACTGGCTTTGTCTGTATATTTTAGAGATGATGTATTTGCATCGGTAAGGATATTTTTCAGCATGTATGAATATAAATTCATTTGTAAACAAAATTTGCATTGGTTCAAAATGTATACGCTTTTCCCTTGTGTTATTATCAGCTAAAGATCTGAAATTTTTATTATCAATGATATCCAAGTTTTTACACATCTTGAACGCAGCATTTGCACCCCCGAAAAAAAAGAAAAAAAAAAAAAAAGTTTGGGCCGCTCCCTAATAAGTCTGTCAATTCAATGAAATATTTCGCCGGAATAAAAACGAGTCGTAGTATGATATTTATCTGTGGGCTTTTAAGATTGAACATTTCAGGGAAACATGTCCAGCTGAACCACGGGGAAACAAAGATTTTGTGTCTAGAAGTTAGAGAATACCTCATCTTGCTTCAGAATTAATCTATCAACGAAATATTTTTAACGATAAAGAGGTCAAAGTTAAATACCTGGAGGATACTAGAACGAAATTCTTCCCTGATTTTGCTGGGCGTATTTTCGCGTCTGGAGGCAGAAAAATGCTTCTATGTGCTTCCAAATTTCCAAATTTATTTTTTACTAGATGTATAAAATACGATGAAATGTTGCCTCACAATTAATACAACACTTGAAATTTTGCGCATTGAACAGGGATAGCGTGTCCCAAAAGTTGATATAGATAAAAGATGAAATAGGTGTAAAACCTTTCATTTTTGTATAAAAAGTCGGAAAATTAAAAACAAATATCCCGAAAGAATTATAAATTTCTACCCAATCAAACTTTGAATTCTTATTGTGCTTTTGATTGCATCACAATAAAATTTTCTGTCACCAGTCTAAAAAATTTCGAGATCCGTCACTGTTGTGTATATTTATTGCATAATCAAAAGGTACATGGGAACATTTTTTCCTGGCAAAAACATTTTCTTAAAAAACTTTTGCCTCCCACCACTTTTGGTTTGCTACCTACCGACCACTATTAGATGCGTAAATACAACCCCCTAATGAAATACACATGCATTGCCTCACAATTACTCCAACACTTGAAATTTTGCCTAGTGGGCATTGATAGCGTGCCCCTAAAATTGATAAAATATGTGTAACACCTTTAATTTTTTCTATATATTTTGTCTATAAAATCAAAAACAAATTTCCAAAAATTTTCGCGCCTCGCTCCGCTCTTCAAATGAATTTTAAATTTACACCCATTAAAACTTTGAATCCTCAGTCTGCTTTTTATGCATTGTATCACAATAAGTATAATTTTACGAGATTTGTCCGCTCTATTTAACGGCAAATTCAGGTTGAAAATGGATAATTTTGTTTACTTTTATTCATGCGTTCACAGGAATGTGTGACGTTTTATTTTTATTATAAATATGTGCCCTGTAACACTAGATGTCAAGTAAACTAGGTCTACAATGTGTCAAGATGTCGTCGTGGTTAGAACACAGTGCTTTATAATTAAAACACATTGACAGGTTGCTCAAGCTTAACTGGGAGTTGTCAGATATTCGGGTAAAGCTATAACATAAATATATCAATTTCTGTTTTAAACAACAATACTCGGGCAGTCACATTCGGCTGAAAATCTCGTTCAATGTGGCGTACAATTCCAATAAAATATGTAAATGCTGTATGTTAAATTACATTTCTGCGATCATGTGCAATTTATTATAAGTAACTTCGAATAAAAAGAACCCGTAGATTTAGTTAATATTATTTTTTTTTAATTGTTTAAAAGGGCGGTAGCTGTGTTTAACAAAAACATATTTAAATTTTTTCTGCTTTTACTACATGTACTTTATGTACAATAAAAAATAAGAGCTATACACAGGCATAAAAGATCTTACATTCCTATTTATTTGGTGAAAATATGTTCAGGTCAAATGTGGTATGCATACACAAAGAGTAAGGTCGAGTTAATCAAGTGTCTCAAGCAATTTTACAAAATATGTAGGAATTTAATAATTTATATATCTGTGTATATCTCTTCTTTTGCTTTTTTTTGTATATCAATCTATGTAATAAAAATAACTTTGATAAACACAGCTAATGTCCTTTAAACATAGAATTTAAAATTTTAAAATGTCATTTCATATTATTAATGCATGTATATATTAACGTATGTTCTGCATACATGTATTCTTAACATTTATGAAAATCATGTGAACTTTTGCCATTACTTTTCGTCCGTCCTCCGTCCGTCCATCAACGTTTTATATTTTCATTTTTTTTTCTAGCGATCCACTCATTGCATTACAATGAATCCTGTTGTAAATGTTCCACAGAAATTGGTGATCAAAAGATGTCATTTTGGTGCATGTCCGCAAGTGGGGACCTTTTAGTACACTGTGGTATAATTATAACCACTGAATCAATTAAAACAAAATTTGGCATGAATGTCCTCATTTTGGTGCCAATCCTTCATCCAGATGGATATCATCAGGGAACTTATTTTAGCATATGGAAAACACACGTGTTCTTACTTTGGCTACAGTCTATCACCCAATATAGCTGGCAACATGGAATTGAGTTTAAATAGGCGTCTCGGTGGTCGAGTGGTTTAAGCATTACGCTTTAAACCATGAAGTCTCTCACTTCTGGTCAACACATGTTCGAACAGTACTGGAACCTAAGCTGATTTTACTGAGAGAAAGTTTGCCAGTTTACTTGCGGCAGTCTTGTGGTCTCTTCCCGGGTACATTGTAAATTCTCCTCCACTAATAAAAACCGACCACCATATAACTGAAAAATTTTGAGTATGGTGTAAAACACTATTCAAAATCAAATCAAATCAACCCCCCTACGGTAAATATATATATATATATATATATATATATATATATATATATATATATATATATATATATATATATATATATATATATATATATATATATGTACAATGTATCTAGAGAACCCCCCATGGTAAATGTATAAAAATATATATACATTGTACAATGTATCTAGAGAACCACTGAATGGATTAAAATAAACACTGCAGTAATGTTCCTTATAAGATGCTGACCAAGTGCTGTTACTTTGGAGTCGATCCTTCATTCACGCCATTCTGACAATGGTTCCCACTTTGGAACTTAGTTTGTCACTGAAATCCAACTGTCTTTGTACAAATATAAGAAATAAACTTTTTGAAATGATCTTCTGGTTATTACCTTTTCCACTTGTATCCAATGAATATGCATGTTAACCAAGTTGTCCATCACAGTCTATCTTATCATTTGACTTTATGATCATCTAAAATTATTTGATTATTTCAAACAAAATTTGTCAGAATGGTCCTTACTTGCACCGCTGAAAGAATTTGACCCATAGACTACAACTGATGATTATGTCAACAATTGCAGCATGCATTGTCCTACTTACTTAAGACCTGGGTCTGGCACCATAAAACGTAAGAATTACTTAAGTCAAAAAATTTTAATCAACCTTGACTAATCCGGAAAACTGATTCGCTGAGCAGGACCGGTTGAGAATATTATCAGACTTAAGTAAATTCTCAAGTTTTATTACGTCGGACCCAAGTGAGCGACTACAAGCGGTTGAGATTCTCTTTTTCAGAACAAGCTTGCAGATACTATCGTTTCCGAACTCACGACATAACAACAATGCCAGGACAGAGCGTTTCAAAGAATGTATCAAGTCAGAGGATGATGAAAATTCTGTTATGTTTTCTTTTATTACTTTGTGTTGCATTGATAATTGCTATAGCCATAGTCCAGCAAGAAAAGGATGAAATTGAACAAGATACCCCAAAATCTACAAAATGTTCAACAAGTGAATCTTTATACGCACCAAATGAACCTAACAATCCGTCTGTATTTCACGATTTGACGAAAACAGAAATAAAGGGATTAAAGAAGTTTTTATATGAAGAATCTGATCTGGATTTAGTACGACCCACAGATAACAAGATAAACGCCAGTTTCGTGTACATCGCTGAAGTTTATGTTCCAGAAAAGGCTAACGTACTGAACTATTTAGACAATGGTGGGAATCAGCCGGCACGAGAAGCACATCTTATAATCATTCGTGGCACGACTTCAAATTCAGAAATAAACGAAATCATTGTTGGACCCCTCCCGACACCTACGTCATACAGACCATATCCAGGCCGGCGAACTTCCATTCCATATTTTTACAGACCGTTGACAGAACAGGACTATGACTCTGTAACGGAATATTTAACTGACACAGTCGACAGAATAGCAGGAAATGTTCTTGTCAACAGTTTTGGTGCAAAATTAAAAGATTGTGGGAATAAATGCCTAGCCTTTCGATACGTGTCTCCGTTCTCCCCAGCATCAAGTGGGGAAAATGCTAGAAAGATATGGTACTGGTTAACTTACTTTGTGGAATACTACGTTCTAAATCCGGTAGACTTTTCGGTATTAGTTAACATTCGCGAACAGTCCATTACAATTGATAAAGTGTGGTTTAATGGAAAATTATATAACTCATTAGAAGAAATTGTATCCGTGTTTGACACTTTAAACATTAATGCTACGACATTTCCAGTAGACGACGAACAATTATTCTCAACTTTAAATAGACGCGGCCCACCAATAACAGCCAAGCCGAAGAGAAATCCGTTATTTGTTGAGCCGGATTCTAAACGATACACGGTAACTGGTCAACATGTTGAATACATGGGATGGAGCTTTGACTTTCGGATGTCTACAATGTATGGACCACAGTTATACGACATAAGATTCAAAGGAAAACGAATTGTGTATGAACTTGGCCTACAAGAAATATCTGTCTTTTACTCTGGTAATAGTCCTCATCAAAGGTTTTCGGATTTCTTGGATTCTGGAGAACTAATTGGTCCATCGGCTCAGGGACTTCTTCCCGGTGTAGACTGTCCTTCACATGCACGGTTTTTAAGAGCGTCTTTTGTAACAGAATCCACCGAGGAACAAGATGTGGTCAAAAATGCTTTTTGTATTTTTGAGTTAAATACAGGCGAGCCACTGCGACGTCACCATTCATATTCAGCGTTTGACGGTATGTTTTATGAGGGATTAGAAAACACTGTTTTAGTTCTCAGAACTATACTAACAATTGTGAATTATGACTACATTTTCGACTTCAAATTTTTTCTCAATGGGGCTTTCGAAACAAAAGCAATTTCTACGGGATATATACTCGCAACAGCTTTCTCTGCTATGGAAGAAAAGTATGGCTTTCAACTCCAAAATCGAATATCAGGAAACTATCATGCCCACATGTTCCACTTTAAAGTTGATCTTGATATAAATGGAGTACAAAATCGTTATCAGACACTTGATTTGGGTGTAGAAAAGATACATAACGTATACTCTAAAGACGAGAATGCGACTTACAGCCAAGGAAAAATAACTCGCACTCTTGTGGAAAATGAAAAAGACGCAGCCTATAAATTTAACTTTGATTCACCAAAATATCACATTTTCTTTAATAACGATGTACGGGATAAATATGGAAATGCAAAATCATACAGGTAAGTTTGTTTTTCTTTTGCCATTTAAAACATTGATGAATTTGACAATGGAAATCTTCACTATAAAAGTTGCATCGTCAGACATTATACGAAATTCGACGTTCTTTGATATACATGTATCCTTATTTGACAAATGTAATTTTATGAGAATCAGTTTATTTAAACCTGTGTATTGCCATCTATGTATGCATTAATATGATCTTGTGTATTCCATGGTCAACACTAAAACAATTTTTTTATATTCAATTTCAATTTTCTCATCGTAGTACAGTACGTACATTATTAATGCAACAAAATTGTGTATTTTTGTATAAGAAAACAGAATCATTCACATTACATCATTGTTATTTATAGATATGAAGTGCCTCTGAAATATTATTTCATTTAATTGTTTGTTATTGTCGTTGTATAGTATTTACACAAATACAATTCTATAGTTTTATAATATCTTAGATAATATAATACATGCTGAAATGACGGAAGTATGTCTTTACATTTACAATTAAAACTGAATTGCTTTTGCTACCAATAAACATGTATTAATATATTCTGAGTATAGACCATCATATTATTTAGATACAACATGTTCAGGTGTTAAAGTAAAATTCACCTGCCGTTTCTTTCTAAAATTGTCAATAATGCTAATACGTATTGTTCTTACATGTTGACATTCCCAAAGATGATGCAGTCGGGTTACTTTAGATTCTTGACAAAATGAACTTAATTAACTTCCAATAAGTTTAAATCTAAAGTTTATCGTTTGTGTAGAGAGTTCTGTTGTTTATCTTGTATTGAAATGACCTAAGAATGGTTTCGTCCGTTAAAATAATTATATAGGTACTGATTCCCCCCAGGTTTCATTGCATAATGGTGGGTCTTATTTATTATCATTCCACATCATTCTACTAGGTATTAAGGGTTTAAACGTTCAATTAAAATATTTGTAAAATATTTTGTTGTCTTTTTGTAGATTTTTTCCAATTCTGTAGGATTGTGGCTATCAAGCCATAGTATTCTAGAGTATCAATATTCAAGGGTAATATTTCTGTGAAAGTGATTAAGCTATATGGATTACCATTTTTTTCATCTATCAAATCATTTACAAAGAAAATGCCTTTTTTATCCATGACACTTCTCTATGACATGATCCCTGTTTACTTTTATGTTGTTGTTTAATTATAGTGGTTAAGACATAATTACTTCCGGGTTGCATGGGACGAATATTTGGAACTCCTCCAAGTGGAAATAACATCCTGCCAGAAGTAATTGAAATTGCATTTTAGTTTTTCAAAAACTTCTGGTTTCAATAGTTAGGAATTATAAGCACCATTTTTTCTAATTTTGATAGAATAATAACTTTCCAAGGATCACTGTACTCTGGATTTGTCAGTTTTTGTATCCATTTCATTTTAAGGTTCTTTCAAAAGATTGAATATATGGCATATTCAGACCCCCCATTTTTTAAGACTGGATGATTAAATTTCGTTTTATTTTATCGGGTTTTCCGTCTCAAAGACATTAAAAAAAATAAAGAATAATTCTCTGACTTCTTTCGATAATAAAATTGGCAAAACAGAGGGATTTAACCAGAATTGGAAGGGATGGTGACTTAATGACAATTCTTGACTATAACAGATCAATTTCTGAGTGACCAGTCATTAAGTAGTTTTTAATGGACGAAATTTTATTTTGTGTTTTATATTGTCCACATAACATAAATAGTTGTTGTGCTTTTTAATCTACATATATCTTCATTCGCTTTATAAATAGGATACTCTTAAAAGGAATTACAAAGCAAATTTTATTGGAAGGAGAGAGTACGGAGCCTTCCATTAGTTGGTCTCGCTATCAGATGGCAGTTACCAGACAAAGAGATGAAGAACCTCACAGTAGTTCATTATACGCCATGTTTGATATATTTGATCCCGTAGTTAACTTCCAGGCTTTTATTGATGATAACGAAAGTATTGTGGACAAGGTGAGTAATCAAATAATCATCTGAATTTGGTAGCCTAGATAGCCAGCGTAAAAGTCAACTGATGTTAACGTCACATGTTTAGACGAACTGATGTTAACGTCACATGTTTAGACACGGATGTTTAAGGTAGCAATGTTCAGGTCATTCTATATTAAGATGACCTAATGTTTTGGTCACTCTATGTCAAGCTGACCTGATGTTTAAGTCACCTGGAGCAAGGGTGATTTTATATTGAGGACTATTAGTATTCAGACTATAGAGTAATGTTCAATGTTAAGTTGATCTGTTGACTTGAGGTTTAGGTCATCTGGTGTTCAGGTCTACTGGTAGTAAGGTAACCTTATATGTAGGTCACCTAATGCTTAGGTCACTCTATGTCAAGTTGACCTGATGTTTAGGTCAATTTACACTGTTACTCTAGATCATGTTCCATTATCAGGACTTAATTATCACTTGGTTTACCTCGTCATTAGTGTTTTGAACGTAATTTTCAATAAAGGAATCGGACCGGTTTACGTCGTTACCTCTGGTTGTAAACAAATACCATATTTCATTAACAGGATCTTGTTGCATGGGTTACACTCGGCGTTCATCATATACCTCACACGGAAGACCTACCACTTACTGTAAACCAACCCACAAATATCAATAACAAAGTCTGGTCTGTGATCGTATAGATGATTTTAATTCAGCAGAGTACAGCAATGGTAACAAGGTTTCAACAATCAGAGAGTATGGTGGTGTTCTCTCTAGGCGGTTTCCCGCTGGTCTCCCTCGTTTCCAGAACTCCAGTGCTTATATACGTTTGTCAATTTTGACCAACGCAAAACACTAAAGTTCTAGAAGCTTATAGAGAGTTAAATGCATCTACAATTGGGAGAATACGGGCGCCGTTATCATCAAAATCTGCCATAATGCAACCTTTGGTAACCTTTTACACTATCATTCTTAGTACAACTTCAGTACTGTATATTAATTATCATTAACATCAAATCTTGTTTACCAAAACTGATGATGACAGATATTTGACCTTTTAACATGCAGCTTCAATTGCTGCTGAATTTGTAAAAGTGTTGACAAGTTGTTTATCCAAAACAGTATATTGTAATAATGCTAAGTAATAATACTGAATATTATGCTGAGTAATTTTGAATTTGGAAATTTAGATATCTAAATTAACTTTGTCAACATATTTACTTGACCGAATTAGAAATCATGTAATTTTAGCTGCCCGTGTTTTTCCCAAATACATATAATACACATCAACTATTTCAAGTCACACCAATTATTCACGTATATAATTTCCTAAAAGATTTATCTCCCGTACCTCATATTGTTACAAACGTCCCTATCCCTTGAAATTTTTACTAAATGGTAAAAATTTTCATTCTTATAAATACTTTCCAAATTATAATTAGTAACTTTTTATAAAATTTCCCCCATTGGTGTGGCTTGAAAGTTATAACACAATTCAATAAAGTTTTTACTGTTAATCATGAAATGAATAAGTTGTGACCTGGATTTTTATCGGTAAATAAATTGTATCCTGAATCATTAGCAAATTAACTTGTGACTTAGATTTCTCATTAATCCACTATCAATCGTGACCTGGATTTTCAACAATTCATATCTCATAAAACTCGTGATCTGGATTAAAAATAAAAATATGACCTGGATGAAAAAATGTGACTTGGATTATAATTTCAATATATATTCATGCATTATAAAGCGACATAAACCGGTTCAATAACATAGAATTTATGCATAATTCAATTTAATAATCATTGTCTCAACACAAGTAAAGTTCATCATTTAAAGTTCATAATATCATCATATCATAATAATACATTTAATAATTCATTTTTAACACTTTTAACATATTCATGGAAAGTCCTCCATTCACGGAAAGTCCTCCGTCCTTGTAAATATTCATGGAAGTCCTCCATCCTTAATATGTTCACGGAAAGTCCTCCGTCCTTTGCGCAATATTCTGTTTCTTTAATAATCATAAGTTTTCGACTTCTTTAAATTATTATCGTGTTGTATTCACATTACACTGTGATTATTACTTAAGTTCTTGTATAGTCTTCAGTAGTCGAATGTTAGTGTCTTTAGTTACTGGTGAACTTAAAACTGGTAATCGGGCCTCTGGATCGAAGCCAAGTGGTCTCATCCACTTCGATGTTTTCGATCGACGATTTATTGTTATCGTTAAATTCTTGCGGTGTCACATCACCTGTTTCTGGGTCTTGATAAAGTTCATGGTTTATTTCATTGTTACCCGTGTTTGTATTCCTTTATTTCACAGGAATGTACGTCTGGATATTCATTTTTGTAGTTTGGTTGACTGTTTTTCATTTCTTCTTGACTATTTTGTTTCGTGTTTTCTGTTTCTCTTTTATCTTGACCGGATCGTGTTCTGTCTTCAGTGTTAATTCTGGTTTGATCAGTTATTGGTATTAAGTCTATGTCGTATTTATCCTTAAGGTACATACTGCAAAGTTTCATGTCTGGGTATTCTATGTCGTGTTTATCCTTAAGGTACATACTGCAAAGTTTCCTGTCTGGATATGCGTTCGGTTCTTGTTCAGTTTGAATGTCTTCTTGGTATATACTGGCTGTGTTTCTTGTCCGTTGTTTCATCTTTTCTGTTATAAGATTGCGAATGTCATTATCATCTGCTGTTGACTGTGTATTTATGCATGATCGACTGTTTGTTACTTGGTGCTCCTGGTATGGCTGTTGGTTCTGGTTTCTTAGAAGTCTTGAAAGATTTGGAAGACTCAACTCCTCTTTTCCCTCACTACTTGACCACTTAACATTAGGATTATCTTTATTTTTCTTTTTGACAGAAGATTCTGAATGCCTTTCTATTTCTACATTTTTCTTATTATTCTTTTTCCACATTTTATCATTATAATTATTAAGATTGTTACTACTGGCACTATTGGTATGAGAAAGTATTGACCATTCTTAACCCAAAAATCATCTTCTGGCATTGGTTGCATTTCTTCTAGTTTTAGTTCATTTATCAAATTATCTAAATTAATTTCTTTTACTGGTTTCAACGTCTTAGGAATTTTTAATCTTATCATATCGTGGGAAATTTTGCTTATATCTCCAAAACAAACTTACTTCGTCTTTTTTATACTTATCAACTAATGTTTTTAAAGGATCCTTAAAGTTAAAATTACTTTCCTTATAAATGTAAGGTGTTAAAGTCATATCCCCGTTAGAAGCTTGACAATTTTGTTCCAAATGTAGAATGTCTAGAGGTGGTAAAGTTTTCTTAATCATTGATTCTTTGTCACACATGATCATGAAAATTTTGTAACTTTTCAGCAATGATTAACCAATTTCCCTCTGTAACATACTGTCCTCGAGGAAGAATTGCATTATTGATCAGTGTGGTTTTACAGTTTTGTTCAATTTTTGATCGTGTTTCCAGAAATATAGAAATCACACAAGTCTGTCTGTTCGAAACAGTATAGATAGGGCTGTCAAAAGAACAATATCTTATTGACGGATTTGAACATTTTTCTAACTCCTGTTGAGTCAAAAGTGCAAATTGTGTTTTCTCTTTATTTACCGCTAAGGCTTCTGATTCTAAGTCATATTTGGCGAGTACCGAGGGTTCTTTCATATGTGGCAATGCCAAGTTATGTATCTTGTAAATTTCTAAGGCATTTGTTGTGTCAACCAAAGGTACTGACACAATAACTACAATGTTTTCGTCTTTGAAATATGTAGCACAAGTCAATGTTTTGTATAGGTCCCAAAGATCTTTTTCAGGGTCAAAAGGCAAAGCAAAACGTGGATTCAATTGATTTTTGATTGATAAAAGTAATTGCCGAAACTGTAAAGGTTGAATGACAGAGGGTGCGAGGTGTCCCAGTGATAACATATTCAATTGAATTTAGAGATATTGAATTTTGTTTTCCTGTAATTATATATGTAAATTGTCTAAAACTTAAGACTTTTCATCGTCTTACACATATTATCAAACATAGTCAAGTTATTCTTGCACATGTTATCAAATATATCCAAACTATTCTCATTCAACAAGTTATTCTTACACATGTTTTCAAATATATCCCAAACTATTCTTATTCATGTTATCAAAAGTCGAATTTAAGACTATTAATATTTCTTTTGTAGTAGGGTCTATTTCGTCTACAAGTCTTTTTGAACTCTTAATTTTCATTTATTTCTGTATCTTCTGTATCCTTATTTATTTCTTTGTTTTCTGTCTGAGTGTCTTGTTGTGTTAACTTTTCTCTATCATCTAACTTTGTATTTCTGTGTATCCTTTTTAATTCTGCTAAAGGAATATCATCCTCACTATCTGAGTCATCTCGAATTTGTCTAGATCTTTTTACAATATCTTGACTCTTATTTTTATCAATTTCGTCATCTGTAGATTCTGAATCTGGAGGTACTACATATGTTGATTTTCTTATCGGTCTATTTAATTTGTCTTGGGGTATCTCCCAATCATCTAAATTAGCTAACCTAAGATGTCGAGCATGTGTCTTAGTTGTTGTTCCTGTCAACTGATTCTTAACTATAAAACTTAGAGGTCCTTTTTCTTCAATAATCCTATAATAAGGTGTCCATTTATTATCTAATTTACTGGTTTTTCTTTGATTCTTAATATATACTGGATCTCCTATCTTGAAATTAATTTCTTGACTACCCCTATCTGCATATCTCTTTTGTCTTTTCTTAGCGTCTTCTAAATTTTTGTGTACTAACGTAAAAGCTTTATGTTGCTGCTGTAATGCTATTTGATATTGGTCTTCCCCATTATATTTTCTTCTAGGTTTAAGAATTGAATCTAATGGTAATACTACATCCCTATTGTATAGTAAGTAGAAAGGGTGAAAACTTGGTCGATTCACTTGGATGAAATCTAATTGCTGCTAATGTCTGATTCAAATATAAATCCCATGTCTGAACATCATCAGATATTTTCTTAGCCATTACATCATGTAAAGTTCTATGAAATCTTTCTACCTTGCCGTTACTTTGAGGACTATAATAAGATGTTGTGATATGATCTATATTTAATTCTTTAAGTGTTTCTTGTACAGCCTTATTCACGTTTTCTGACCCATTATCTGTTAGTATCTGAAGTGGGCAACCATATCTTGGAAATATTTCTTCTAATATGAGATGGACTATATTATCAGCTGATTTACTTGGTACACTAAAAGCTTCTGGCCATCCAGAATATAAATCTATGAATGATACAATATACTTGTTGCCTGATAAGGGTGGTGGGATATGGTCCTGATAGATCTAGACCAATTTTTGCGAAAGGATAAGGTGGAATATCCGTTTCTTTGAGAGGTGGATGTGTTTTCTTTTGGCTTCTAGTTTGACATGTTACACATTGATCTACATATTTGTGCAACTTTTGGTACATTTTTGGAAAATAGTATTTTGGTCTAATGATGTCATATGTTTTATCTACTGCCATATGTCCTACAAAATCATGATGTTGTTTAATGACAATGTTTTCTAATTTTTCAGGTATGTACAATCTGAGTTTTGGATCTTCTGAATCTTGTTGAGATAGAAAATATAATAAACCATCTATTACTAGTAAACTGTTTTGTTCCCTTTTAGTGGCCTCTCCATTGTCCAATTTTATCTTAAGTTTTGCTATTTTCTCATCATTTTCTTGTTCTGTCTTTATATCTATATTCCCTGGAAGATCTATAAACGGCTTGACTAAGTCATCTGGTGGATCTATCTTACAACTAGCGTATTTCTTTGGAGTGAACTTGTTTGAATTTAATGCACCTACTTCTAAAAATCTATCATCTATTTCTATTTCGTCTGACTCTGACTCTGATTCAGAATTATCAATTTCTTGACTGTCTGGTATTCTTGACAACAAGTCAGCGCAACAGTTAAATCTACCTTCTATATACTCAATCTTACAGTTATAACCTGCGATACTGAGAGCCCATTGTTGTATTTTCTTATTTTGCATAGGTGAATCTAATAAATATTTCAAGGGACGATGGTCTGTACGTACTACAAACTGAGCATCATGTAAATATAAGTCTAATTTCTTAAGAGCAAATGCTATTCCAAAACATTCTTTTTCTATTGTTGACCATTTTTTCTGAGATTTGCTTAATTTGTGAGACAAATAATAGATAGGTTTTTCTTCCCCAGTATCTGTAAGCTGTGTGAGACAAGCACCTACACAAGTATCACTAGCATCTGTGTATAACACATAAGGTTTGTTTGTATCAGGATAAGCTAACAAAGGTACTACTGTTAAACTGTCTTTGAGAAAATCAAAGGCTACTTGGCATTCTTTTGACCATCTAAATCTAGCATATTTCTTAGTTAACTCAATCAAAGGTTCTGCTATCTTTGAGAAATTTGGTATGAATCTCCTATAATAACTACACATGCCAATAAATCCCCTAATTTCTCTTACATTCTTTGGTACAGGTAATGTTCTTATAGCTTTCACTTTCTTTTCATTAGGTTTCACTCCATGTTCACTAACAATAAAACCTAAATATTCTATTTCTTTCTGAAAGAAACTACACTTCTTCAACTTCATTTTCAAATTATGTTGCCTGATCTTATCAAACACTATTTGAATATGCCTAAGATGTTCTTCTGAGTCTTTTGAAAATATTAAGATGTCATCTAAGTAAGCAGTGGCAAAGTCCTCACATTCTTGTAATACTATGTTCATGAGTTCTTGGAAGATAGCTGGAGCATTACTTAACCCAAAGGGCATTACATTAAACTGAAATAACCCTTTGTGACAAGTAAATGTTGTTTTTTCTTTACTATCTTCATCCATTTGTACTTGCCAATACCCACTTTTAAGATCTAAACTAGTGAAATGTTTGGCCTTTCCCAACCTAGCTAAGATGTCATCAATCAATGGTAAGGGAAATGATATAGGTTTCACTATTTTATTTAAAGATCTAAAGTCGACACACATTCTTTTGGATCCGTCTTTCTTCCCAACTACAACTAATGGAAAAGCCCATGTTGACCTTGACCTTTCTATAATACCTGCATCTAACATTTCATCTACTGCCTTGTCAATCACTTGTCGTTTGTTAAGAGGTGTTCTATACGGCCTATTTCTGATTGGTGGATGGTCTCCTGTATCTATTTTCATTTTCACTGTACTAGTGTGACCTAACTCTGCATCATTTTTTGCAAAAATATCTTTGTTTTCTTGTAATAGACTAAAAATACTTCTTTTATACTCTGAAGGTGCGTCAATATCTTGAAAGGAATCTACATCTCCTACTGTATTTTCTGGACTTAAAGCTGTTGATTCTACTTGTATCTCATCTATTTCTAAAGCTCTAATTTTTCCTAACACTTGACCTCTTTTTAACCTATAAAATTTATTTGTCTGATTAACTACTAATACTGGAATGTTTCTATTTCTCGTTACTTTTCCTATTGATTCTTGAACTACAAGTCCTGGGTCATCTAAAAGACATCCATCATTAATACTCGAGATTTCAAAATTTTCTTTATTTCTACTGTTAAATGCTCTATTTGTCCTAACAAAACATATTGTCTTACTCTGTGGTCTTAATGTAGTTGTTTTTGATACTCTTACTATGGATGATATGTGAGTATCATCTTCAAATTTGACATAGGTTCTCCCTATTCTTAAGCAACCTAAATCAAAGTATAGTCTTACTCCATTTTGTCTTAACCAGTCCCTACCAAGGATAAAGTTTCTATTCAAACCATCGGTGACATAAAACTTGTGATTCATGGTCATTTTATTCATCGTAAATTTAATATTTACTGCACCTATTACTTTAAGTGATTGACCATTCACTGCCCTGAGATTTGGTTTTTCTTTAACAACCTTAACCTTGATCGGAAGATTTTGGAAGCACTTTTTACTACTAATTAATGATACTTCTGCCCCTGTATCTACTAAAGTCCTAAATTTTTGTTTTTGAATCCATAGTACACATGAACTTGGATTTCCCGCCAATTGAATTTCATAATTTTTATCTAATTTACTACTAGAGTTATCTACCTTACTTTTTCTTAATTTTCTACTACAACTCTTCCTATCGGCTTCCTTATAAGAAGAGCCTTCTAGTTTTCCTGTTCCCTATGTTCCCTATACTGAGACCATTGTTGTCCTATTCGCTGGGTGGAGTTTTCTGAAGTTTGTTCACTTACTACAGGTGGTGCAGGGAGTGCTAACTGTTTTATTTGACTGAGACGTATTATCTCGCATTGGGGGTGCCGGAAGTGCTAACATCTGAGGTGGTTCTGGTAATGCTAATGTTTGATCATCTGGCTGATTTTGCTGATATGTAAATTGTGGAGGTCGAAAGTTGAAGTTTTGCCTATTCCGATAAGTATTATGTGTAAACTGCGAGGGTGGAGGATCGTAATTTTGTCTATATTGATAGTCATTAGGTACAAATTGCTGAGGTGGTGGGTTGTAACTTTGTTTATCTTGATAGTTATAATTTGCTCTACCCCTGCCACGATTCATTGGTGGTCCCTGATTATACTGCCAATATGGTACCCAGTTGCGAGGGTTAATGTTTCGATTTGGACAATTTCTTTTAAGGTGACCTATCATGTGACATACCCAACATTCTGCGCCTAATACCCAATCTGGTACAGATTGTAAATTTTGTCTACTTGGACCTACTTGGTTGTTTCGTTGTATTTGATATTTTAACCTTGGTGTTTGCTGAGTTTGTTGTTTAGTTTTCTTAGCGTTTTTGAACCTAACCTGTTTCTTATTATCTGCTAATGATATTTGTAAGTCATCGTCACTATCACTGTCACTGTCTGTCTCGTCAGCTGCATTTACATCTACATTTTTAGGACAATTTTGAGTAGTGTGACCCTTCCTTAAACAATTCTTACATAGTTTATTTCTTAAGTGATCTACTTCCATTGGTTGAATGTCTCTGTCTTCTTTTTCGGTTTTAAATCTAAACACATTTTGTGTACCGTCTAAGGTCAATGCAATTTGATCCCTAACGTTTTGTTCGCGTGTCGCTATCTTAACTGCGGCTTCTAAAGTCGTAGGTTCTTCCCTAATCAATTTCATTTTGATGTAATCAAAAGTCACCCCTTTACAAAATATGTCTATCAACTGTTGTTCTACTAAGTCTTTTGTGCTTTTGTTTTTAGTCTGTTCTGTCGTGTAAACATCTTCAGATGCTTGTATTATTCTTTCCCCAAACATTTGTACTGACTCGTCTGTCTCTTGTTTTAGATTTCTTAACTTAATTAATGCCTGTCTTTTGTTTGTCACTTCCCCAAATTTTTCTTTTAGTAATTTCTTGAGGTCCCCCCAACTAGCTACATTTTCACTATTTTCTTGTTCTATTAAATATCTCCTAATGAAATCCGCTACCGCCCCTGAACACGTTACCAATGCTATACCCGGCATTTTCTGTACATTTAATTCAACTAAATTTGCATATCTTTCTATATCTGATATCCATGCCTTAAGGTCTGCCGGTTTACCCGAAAAGTTTTTTATTACTTGATGTACCGGTACTGCCATTGCACTTGCCATGTTAGAGAATTGTCTCAAAATGTTATCAAACATTTTCTTTTTCATCATTATCACCTTTGTTTTCAGGTATCCCTGACACTCTACAAAATGGTGGTTCTCTATTTCCTACTCCCCCCGATATACTGTAGTACCTGTTACTGCTACCTTCGGTTTTGTTTTGTACGTCCGACTGACCTGATGTTTTAGTTACATTTCTATTTTCAGTTTCATTTTGTATGTCTATCTGATCTGACGTGGTTGGTCTAGTTTTATTTACTTCTTCCAAAATTAAATTATCCTCAATTTCTCCTAAAGCCGTAGCCATACTACTGAATTTTAGTCTACTATTTTCCTCTGCCATTATTAATTCTGTTTTTAATTTTGTATTTTATTTCAAATGTTAAATTTTGTGTTTAACTAATTTTGTTAAAGTTTTCAAAATAAGTTTTTATGGATGTTTAATACTATTGCCTAAATAAGTTAAAATTGTAGTTTTTGTTTAAGATAGAGTTTTGGTAATTTAACTTAATTTAATAAAATTTAGTTTTTAGAGTTTGTCAAAAAGAATGTTCACAATTTGTGGTCAAAATAATAAGGTACTAAGAAAAGTAAAAGCCTTACCTTTTAGTTCCAAGTCTTGTGTTGTTCCCAGGTCTTTCATCCAGGGCAAAAGGCACCAAATCGATATTTGTAAACCAACCCACAAATATCAATAACTCAAAGTTCGGTCTGTGATCGTATAGTTTTATTCTCAGCACAGCAGAGTACAGCAATGGTAACAAATGTTTCAACAATCAGAGAGTATGGTGGTGTTCTCTCTAGGCGGTTCCCGCTGGTCTCCCTCGTTTCCAGAACTCCAGTGCTTATATACGTTTGTCAATTTTGACCAACGCAAAACACTAAAGTTCTAGAAGCTTATAGAGAGTTAAATGCATCTACAATTGGGAGAATACGGGCGCCGTTATCATCAAAATCTGCCATAATGCAACCTTTGGTAAC
This sequence comes from Atrina japonica, assembly GCA_030159075.1. Classification (NCBI taxonomy): domain Eukaryota; kingdom Metazoa; phylum Mollusca; class Bivalvia; order Pterioida; family Pinnidae; genus Atrina; species Atrina japonica. The sequence continues at coordinate 140,391 of BROG01000106.1, read as the reverse complement.
CTTTTACACTATCATTCTTAGTACAACTTCAGTACTGTATATTAATTATCATTAACATCAAATCTTGTTTACCAAAACTGATGATGACAGATATTTGACCTTTTAACATGCAGCTTCAATTGCTGCTGAATTTGTAAAAGTGTTGACAAGTTGTTTATCCAAAACAGTATATTGTAATAATGCTAAGTAATAATACTGAATATTATGCTGAGTAATTTTGAATTTGGAAATTTAGATATCTAAATTAACTTTGTCAACATATTTACTTGACCGAATTAGAAATCATGTAATTTTAGCTGCCCGTGTTTTCCCAAATACATATAATACACATCAACTATTTCAAGTCACACCAATTATTCACGTATATAATTTCCTAAAAGATTTATCTCCCGTACCTCATATTGTTACATTACAACAACGGCCGGGATGGATTTAAGTTTTCTCCTTTTGCCATTTAATTACTTCCCCGAAGACCCAGCGATTGATTCCCCAAATGCTGTACGAATTGCACCTAGAGCAGTCAATGATATCTCATCAGGAATTAAGATTAATACGTATGGCGTGTCTCAAGAATCCAACTTTACCTGCATTCCAGGGAAATACAACCTGTTCAAGCACATTGAAGATGACAACAGCATAATATTTGAAGTGTGAATGGCGTTAACTTATCTACAGCTTATATGAAATTGAAACCTTTCAGTACCTTTACATTATATGATTCACAACACACAAAATAAACTAAACACAATATTATACGGGTTTTATATCACTTTCAACAACATTCAACGGGAAGTAGAAAAATATGTTTACAGAAATTTATGAACTTTTTAGATGATAGATCACAAACAATGTGTGTACTTATTCTTTGTATACAGAATATATCCATATTTGTCATTTAATTAATTTTTATAAAGTTTTTTGTTACAGCATATGGATCATTATTGTTTAATTTAGTAGTGTAGTGCAAGTTCAGTTAATTGCATAATATAACAGTAAAATAACAGTAAAGTAATGAATACATGTCTAAATTATAGTTTAGCTTTTTAATAGGTACTAAGCTTTGTACGATACTCGTAACCAATAATAAAATTGATGGTGATTTTCTCATAGCAAATAAAGATAACACCATGGTCATTGTATATTGGTTCGTGACGAAACATTAGGGTGTCCTTGGGCGAGGTGTTCTTGAGTAAGAAAGATCACTCAAATGTGACGACCATCGACCCGGAACTCTGTTCTCTGTACGAATTATCACATCACACTCCTAGCAGGAATGAGAACAAACTCGGCGAACGAGTGATATTGCAATTATTGATCATCGTTTAATTTGACTTCATTTTTGTATCTCCATCGTGTTCTCGTTGATTAAGCGAGATCAAACGTGAACGTGTGTTCTTACATAACACTAGAGTACAAAATTCTTTCCACCTTGGACACACTAAAGTTATTTGCCTCGGTGAATATTTGACGACTTGTGTTAACCATGTTTTACTGCTCAAATATTGAATAACGTGTTAAACATGTGCTACTATCTGACTTTGAAAATAGCCGTTAAACATTTTATACCAACTGTAAAATAGGACTATAGCTTTTCAGTTGCTTAAGGACGTGGCAGGATACGATTACTGCTCAATTACACCTCCTCCCAACTTAATGTTTGTCTAAGTGACTTTCTTACATTTAGTGTTTGTATTTTGTACCCTGACCTTAGAGCACTATTATCATTCGTTTTTATATTCTAGCATTTATTATCTATACTTAATTAGCATAGTGTTTGGATGATTTATCTTTCAGTTCATTTAGCGACATGTACCTTATGAACTGTTATTAAAATATATGATGCAATAAGGTTTTTGATAAAACCTAAAAAAAAATACTGCCGTTCGCAGAGCTTATTATGAGTTCAAAATCACTTGAGTGCTGCTATTTTCAATCGTTTTGATAAGTTTGTCTGCATATTTAGCTTTTTATAATTGTGTATAACTAATCGCATACCTACTCTGAGAGCTGAAAGTAAATAACATTATAATGCATCTATTTGATGAAATAGAGTTTCCGAGAATGACCAATTTCTCTGTTGAATAATTTGTAAAAATATCCGTGCTGAATAGTGTCGCTTATAACACTTTCCATTATATTTTTAACGTCAATATGTGACCATCTTAGAATAACGAGATCCCAAAAGGGTCTCGGCGCCCACCATGAAATGTTCTATGTCTGATCTATGACAGACAGTTCTTTTCTCTTATTTTGTGTCTCAACATTGAATTTGAACTTAAATCCATATTTCTGTGGAATACTTTTTTCACAAGATTATAGCGAAACTGAACTTGAGCTGAACATATTACATTTTAAGAGAGAATGGAATTCAACATGGGCGACAGGTGTCCATCTTGGATTATGATCTCTATGAAAATGCACATCTAGACCTCAGGGGGAACCTCCATAATCAATTTCGAAAAGATTCCTTCAGTACATTCTTAGAAATACATACTTCCATTGGCAAAATCCAAGATGGCCACCTGTCAGCCATGTTGGAATTCAATCTCTCTGAAAATGTCATATGCACAACTAGACCTTAAGGGGAACCTTCATGTCAAATTTCAAGGAAATCCCTTCAGCCTTTTTTAAGAAATAGCAATAACAAATTTGCTATGGTCAAAATCCAAGATGGTCACCTGTCGGATCAACCCGAGAAATAATAACACATTCTATTGGTCATTTTAAGTCTAATGTGTACACATATGAAAACCGGTGAGAAATAGAGGATTAGGTGAACCTCTAGTTTATATTTAGCCTTAGTTTAGAGGTGATGTTATGTTTTTATTTGTATAAACTAACATAAAATTATAGTGGCATTAAAAAGGACTCAACTTGACTTTTCATTTTGTTATCTTTTTCAGTTTATATCCGAGAGTATTATTTTTATATTCATCATTAATAATTTTTCGTACGTCTTTATACCGAATTTTACAATAAAAATTTTAATATACATGTATATAGAAATCTAGAGGAGGGATAAGGTGCCATTAAGATGTAAGCATCGCCTGTTGACCGTTCACACCCGTCCCGATCCCACGGATAAATTTAAATGAAATAATTCCTCGTCACAATGTGAACAGACAATTCAACAACCGCTAGTCTGCCGATTATAATCATGATGATTGGCTGGAGGATATGAATCGTTCAGTTTCCCTATAACAACCCTAAAGTTACTAGAATCTATGTTTAGAGGAAATTCTATGTATATCTTAATAGATCGATTATGTTGTGTTAAAACCAGTGCAAATCACAACTGCTGTACTTGCAAACACAGGAGTAAACAGAACTACATGCATTTGGTATTCGAACTAGATTGCGTCGATTTTCACCAAAATATTTTAAAATATCTGAATTATTACATTGGACCATATTTACTTGTGCGAATGTATCAACTGAAATACAGAATCTTCAATTTTAATTGGATAGCTGTCAAAGCAAACCACAAAAGGTAATCGCATAACACAAAAAAAATAAATGTTCTAGAATTGAGCTATTGACAAATGCCCGACACGGCACCTTTTGGCAAACTTTTCCATTATTACGTCACAATTACATGACCCGTCACAGATCTAATCATGACATAACAATTGATTAACGTCAAAAAGTAGATGGACAGCAATGTGTCAGACACTTAGCGGTAGGTAAATCCTTGCAAATGTATGCACAAGAGAAATACTGATTCCAGTATATACACTATATATCCTAGGGTGCCGGATATAAGCAATAGATACAAGTTAGGAAAAGAAAATATAAAGCTTTAAAATGACATGAGACACGGGCAAAATAAGCATTTTGTCCGTGTCGTTAGTCATTTTAGTGCTTTATATCTGTATGTGTGTTTGTGTGTTTACATATTATATAAGTTTCACATTATTTCTTATTCACATACTTAGCCAATCAGATTTCAGGATAAGCTAACATGCAAGTTGAGCGAAATGCTCAGATCTGAATGATATTCAAGAACTTTGATGATGCGCAATAACAATATACAAATCCCTTATCAATCTGTATCAACAATGAAAACACTAAAAAAAAAAAAAAAAAAAAAAAAAAAATAATAAAAAATAAAAACAAAAATAAAAAAAAAAAAAAAAAAAATAACTTTAAAGAAAAAAAAAAAAACAAAAGAAGAAGAATGTAAAGGTATACATTTATTTACTCCAGTATTTCAAAGGGTATGATACTGGACAACAAGTCAGTGACGTAACAAATAAAATGAAAATGTGACGACATGATGTTCCCTTCACTACCACTCTTTACATAGCAACATGCTTTAAAGATGAATATTCCTAAAATTATAAAAATTCTGGCATGTTTTTGATAGTATATCTTATATACAATAAAGTAACACAGCCATCTAACAATACGTCTAGTCAGAACTACCTAGCCATAACCTAATCAATACAGCTGCCACACACCTGGTCAACATAGCCATCTAACTATGCATCTGGTCAGAACCACCTTGCAACACACCTAGTCAAAACGGCCATCTAGTTATACACCTGGTAAAGATCAGCTAGCGACACACCTTGTCAAAATGGTCATATAGCTATACACCTGGTCAAGCAGATAGGTGTAGCATTAAATAAAAAGTTTAATGATACGTATACATAATGCAGGAAATTTGCCGGTTTATAGAAAAAAAATAGCAATGACAATGAAAAATGTTAGTAGTCGAATTTCAAGTTTCTATGAGCAATGGACATATAATATATTGCCAGTCATGTCCGATATTAAGTGGTGTATACCAACAAGGGAAACCGTTTTCAATACTTTTGCATTCATTTCATAAACTTAAACACGAAATTGTAACCTCCTTTGGAAAGTTTACAATATTACTAATGACAAAATATGTAGTATGTTGCCATACCTTTGCAAAAAACAAACCATTTCATTTTAAAATATAAATTACAGGGTCATGTATATTTAAAACATAATATCAAGGACTATGGTTTCTATATTACACCTACAGGAAAACCAAGAGTAGCATGGTTCTGCGGAATTGAATTTGTTCAATTTCTTTTCATTTCTATAAAGTTTAAAGAACAATAAATCAATAACACTAAGCAAAAGATAAAACTTAATATTAGAAACTTGTACAACACATTTAAAAATTTCATACAATAAAATAACTTTTTTTATTTTACATCAGTGATCATTAAATCAATAACAGCAAGATATTTTAAAACAGAATTCTGTATACACGAAATATTTTGCTCTGGGTAGTTTAGACGCCATAACACATATTTGCTTCAATTAAATTCGCCCTATCTTTCACATCTTAATTCAAAATTACACTTTCACTTTAAATATGGCCATATATTTAAGTACAAAAAGTAGAAAATAAAATGGCGGCTGTACATGGTATAGGAATTTTTGCAATAAATGCGCTGAAAAATCTATAATAGCTAATAAATACATAACCAATGTCTACACAAAACAGTGAACAAATACATTAGGCACTAGCCCTTATTCATCATTAACTAATGCTTTACTTCTTAAGTATAATATTGTTCTAGGTAGAAACAAAATGAACTCACCGACAAAGTAAAGCCCTTGATGTGCTTACTTACAAGTAAACTTTTAACAAATTTCGCTTTTACATACATACAAAAGGTAAAGTACAGACCATTGTTTAGTGCTATACAGATGTATTTACATCAGCAAATGTTTTGTTTGTTTTATTGCCGTTTTATATCCCAAAGAGATTTTTTCACTTCTAAGGAGATGTCACCAGTTAAAAGGAAGTGCCACAAATTTTGACCTGTGCTATGGACTGACACCACTGCAATGAGGGTTCTTTACGTCTATTGCCTGCCGTAACATTCACTTTTTATGGTGAGGGCTGGGGAAAACAATGGACAGCTCCATTTTGATGTATAGTATAGCCTTGCATCAGAAATCAAACCTGATACATTCCAACTGCGAGTCAAACGCTCTACCACTAGCCCGTTGAAAACGATCTGAAGCAAATATGATTTCTAATCAAAACACCGACTTTCGAAAGTTCCAAACTACATTATACAATTTGGTCATATACAGTCAAATTTATGAAGTTTCATTTCAATATTAGTATGTTCCAAAAATGGAATCACATTGTCTGTAATACTGGTGTCATATAGAAAACCTTCCGCACAAAGAATCTTACCCTGGAAAGATTTCTATATAGAAAACCTTCCGCATAGAGAATATTACCATGGACAGATTTCTATATAGAAAACCTTCCGCATAGAGAATATTACCATGGACAGATTTCTATAAAGAAAACCGTCCGCATGAAGAATATTACCCAGGAAAGATTTCTATATAGAAACCTTTAACACAGAGAATCTTATCCCTGGAGAAATTTCTATATAGAAAGCCTTCACCTGGAATATTTTCTACATCGAAAATCTTCCCCTCGGAACACTGATTTTTCTATATAAAAATTGTTCCCCCAGAAGTTTTCCGGAAAATTATTGTAAATAAATCTGTTCACTAATTATTTCAAAATATAATATAATATGAAAGATATGTTGAGTGTAAATCCATGGCCGCCGTTTATAATTCATAAGAGACGTTCTAACTTATTTTGAGACAAATTTACCAGATTCTTTCTCACTTATTTTCAGTTACAATATCTGTACTACTATAGGAAAAAATATTAAAACTAGACCCTAAAATTCTGTTGGTAAATCATTCTGGGTCTTAATTCGTTAAATGCTGAGCAATTTATTGGAGATACCAGTACCGCACAAACATTATCAGTTACCGCGTGCTATATGAATCAGTCCCATACGTTACATACTGAGCAAATTGATCAAATTCATATAAATATGCATTGTTGGTTCTTCCAAAATTTTCACCCTTCTTAAATATTTTATGAATGAGCCGAAATATATTCAAAGAATCCGTGTTTTAGATTAAATCACAAATGGAATAATCATCTAATTAAACGATTAATAAAATGAAAATTGCTTGCAGTTACTGAAAGAAACATTTAATTTCTATATCACCCAACAAACAGAATTGTGTAAATTGCAATGTTTGTTTTAGCATTGCATGCAATAGTATATAGAATACTAGATCATAGTTAAAAAAAAAACGATATAGATCTATATCTGATAGTCAACCTATAATGGTCAGGTGGGAAAGATTTCTACACAGGGAAGGCAGGATGAATTCCAGATAGAAAATGTTCTCCCCTGGGAACCATTTCTATATAAAAAGTCTTCCCAGGGCGTGGGGGAATGGAAACAACTAATATGATTCCTGACTCATTGGTGATCAAGTCCTGTGTTTGCGTGTTCGAATTGCTTACCTGACACTTTTAACAAAGGAATGACATTTTACTTATTACTTTCATATAAACGTCTTGTTCTGTAGATTGTCAGTACTTGTAGCAATGGAATGAGAACTTCACATTCTGATGATTAATTATGTAACTCATAATGACTATCAAATTGATTCGAAACAAAGCAGTAGTCTGAATTCTGAGAAGTTTCACCGGGATTATTTATTTACCCTTATGCCTACGATTCCAACTCCGACTCTTACAAAATTTACTCTATCATCTCACCTAGTAATTATCAAACAGCATTTAATCAGGAAATCGGAAACGATCTTGCAATAAGGATGCAATTTCAATGTTTTACTCATCAGAATATATATCGCTTAAACACCAGTGCTCAAGTTAAATCATAACTATAGTACTACTGCCAGATAAACCTGCATATTTATGATTCCTGTCATACAGCAGAGCATATAAATCTATTCTAATATTATTAGGTCATAACGTCAAATTTGAGCCAATAAAACAAGTGCTTACACGTGTTTGATAATGTGTTTTAAAAAGCAAGGTTCATTGGTTCAAATAAGCTTCCTACAACATTTTCCATAAATGGATAAAAGACCATCCGTGAGACTTGCATCAAAATGTGGTAAAACCTCAGGAGTGAAAATTCTGACTTCGACATATAACTTAAAAACAACCAACTAACCTACATCTCAAAACTCCTATGAAAACTTTTACAATAATAAATTCACAAAATGCTGAACTTGTAGTGGAAGTGTGTCCGATATTAACCACTATTTAATACCGAGAGGAATATCTTGAACTAGAGTAATATCAGGAACTAGATGAATATCTTGAATCAATATTTTCAGTTTCAATCTGATCAGAATCCTTAGGAAATATTTGATTCACATAAGGTTTAAATAAATGATAAAATCTATTGAAATGTTAACAATATACATAATTATATCTACAGAATAGAAATAAGTAAATAGAAATAGAAACAATTATATATAATCACAATTCAACAACTTAAAAGCCCTATGGCAGCCATAAGCACATCGTATAGTAATGTTACAAATTACTAATTTGTTATCAATTCACCCCTAAATAAACATTTGGACTGGTTGAAGTCATTGATTTACAGAAGATTCCATTGTTTTTCAGGGGTTTATGAATTGAACAAAGAAGCACCTTACACATATTTAAACTCTGAAATTCATTAACAACTATATTGTTTTTTTTTCATTCACATTAGTAGTTAAAACATGAAAGCATTCAGAATGAAAATTGATATGCATCCTACTGTTATTCATTGTATTCAATTGATAGACTTTGAATGCTATGTTTAAGCGCTTAAGATCTTTAAAGACAAAGATAAATGTCTGAGTTTGTTGATATGTCAATCTTTTGTTTTACCACACTACTCCAGAGCAGAAAAGGAACCTGAAATTTCTAAATCCTGTTCCTTGATATCAACTACATTCAACACTTTACACAACACAAAGACAGAAATGCTGCCCATCCAAGTGATGCCAAATGGAAATTCTTGAACAGGAAGCTTCAACATATTTTTTAGCAAGACCCTAAAAAAACTACCAAATTTTAGTTAATTAAAAAAATTATTAGATTAACTTCGTGAATAAAAGTGAATACAGGATCAATTTTAACATAATCTATTACCCAAACCTTAAAACATTTCTCCTTTAAAAACTGCAACTACTAAAACAAAATACATAAGACACTGTTAAACAATACAATATACAGACATAACAATTGACATAATACCATCTGAAATGCACTGTAACACAATACTTTATAAACATACTGTTAAAGATTTCTGTCTACACCAATGCTAACAATAGAAACATCCACTTTGGCTTAAATCTGACAGTTTTAAAAATACCTTGAAATGATGGCTGTGTTACAATAAATGCGAACTTAAATACTATAGTATGAGAACCTGTGGTCTTTTTCACAAAGAAACTTAAGTCGAAGACTTACACTTCAGTGCAACTGTAAGAGTACGGCCATACTAACAAAGAAACTTAAGATTTATGCTGACCCGAAACAATGCCCGTCGCTAAGGTAAATATTGGTCTCTGTGTGACTTACGACCCTCTCTATACTTACACTCAAGTGTACTAGGGGACTTACAAGTGCGTTTGTGAATATGTCTTAAGTGTAGACTTAGGAGTACACTTAAATATACATCTTAGATTTAAGTTTCTTTATGAATAAGACCCATGACTGGCCTAATCGAAAATAAATATAAAAATCTGTAATACAGGGCTTTTCCAGCCTTTCAATATGGTAAAAGCACTGTACTTGTATCAAAAATGATTCTGTAAATACTGATGGCGAATTACAAACTCAGTTGATTTGGTTAAACCATTCAATGAACTGCAATATTGTAATTAAAAGTGGTATTGTTCACATAAATCCAACAATTGTATTATTATATTTAGTCTGTGATTAACAAGACACATTATTTTTATCATGGTAACATTGATGAACATAAAAAGACAAACAAAAAGGAACTTAATATTCTCCTCCAAATACCATGGTAGCTGAAGATTCATCATTGTGCTAAGAAATCATAGCATCAAAAAATCATTGTCTTTGAAAAGGTATAAATATTCATATGAAAAACTACCAGCATGTTTGATTACACACTTATCTTGTCATGGGAAGAAATACCCATTACAAAAAATGAATAAATGAAAACTTGTTTTAATATCTAATACACATGAGAAGTTCATAAATACATTAACAGCAAAATGTATTATGAAAGTTACAGGATGACCCAGACAAAGACACTAGTTCAGCTTTCAATTTAATAACAAAATGAATTTGGCTCTAGGGTTTACAATAGGCAAAACAAAGTAGCATATCTAATATACACACACAGTGTACATAAAGTTCCTGATTTAATGTCCAATTCATTCAATGCCAAAAGAAGCCTGAATATTGAAATACCAGCTTTCTTCAATAACAGTGAAATCAGCTTATTAAAATTATGAAATGTAGCTATGAAATAAATAGTGATCACATGCACAAGTGTTTAGCTGCCATACCGTTCATTTTAATAAAAAACACCATGAGACTAAATAGAAAAGAAGCTATATATATATATATATATATATATATATATATATATATATATATATATACTTTATATATATATGCATGTACAGTGGAATCTTGTTATTTTGGAAATTTAAAATATCCAGAATTTAAGACAATCGAAATATTTCAAAATATATCCATAAAAAATCTGAATCAGCCATTCAGTCTCGATATAACCAATATTTCCACTCAGTCAATTTCGATATAATGAGATTCCACTGTAGATATACATTCTGTATGTATGCATATATATTCATATCTGGTATGGCTGATAGTAGTAAAATATACAAATCCTGTTTTTGATTGAGGTCAAATTTGCAATAGATCAACATATATCTCTCTACCCAAGTCAGAGACTTGAAAAACTGTATCTTCAATAAATTTATCATTCCCAATAAGGTGTGATCACAATTTTGACAAAAGCTGCATTCTAAAAATGTTATCAACTAAACATCTTGATATAGGAAATTATCATTTTGATGCCAGACAAAAATTGCTCTATGATCCTAAATTTTAGTAACACTTTCAAGTTAGTGATCCAAGACCATGGATAAACAGTGGAATCTTTCGGAAACCAGATAGAGGGTATTTCAGTCCATGTATTTATGTGTTAAAAGGTTCCTGCTTAAAGATATTACGTACATCGAAAATACATCTTATCTCGGTATTGTGAAACAGATCTTTAGTTAATTTTTTAATTTAATCAAATGAAAAAATACACATTCCTCAAGGTCCTGTCTTTGAAATGACACCTTTATTTATGTTACACATGTTTTCTGTTAACTGGCAACTGCCACTGATACAGATTTTTTAATGAAAACTTCAGATTAGTGCTCAGGGTTGAATAATTCAGGCAAAGGCCTTCATCCCTCGCCAGTTTCAAATTGTGAAGCCACTTTAATTTGAAACATTAAAAATTCTAACGGAAAGCAGTTTGGATACTTATTTATGATACACATCACGAAAAATTTTCAGTTTCTCCATCTTATATAAAAGATTAATGTCAGATAAAAACCAAAAACATTTAGAAATAAGGTTTATTGAAAGAAAAACAAATTAACATGAGCTTCCTCATGTGTTTATCATAACAATATCTGTAGTTCAAATAATGTACCAATACTTTCAGTGTGTAGAGAAATAAGTCAGAGCTTTTGAGGAAAGCTGTACATTAATGTTGAATGAATTACACGATTGAAATGACAAATATACAATAGTTGAGCATGAAAACAGTCATTTTCTCTTTGATAACAAATAAATATCAGTGTTCAGTTCAACTTCAACAACTGGTGAAATAATTCTTCATGGCTTGTTGCTATCCTCTCCTGCACAATACCCCAAAGTGTTACTGTATTAATATGATAACTGTAGTAATCCAATATGTATCAATATTAATATGACACACGTAGTACTTTAATATCTATCAGTATTAAATGGGAAATATTCCAACTTGTATCGGTATCAACTGGATAGTACTCCAATATTTGTCAGAATAAATATGATAGGGGTACTACTCCAAAAAGTATCAGTATTTACTGGGTAGTTCTCCAATATCGGCATTTACTGGAAAGTTATCCAACATGTATCAGTATTAATATAATACGGGAAGTACTACAATATGCATCAGTATTAATAAGCTACGGGTATTAGGAGTACTGTGACTACAAACACTTAACAATTTTACAAAAACAAATCAAGCTACTCAAAGAAGATATTTAAACAATGCTGCAAAAAATGCAATACCTATTGAATATGTGAATGATGGAGAACAAATACATCACAGATTTCATAAATACACAAAATTATTAATTATGCACCAATTACAAGTCAGAAGGGTGAGCGCTATTACCTAATAAGGAAATGTAACAGCACCAAAGCACATGAAATATCTAATTACAAAGGAACTTTCATCCAATATAACGGCATTAACTGCATTTAAACAATAACAATGACCTTGAACCATTGGCTTCAGATCTTTGCCAATGACTATGAAATGTTTGTTTTTGTTTTAATGTTTTACACCACGTTCAACAATGATAAGGTCATATGGTTGGAGCTTGTTTTAATTGTTCAGAAAAGAACCAGGGCCCGGCACCATAAAACTTGAGAATTTACTCAAGTCTGAGAATATTCTCAAATTCGCCTCCTCAGCCAATCAGATTTGAGGATTTGCCACACTTGAGTAAAATTTCTAGACTTAAGTAATTCTTAAGTTTTATGGTGCTGGACCCTGGTCTCAATGTAACATTGACCTTCCTTGCAAACTTTCTCACAAAATCAGCTTAGAATCCAGAAGAACATGAACTTGCACTGACCAGAGGCAAGAGTCTTTATGGTTTAAAGTGGCATGTGCTGAATGCTTGGCCACAGGGACTGTGAGAAGAAGTTTTACTGTATCTATTTGTCAATTAGACAGTGTCTCAATACAGAACTGACACCTAATGAATCATTACTTTTCAAAAAAAAAAATTAACAAGAAAATAACACACTTTTAAGCTATTTATGAAGATTCACATAACTTTTACCTTTATCCTCTTCAACATAACTCTGTATCTGTTTACATATTATAAACACAATACCAAAGTTATAGCTTTGTAAAAACGGCCAAAAAACTAAATCTTCAAGACGATGTTTTTGTCAATAAGACTTAATCGGTTGTATATAATTTTTCCTTCAAGGTGAGAAGAGGAGAAGAGGGGAGGGTCACTGTACTGGTGCTCATGCAAATGTACTAAAAATTAAGTTTCTGGATGAAAAGTTTCCTTTCTAAAGAAGATAAATTCAATGAAATCACAAAAATTTGTTCATTTCTCATACTTACATTTTACCTATAAATAATCAAGTCATACTATTTAATATAAAGGGTCCAGAAACAGATAATACATATATAGCATCAATTTCACCTAAATTACATTTATAGAATTAAATAAGGCAACTCTTAAATAAGAAGTAAGACTCTAGAAAGAAAATTTTAGCACTCATTCATGTCTTAGATGAAACAATAGATTTTGACACATGATAAACATATACTCTGTTCATTCAACATCTCTTTCATATTTACAGTGATTAAAAGCGTTATGCTACTAATGTGTGGTGCATGGCTTGCTGTGTCAGTCTAAAGATTTCAACATCAGAAATTCTACCAGTATTAATCAAGCCTGTTATACACAATATGTATATATTTAAAGTTGGCCTAAGGGTAAACAAAATCGATGCAGTCTTGGAATCAGTCAATCACTTTGTTAACTCATTCACCCCTAAAGACAAATTTAGACTGACCCAAATCATTGATTTTCAGAAGAGTCCATTATTTTTCAGGGATTGATGAGTTAAGGTAGCTTCTCAAAATAATGTAGGCCAAATTATATGCTTTCTATGTAATGTGATGATTTACATGGCAGTTTTACATTAGAAAATCAAACGTAGTTGAACAAATATATCACAAGTTTGACTAGTGACCAGATATATGTAATAAGAGATCAAACTATGCAAACACGAGGTTCACAAATGGCATGGAAACCCCCCTCTGATATGGTAAAATTCCAGAAGACACTCTGACGGTCAAAACAAACCGGGCAAAACAAATTATTTTATTGGTATTTTATGCTACACTCAACACATTTTCAGTAACAAGGTTGCAGCCAGTTGTTAATGGGAGGAGAGAACCCAGTTAGAGTCCACTTGCCTTCCCCAAGTAAAGTGGCAAACTTTCTCAAAAAATCAGCTTAGGGTTCAGCAGGGTTCACACCTGTGCTGATTAAAGGCAAGAGACTTAATGGTTTAAAGCTTGATGCTCTAACCACGCAGCTACAGAGGCCCCTAACAGTAAATATAAAAGATGATGAACTATTATTGTAGGGGATAAATCACTCGACAATTGACAAGATGTAAAAAGAAACAATTGCCAGAAAAAGCTGTATTTGTTACCCAAAATATTGGTCTTAATTTCCGAATCCTTGACTCACAGGCATGTAAATTCACAGCTGTTTTTACTGTTACCCAATATATGCTAAACTCTGCACCTACTGCATTCATTATCAACTACTACAACTTCACTTAACACTTAATATCAGAAGATTTATTTTTCTCCCCATTCAAAGAATTCAGGTCAAATTGCAATATTAACATTCAAAAATAAAATTCATTAAAGTCCAACTTAAGAATTATTTGACTGAATAAGATGTTTAAACTTAATGTTAAGGTACATCCCCGTAAGTACAAGTGACACCTGAATGCATTAAATCATCCAATCAACTCTGGTGACCTTGTAATGAAAATATATGAATAATGTTCATTCAATTATCTTAAATTCTAAAATTTACTCAGTAAAATAGACAAGAACTAGTCTATATAAGACAAGATAGACAGAATTTTCAAAATTAAATTAAGTGAGTAAAGCCCGGATATCTGTCCCTGTGATCTCTTCTTCAAAAACGTATATAACTGTTTAAAAATCTTATATTGTTTTTTTATAATCATAAATTCTGACTAAATAGACACTTTATTGAGCAAAACATGGTTTGCTATTCAGATATCATGACACAAGAAAATTATATCAAGCTGATTTAACATTTTTGAAAACATTCTTATGGTAAACACTATACAAAGATTAAAATTATATCTATTTTTTCTACTTGTGCTGGAATTAACATCAGTGACATTGTACACCTCGAGTACACAGTCACTATCTCTGTTACGTGCAAGGACACATGAGGATGGGTGAATTAGGACAATTCTGTAAGCTTCGTTTACAATTATTAATCTAATGCATCTAACCCCTGAGTGTAGTCGCATGTTATTTTCTATATGGGTATTACTTTGTTTAGCCATTACTTACAGTGAGCAAAAAAAACCGGCACACTGTAGAAGCGAACATCCTCTCCATATTTTTGCTCTCGTTTTTTAATCATTTTTTTTTTTGTCCTTCTGGAATAAATAACCATCAATCCTCGCCACAGAAAAGAAACTTACATCTGATAAGTTTCATCATAGATATGTAACGAAAAAAAAAACATCAAACTGCCCGTGTGAGCATGAGCTGCATCTTTGATTGTCACTTTAATCTAAAATTATGTCAATTTCTCCTACCTAGCTTGTGAATTGCACCCGACACTTTTATTATAATAACCTATCAATCCATCAATTTAACCTAACAATCTGTCAATTCATCATTATTCTCAGTCTTTTTAAATTGTACAATTTGTTGTATACATAAGAACTTACATATTTCTCTGCAAATTTAGATATTAACTATGTTTCTAGTCATTTCGCAGATAAAATAAAAAAATCCAAAAATGGAATTTAATCAACTAATTAGTAATTAATACCTTATTTAATATCTGATGTGCTTTTTACTGATTTGATTGCTTTTCTTGTAAGTAAATTGTGATGACAAATGGGGTTAAGATAGGACCATCCATTTTTACCAACAGATTTTTTTTGGATGACAGGATTTTAAGTGTTTAGATTCTATATAAATTTCAATACTCAATCTTTCCAACCATCAAATGGTATGACTTCTGTCAATTCTAAGAATTATCTACAAAATTATTCCCAAAGATTTTCCTGTAATCCAATGAAACTACAGTGAAATGAAGGAAACTATAGCAATTTACTACTGTACAATTTTACATCATCTTATGCAGTTACAAAAAAAAGAAAGAAAATGAACTTGAAATGAGAAAATCTGAAATGACAAGATAGGTAATTCATAATGACTGAACCTCCTGCTCAAAGCAAACAGATGTAGCTTCTCCTAAAACATAAACCTTATCACAGCAATATTCTACCTCAATAGACCTTTTAAGAGTTATTCCGTTCCTATAAAGGTTGGTCTTATATCATACATGACAGGTACCAGATTTGAAAAAAGGCGTACGAAACTGAAAGTGACCTTGTCGGACTTTTTATTTCAGACACGCAAACTGATTACAATCTATTCAGGCACAATTGAGCAGAATGGAACAGCAAGAAAAAGGTCTATATCATTTAATACCATATGTAGCAGGTTCCTTTTATTTATGATATAAATGACAACCTAAACACTGATCTTTTCTCACACAAGGAACTTACAGATACTTAAATCAGTCTAGCAACTTGAGCATTCTTTGTTCACATATTAGCAAATTCTGTTTATGCAATAAAACAGGTTAAATCACAAAGATGGAATGTCCATGTATTTTGTATAGGACTCGGGGGGAATAATTTCACAATATACAGAATTCAACCCTTGACCCGATATGGGATCATCTTCTGAATCAGATAAATCTCCATCCCATTTGATTTGAGTAAAAGGTGAAAATATTTTCTAACACTCCTTCAACAAAATATTTTACAACACAAATCCATTTGCTCATGTTAAAAAAACATTTAACTGGACTTCAATGAACCATCCTCTATTGTAAAGATAAAAATATAAAAATTACAGATAATTCAACATGTAGCTGTTCATATTTTTCCTTATTTGACCATTTCTTAAAAATTTACACAGATGTTCAAGTTTAAAAATAAATTGTATCCCATAATGCAATCACCTATAATCTATCTAACTTAAAACTTTCTTCTGTAGCCGGATCTGCTATCATATTAGGATCTGTAAGCATCTGTAGTCCGTCCAGATCTAAGGGACCAAGTCCCGCTTTAAGTGCTTCATCAGAAGCAAACAAGTCATCTGTATCAAAGCTATCAGTCATACCAGTTATAGCATTTCCTAATTCTTTTGCAAAGTCTTGTTGCTTTGTCATACCATCATCAGCCCCTGAAATTAACAAAAAGAGTCACTTTAATCAGATGGAAAATTCAAAACTGCTTGAAGTTTATCCTAAGTCTTTCTCTGCATTGGAGTGTCGTGACTGGCTGAAGTAAAATTTCAAATTAACACTATAAACGATGGCATTTTATGAGGGGTTTTTTTAGTATAGGGGAAGTATATGTTCGATACAAACCATTCTGTGTGGATTCATGATCTCATGTCTGTTAACAAATCAGTATCACTGGCATTATATCAGCTGCCTCAACGTAACAACAAAATATCGTACTTGACCCATTAAGCATCCAGAGCCCTACAAAAAAAGGGGTGGGCACGTAATGGACCAATTAATAGTCAAAATGAGTTAAAAAAAAGAGTTGATTTTGTATAAGTTGTTGTTCTTATTACTGAGGACACTTATCAACATAATTCTGTTGCTGGGAGTGGAGGGCACTACTGATAAACTGTTTACTCAAAGTTTTTCAGGTCCACAACACCTTGTCGACAAACTAGAAAAGATTCTCGACTGAATTAAAAAAAAATGGGGGGGGAGGGGCACTTAATAGGGATATGGGCGCTTAGTGGGTCGAATACGGTATGGCATTTGTTAGGTAGACAAAAATGTCAATTGTCTTAACATTAACTATCATAAATCACTTGTGTGTAAAATGCTATTACAGATGGCTGTTTACTGTATTCTGTTTGTTTGAATATAATTGTTTCCTCTCCCAACACTCAACATTGTTATAGTAATATGGCAGTTGTCACTTTAAATGCTTTTATTGATGGAGGAGAGTTCTTGATTACAATAAACCCAAGTTGAGACCTTCTGCCTTCTGAAAGTAAATTGGCAAACTTTCTCACAGTATCAGCTTAGATTCCATTGAGGGTGTTATTTGCACCGACTCGGAGTAAGGTTTAAGGATTGATGTTCAAACCACAACACTAAAATCTGCACTATATAATTGAGACTGTAATTTGCACCAACTTGGAGTAAGGTTTAAGGATTGATGTTCAAACCACAACACTAAAATCTGCACTATATAATTGAGGCTCTAATTTGCATCGACTTGGAGTAAGGTTTAAGGATTGATGTTTAAACCATAACACTAAAATCTGCACTATATATTTGAGACTGTAATTTGCACAGACTTGGAGTAAGATTTAAGGATTGATGTTCAAACCACAACACTAAAATCTGCACTATATAATGAAGCTTCTGCACAAGTTTTGTAATTTATGGCTTGACAATTCTTAAGGGAATTCCCCTTAATTCATGTATTTTCAATTACCTTGCTTTAGGAGGAGACTTGAACAAACTTGAGTCTCCTTCATCAAAGAATGATGTGTTAAATTCTGTTGATACTGGATAAGTGGCCCTGGAGAAGAAGTCTAATCCATTACCAGAATCCCAGACCTATCTACAAAACACTGGACCTATCTACTGAGGGGACCAAGATATAATATAATTCAGAAGTGTTGATTACCTTACTCCAAAGACACTCTATGTACCAAATTATTAGAAAAGTGACCCAGTGGTATATAGAAACTCTTCATTTGTAATGTACCATTATACAAGAACAAATCAGATTAATTAGCTGTGATAATACCAATACAGCAAATAAGCAAATGTTCTCGATACAACTATTAAGTACTTAGTAGTGAACTTATCCTTTATTTCCGACATATCATTTTGAAAAAAAAAATATCTGGCAAAATGATCTCACTGATCAAGATGATAAGTCAAGGTCATCAAGTTCAGTTATCAAATGTTCTTATTATGTCAGGAAATACATATGTATATCATGAGGAAGGTATTGATGAAAGTGATGAGGGAGGTCAAGGCAACGCTCATTGTGCTAAAACAATGTACTTGCCAAAAGAAGAAAATCAAGAATAATGCTGATTCAATATATCAAAATTATTTTACCTTATGATACAGAGTAGTACAATGATATATTATAAAACAGTACATGATGAAGCATAAAAATTAAAGGAGCATTAGCTGTGGGGTTTTTTTAAAATAATTTTCTCCATATTTTATTATTTGGATTGAAATACAATAACAAATGAGAGATATACAGAGTCATGAAAATTCTTGAATTCCTATATCTTTTGTGAAAATTGCTTGAGAAATGCAGGTTTGGCACTTTCAATTGCAATTGATTAAGTCAACCTTACTATTTGTATATGAATACCACACTGGACCTGATCGTATTTTCATACAATATATAAATATAAGCTGCTTATATATATATATATATATATATAATATATATATATATATATATATATATATATATATATATATATATATATATATATATATTGATGAAAGTGATGAGGGAGGCCAAGGGCAATGGTCATTGTGCTAAAACAATGTACTTGCCAAAAGAAGAAAATGGAGAATAATGCTGAATCAATATATCAAAATTATTTTACCTTATGATACAGAGTAGTACAATGATATATTTTAAAACAGTGTATGATGAAGCATAAAAATTAAAGGAGCATCTATATATATCTATATATAACTATATATATATATATATATATATATATATATATATATATATATATATATATATATATATATATATATATATATAGCTTTACTTTAATATTGTCCATCAAGTAAAAGTAGAAAGAATTGAAATATTTTTTTTCTTAAACACAGCTAATGCCCCTTTAAAAGGGGAATGTATAAAATTGAAAATTCAAAGGACAACACTTTACGGTTCATGATATAAAAACCATCTTCTGAAAACGATAAATAAACAGAAACAATGGAACATGTCTAAAGGGACCACTCTCATCTGGCATGTGAGATTAATAGAATCTAACCCTACCTTGAAGGTAGGACAAAGGAGTCTCAATCCGAGGGTAAGATTCTTGAATGACAAACCTGAGGCTTGTGAGGCTTTGTCATGCAAGAATCTTATCCCAAGAATTGAGCATCCTTTGTCATACCCTCAAGGTAGGGTTTGATTATTTTTCTCCCATTTCTTAAATATATGTCTATGTAGATTTACATATAATGTTCATATCTATATAGATCTACGCATATCTGAGTCATGTCTGACATAAATACGTACTGCATTCTGGAAGCCACAGAACTTCTATGTCATGAATTGTATTGTGATGTCATAATGTGTGTAGCTTGTCATCCACCTCCCTGTGGATGACAGGTTGATTATTTTGCACTAGTTATACAGATAACTCTTTGAATATGGGAGAATACATTATGAAAACTAAAGTAAAATGATTGTTTTGATATAACTTCTTACAAAGATCAAATGGCATATGGAACCACATTATGAAAACAAGAATAAAACAATCTTTGAAATAAAACCTCTTTTGATACACATATTATATTGTAGGTTTTTCCTGTCCATGAATTATGCATTTTCTCTGAATTATTATACTTATTTGAAGTATGTTAGAATGGGGATTTTGGAAGAAAAATGTTTAAACATGTTACATACATGTATTTGTGGCTGCTACAAAACATTAGATGCTTTAACTATAAGTGAGGGCATGTTTTACTGATAATTTATGTATTTTATTATATGCACGCTAAGCTCAGGAAAAGTTATAATCTTGAGTGACTCAAAAGTTAGAAAAGAGTTGTTACTCTGCAAAATAAAGGGGTTACATGCCTAACATTCAGTACCCTGAACATTGCCTCAGTGTAAATGATGTGCATCTTCAAGAAAAATTTTTAATAAAGAAGAAACAACCTCTTAAATGAGACCACTTGTCTCTGGATACCACAATTTGGTGGCAGATGAGGTTGTCTCTATAAACAGGTTCCAATGCATCTCAATTTGCAAATACAAACCAGATTTACGACAACATTAAGCATACTACCAAAAGGGATTAAAAAAAGCCTTGTGACAAGATTTAAGGTTAATTAGGAGGGATGTGTAGTTTATAGTATATAAAAATTCAAGGAAGTATTAATCCTGTTTTATTTCAGGATTTTGTAAATTGATTGAAAATACATAAATGCAATGAACCTGCAAACTTAATCTATCAGATAAAGTTTGTGCTAAATAAGGATGCAAAAATTAACTATAAAATATGCTAAGAAAAGACAACATGAACTATTGAAGGAAGGTAGGGAAAAGAAAGGTATTTTACTTTAGTGAACAAAGTATTATCATAATTAAGCTGGTATTCAGTAAAAGCAGTGTAAGCTTTATTTTGCAATTTTTGCAATGTGTAGCATTATATTTAATTTACCATGAATAAATTTTGTTTGCTCCATGAAAGGTGGGGTTCCAGCCCCCATTACACCCCCTGGATCAGCCCAACAACTTGTTTGAGTCATCAAATCTACAATGTATAACAAATCATCTAAAAAGAAACATTTTGAAAAAAAATTCAACTGTGGGTCACTCCATGGCCAAACAGATACAAATGGCATTCCATGGCAATGCTAATCGTAATGTTACATTTTTAAAGGAAGGGAAACGAGTTGCTATGGTAGTAACTATGACAGGCATAGTTGCCGTTTAAATATAGTTCCTATTTTTCCATATATTTCAAGAAGAAATAAGTAAACACATGTTTGTGTTTTATAGTAACATTTTGAATTTGGTTAGAGTCCTTTCATGGTTTTAATTTCCTACAGTGTTTATTTGCTATAGTACACGATTTTTAAAAGTAAGTGTTGCGTTGATAGAGTCTCACCCAAGCTTGATGTAAACAAGAAGTAAAGTGACATCCCATTCTTTGACTATAACTACGATGAGCGTTATCACATTGCATATATGGTATTTTATATGTAAAGTGTTTTCTAGGCTCAAGAAGGACAAGATGTTGATACAGAGGTGTGTAGTGTCATTGGTATTGAATTTATTTTTTGTCTAAAAAACTGCAAAATTGTAAAATAGATTTTTCATAGTAGCTAGTGTCAAAACAGCAATTCTCACAGTAGTTTCTTGATTTTATTTACACCGTATTCAAAAAACAAAATAGCACATTCACAACTGTTGAAGAGTGATAAGAATGGCGTCAAATTTGAAACACGGAATGAACACATGTTCACACTTAATTACCAAAACAAAAATGCGACAACATGAGCATGTTCTATAGCATACCGAACATACATTCCAGTTTTTGTTACAATTCTGACCAATCAGGCCCTACAATACACATTCTGTATATTTTTCATTCATATGGGCTAAAGGAAAAATAACTTAAATCATATGTTGCTTAACAGTTTCTTGTACAACATCAACATACTGTATACCTGGAAACTTATGCCCCCCGTTTAATTTTTTTCTATTTTCATCCTTAGTTGAGAGGGCAAATTTAAAATGAAAGTGAAATTTTCAAACTATTTAACTGAAGCACAGACTTACATGCCAACCAGGGAAATATGGTGATATAAGGTGAAATTAAAATAAAGTGAATATGTTTTCTGTCGTAAGAGAGCGAAAATAACCAGGCGCAAAAATTTGCAGGTATGCAGTACCAGTATCGGTATTTTGTATTCCTCTGTATACTCAGCAAAGACTCTCAAACTGCTGACTTTCCTTTTATTAGAGTTATTTCCCTCAAAAAGACATCACTACTTGGCATGTATCTATGTGAGCAATAGAAGTAGTTCCTAATGAAAGTCATCGTGTACAAATACATATGAGTGTATAGACTGCCTTGATTAACAAGATTGTTATCTTATTACACTCTCCTGCTTGTTTGATATCAGGATATGTTATAAAAATACATGAAAAGAAAAAACCCAATAAAAAAAGTCCTTGAAAACATCTTAGTTTTGATGCAGCTACCATCTTGTCTTGAAATTGCAGAAATGGTAAGGAGTCAGCATTTTCAGTGATTGTTATATGACTGACTACTGTTCACTAAGATCCATAAACAGATCCATAAACACACACTGACCTTACGTCATCTGGCTAAAAAACATGTTGAAAAATAATATATTTAATAGCACAAATACTATTTATTATATTTTGTTTGTTTGTTTGTTTGTTTATTGTTGTTTAACGTCCCATTCAAGAATATTTCACTCATATGGAGATGTCACCAAATGCCGGTGAAGGGCTTCAAATTTTGGCCTATGCTCGGCACTTACGGCCATTGAGCAGTGAGGGTTCTTTAACGTGCCGACACCTACTGTGACACGGGACCTCCAGTTTTTACTGTCTCATCCGAACTATTTATTATAAGACTTGTGGACTTTCCTTCAGCTGATTGGCTGTAACTATGACAATTTGTATTGATAATCCAAATATTGATCGTAGATGCACTACTTTTATTTATTTGACAATCTAGAGGGCCATGGATTGTTATGTCCCCCTCTTGTGCTTTCATTCTTTTCCGATTTGTGTAAGCTTATATGACTGGATGAATCAAATGCATAAACCAATGAAAAACTGCCACTCATTTAATTGTAGCTCTCAGATTAGTCATTCATGAAAAAGAACAGCCTTAAGATTTTGAAAATCATTCTGTGCAGCAGTTAGAATTGCATTTGAACAGATATTGTTTTTTGTTTCAGAATTTTGAAATAGTCATATAATAAAACAATTACTAACTTAAGTTTCGGGTGACATAAGGATTTATCAGTCAAAAAAAACATGATATTGACCGAGCTTTGCCTCAGTCAATATCATGCTTCTTTGAACTGATAAATCCTTATGTCATCCTCAACCAAAGTCAATAATTGTATATTATTCATTCTAAAAGTATCCAAGCCATAACAAAAAACAAACAAATAACAAAAAACCAAACTACAAATATAAGAGGCAACCATTTAAAATATATCAAAATTTGATATAAATGTTTAAGAGACTTGGATCCCAAATAGATATGACATAATTACATAAAAACTGCAAAACAATTCAAAGCATACCCAGCTATCTACCTAACTTGCAACATGCTATATTAGTGGCCAACATTCATCAACATTTTCACTTATCCTGAAGAACAAAATATCAGTGTCTACGTGAAAATGTCCATTGTCCAAACACAATGTATTATGTGAACCTGTTTTTAAATAACAGAACTTCAGCTTTTCAAAAACATAATCAACATATAGGTACTTGATATAAGCCAACACTTGAGAAAGAACCATTATAGAAATAGAGCTTTTATCATGTCTATTATAGAAGATTATTTCTTGAAAATCAGTATTTTTATGAATTTTTCTTTTGTCCAAAATTTTAATTGTCCTTTTGGACAATGGCTAAGTGATTTATCTTTCTCAACTGAAAAATTGATTTATACTGAACAACCAGACAGGTGTGATTGCTCCACCTGTGTACCCTTCAAACATTGTTTCATCAATTACTATAGTAAATAGTGATGTCTGAAAATGTATAGTGTAAGCTTCTAAAACAGCCAAATATTTTATCTGAAATACAAAATTGACCACACTATGGAAGTTCTGTATCAATACAAAATTGAATCAACAATTACATATTTGTGCTATGTTGCCATACTCACCTGTTAAAACGATATCCGGAATTTTATTATTGTGTTGATGATGTGGAGAGTGTTGTACCGGATTTTGGTTCATAACATGGTTTTGTGATGAATTTAAATTCCCAGAATTCAAATCTATTTGCTGGGGATAAAAGTGCTGCTGCTGATGAAATTCTTGGCTGCCTGTCAAGCCATGCATCAAAGCTTGAGAAAAGTTTATTGAATTCTGTTGAGAAGTGTAAATGCCACTACTCACTCCATTTGTTGTTAGTGATGAGTCTGTAGTGGTAAAATGGTTGTCTTGAGACTACAAAATAAAAAACAAGTTACAGTAAACGTGGAAATTTATGGGTGAGGAGGGGTGTAACTTACATTAAATACTGTGATGTTTTTCATGTAAATTACCTCGGTGTGCCAGTCTCACAGTTGTGCTAAAAAATAGTTTTACACAGGACTGGTCACAGTAAGATGTGACATGGGGTAAAATACCCCCACAGTTATGGTTTGCATGAGAAACCATGTAATTAACAACATACTGAAATATCCATATAGTACAACATCAAAGGATGTATACAAATTTATACAAATTCATTGCTAAGAGGATCATACCATTTAAAGGCCTTAAACTCATCAACCCAATAAGTCACATTTGGACCTACCCATTTCAAATAATGGTTAAGTCCATTGTCAGAATTCAAAGGTGTATGATTTAAAATCGAGATTTTATAGTAATTTTACATGCAATATGAACTTGTCCGCTCCTAAATCATGACAGTAGACCATAGTATGTATTGATCTGGGTGAGGCTAAATGTGACCACAGGGGTTTAGGAGGTTATATGTTTCCATAATTACATACTCACAGGATTCTTTTTTTATTTTTCAAAGAGTATTCGATTTTAACAGAATCACCAACAAGTTACTATACTAAAATCCATATAACCTGGTTAGAATCTGCTGAATTCTTTCTTGACCCGTACAAATTTGAATTTTATATCATAAAGCATAACAATATTAATATTACTCACGAGAGCATTTAGTGGGAAACTAAATGCTTTATTTCCATGCATTGCTGTTGCTCTAATATTTTGTGTCAAAATGTAGCCTGTCACAACTGATTTTGTCTAAATTAAACTCACAGTGTTTGTATTTTTTATAGTGTTTTATGCCACATTCAACAATTTTTCAGTTATATGGTGGTGGTCAGTTTTTAATGCTGGAGGAGAGAATCCGGTTACAATGTACCCGGGAATAGACCACCAGCCTTTTGCAAGTAAACTGGCAAACTTTCTCACAAAAATGAGCTTAAATATTCCAGCAGCAGGGCTTGAACCTAGGCTGACCTGAACTGAGACTTCATGGCTCATAGCACAATGCTCTAACCATTCATCAACAGAGGCCCCCGTTGTGTTTGTAAACATGCGTCCACATATCTTGGTAGACCTATAGAACAGTCATCTTTTTTGTTATTTCAAGACCATAAATTTCGGCTGAGTTTTGACCTTGTCTCATACAGACCTATATATCTATTTTAAATTTGAGCTCAACTGATGAAGTCTTAATGGCAGCAAAAATCACATTGAGCAATTATTTACAAAACGTTGACTTTGGCATATGTTTAAAATAATGATACATACCATGTTAAACTGCTCAAACTGGTGCTGCAAAGCCTGCGTTTGTTGTTGTTGCTGTTGCTGCAGCTGATATGAGTCGGCAAATGGAGAGTTGTTCCATGATGAGGGTGGTAGACCCGGTGACTGTGCGGGGGAGTATGATGTTTGTGAATGTGGTGATGTTGGCGATTGACAATTAGCTTCTGATACATTGTTTCTATAGTGTGTTAGTGAAGGCTGTAAAATAAATCCAAAATTATGTCAATCCAAAAGCATCTTGGTAACATTTCAACTTATAATTTCAGAAATTCAAAAATCTGTTAAAAAATCAAATTACAAGTCTGCTTGCAAAGGACTTCATTAAGTCATGTTCAAATTTGAAAAACAAGAGGCATATTGGTCATAATGTTTATCTTAAGTAAATACAGAACTATTAAATGTAAAACCAAAGCAGTTTTATACGTAATAAATGTATCTTTTAGAGTGGACATCATGCCGAAAAAAACAGGTTAACAACATAGAACCAAAATATGTTGTAACATAACCAATACTAAAACTGTGCAATCTATCACATCAAGTTTTTTTGTTCTTATCATTCTTAATGGCATTCTGTTCATTCACTTTCTGAAATCTATATAATTAAAGGAAACTACCTTTATCTTAATTTAGAAATACCGTATTTGACCTAAAATGGGCGCCTGTAGATGTACTGACTGTTACAAAAATTCTTACCTTTTTATTTTAGTTTAGATTATCCCCCGAATTCATATTTTTTTCTTTTTTGGAACAATAAATATCAATATTTCGTTTATTGTTTTCCCTCAAAATTAGAAAAAAACAACTTTTAACTACACGGAAAGCAACACTTTTGATTCTTCCAATGATTTCTTTGATGCAGGGAGATCACCATTATTCATCAACAAGCGAAAGAGACCAGTTATCAAACACCAATGTCTCTCTTTTTTTTTTTTTGTTAATGACCTGTCAATTAAAATGTATTCACTAGCGAAATTTGTAATTTTTAATACAAGGAATATCAAACTCGCTAAATTACTTGTTTATTCCATAACTTTATGAAACTGAATTCAGGTTTGGGATTTCAAGCAAAGCGTTGTCATTCAAACTTCCCATTTTGTCTACTGCTGTCATTTAACAGGTTCAAAGTTAAACATAAGAAAACTGTCCAAAATTACCAAAATCTCACATAATAATATCAGTGTCAAACTTGGAATGTCAGAGATCACATCAAATCAATGAAATTATCATTTCAATGAAACACCTGTGAAAAGCATGTATCGCTCGTAGTCGTAATGCCTGTTTTCTGATCTCACACTTCAAACAGTAAAATTTGATTTGACAGTAATAAATTTTGTTACATTATTTCTTTTCAACTATTAATACATTAGGCGGGATTACAAAGAAATTAAATCAGTACAAGCAGCTATATAAACTGTAGTTAACTTTGCATAGCAGAGTATTTTACCATTTCTTGCAATGTAATCAAAATTTGCATCGTGAAAGAAAAATTTTCAAAATAAGGGCACCCTGTATTCCAATTATCTGCGTCAGGTGCCTTTTTTTTAGGACAAATACGGTATTCTGATCAGATGTAATGACCGCCATTTACAAATTTCCAATCCTCAAGTTTGATTGTCTTAATCTCAAATGCTTAATCATGCAATGTAGTTTCATAATTAAAACAGATTCTACAGTTAATAAAACGGAATACCATAATCAGCCGTGTATAATCCATACTCTTTTCACTCTATAATTTGTCTCAGGGATGGGTGTGCGGATAATACAGTACAACAGGTTCTTTCGGCATTTTTTCCCATGGGACTATTGTTAAAAAAAATAGTGCAGAAGACTTGACATTGGATGGTAAACTTGCCTTTACTTGGCCAAGTTTTTTCATATTGTAATCATGATGTTCCAGTCAGTTTATTTCTTCATTACTTTCTGTATGTGTGTAATGTGTTTATTGTTTAAGGTGATGGTGAATAAATGTTTGATAAATGAATCTTGTCTTCAATGTGTGTATTTCAGTTTACAAATCGCCTATAAATAGCTCAGTGCAAAATTGGTCAGCTAGTGACACTCAGAC
Source organism: Atrina japonica (assembly GCA_030159075.1). Taxonomy (NCBI): domain Eukaryota; kingdom Metazoa; phylum Mollusca; class Bivalvia; order Pterioida; family Pinnidae; genus Atrina; species Atrina japonica. The sequence goes on along the minus strand of BROG01000106.1, from coordinate 112,034 downwards.
TGTCACTCTCTGATTGCCGATTGGTAACCAGTCATGACTTTAATCACAGAATATTCATGGGAAACAGAATTGTACAGTACCTTTGTCCTGTTAACCTTCCTCGTAGAGATTAATGCTATTATTGAAAAAATGAACAATCTCAACTTGAATTCTAGTGATTATTTCCCGCTTGTTGATGACAAAGCGAACCGCCATACTGTAACTGTAAATGAGGGAGTTACATGGAACAGCATATGTAGTATCTTGTAGTTTCGTATTTCAGATTTCTATTTTGTAGTTTTATATTTATTTCAAATCTCACAGTATCATACTTTCTTTTATTTATATATATTTATCTATTTCTGGGAAATACCAATCTAAGGATTGATATTTAAAATAAGTCTGATTTTCCGTCATACTAATGCCCCCAGGATAAAAAAAACAGTTGCGGGTTTGGTCTAAAAGCATAAACACCTTTTATTCTCTGATCCTGAAAGGGGGGGGGCGGATAATACATAAATGCGGATTATACACGGCTGATTATGGTATTTACATTTTGTCATTTGTGATCCTGATTGAAAATCAAAGTCTAAGTCATTTAAATAATCTTGAATGATTATAACCTTTTTCCTTAAAGATTATCTTCCCTTAAAGGGAAAATATTCTTCATTGACCACACCTAACTTCTCAACCTTAACATGTCATGTACTATACATGGACCATACTGGCTTAGTGTTTCTAATTTAATGTAGTAAAAACACAAATGTTCATTTGCTAGACAAAAGGCAGAATTTTATTATCACAGGAAATCTCCAGAACTCATGTAAACTGACAAACAAAAAATATGACACCAGTTCAACAAGATATATATATTTTTGTCAATATGCCAATCATATTAATGTAGCACTTGTTTCAAATCTCTTGCACTTATACAAGCTATCCAAACAATAAACTTAATATATTGACTCTAACAGAAAAATCAACATGCCAAATGTACATCTCTACAAATCATGCACTGAAACATTTGATTCTAGTCAATTGGTATTCTGACGTTTAATTTGATAAGATTTAGATTTGAATTCAGAAGAAAACTTTAAATTTAGAATCTCATACACAAGTGTATATTATGTGGTGAAGTGTATGTACAACATGTCTGCTTTTATATATACTGAACGATATCACAGAATTCATGTTTCAAATTTGACACACATTTAATATCATTTAACACTGCTACATCAAAGTGATTTTTTAGAGATTAATCTTTAAACACTTGAGAGGAACCTGATATGAAAATTTCATGTAGGAGGAGAGGGAATATAAATGTAATATATAAAAAGTTCTCCCAGTAGTAAATCTACTCAAAATTAATCTAAATATATAAAATCAAGTTTTATCAAATATATAAAACAAAAGGTCTGAGAAGTATATGGGAAAGGCCAACAATTTAGGTAATTTAGTGCTTAACTATCTAAATCTGAAATACCTAAAAAACATATTTACATTGATAATCATAATTGACTGTCTTAAATAGAGTTTTAGGAAGAATACACTTTCCATTGGTAAAAAGTAAGCCTATTTTACTAAGTTAGAATATTTCGACTTCCTTTTCAACACAGTTATTATAACTTTATGTTTCATATTCATTTTCATAATGTTTTATTGGGATTTATCAATCTAAACTGATTTCAGGGGACCCTGTGGTCGAGTGATTACAGAATCATCCTATTAATCAAGAAGACTTCTCATTTCTCCATTGTTCGCAGGTTTTTCATTTTAACGGGTAATGATTCCTTTGTCAACCACTAGGGTATCAACAAGCCACACCCTATGACTTCACAATATAATTTATGATGCATGGTGTCTGTGGCGTCTAGAGTGCAATGCATAATGTCAGATCTTATTTTCGTAGATCTAAATATAGGGGTTTACATGTATTTAAAACATGGGAGAAAAATAATCAACCCCTACCTTGAGGGTATGACAATGGAATCTCAATCCTAGGGGTAAGATTCTTGAATGACAAACCATTGGCAAGCTTCAGATTCGTCATTCAAGAATCTTATCCTGATTGAGATTCCTTTGTCATAACCTCAAGATAGGGGTAGATGCTATTAGTCTATTTAGAATGAGTTCTAGTCTCAAAGTAATCTAAGCTGATACTGTGAGAAAGTTTGCTAGTTTATTTGCAGAATGGCGGTGGTCTCCTCCCAGGTACATAGTAACCGGGTTCTCTCCTCCTCCATTACAAACTGGCCACCACTATATAACTGAAACACAACTGATTGTGTCATAAATCGCCATTCAAACAAAGAAACAAAAATAGTAATTTCATGTTGACCGATATAAGACAAATAAACATTATCAAAAGCTGTAAGGTAAATAACTGCTACAGAGTTGGCAGTCAAATATTTTCTTTAGTAAGATTCAACATGTTTTCACATGTAATGTCATAATTTTATTTCTGTGTAAAATTTTATTAATTACTCCAGGAGGTGACCATACAGTAACCATAACAACTTTAAAAAAACAAAAATAACCAATAAACCTGCAATTCTTGACATTTTTCTAGATTTTATATAGTTTATATAAGGGACATATAAAATACTACCCAATTGTGGATGCAAATGTTAAAACAATGCTATTACTGATACTTTGGTTTTTGCATATCTAAAACAAAATGATTTAAGTTGCTTAACAAAATTATATGTAACTTAACTTTCATCACAGATACAGATACATTCAACCGCTCTTACGAATGTTTAGCATCTATAAAACATATATATATATCTAGACATGATTTTTGTTGGGATATAATGACAATAGTTAGGTATATACCCACACTAATACAGACCTGCGAATCGTTTTGGTCAGCAGATGTAATACAAACTTGCGGTACTCTTTGCTGCTGGGGTGGTGAAGATGCCTGTAAAACGGAATGATTTGAGGGTGGCTGTTGCTGAGAGGCGTTGGGAAGCGACTGTGACTGATGTGGTGCAACCCCAGGGTGGGGTTGCGTGTGATGAGGGCGAGCATTCGGTAACCGCTGACGCTGATGCTGCTGATGCATGTATAATATGTACTGTTGTTTTAACCGCGGATCCATAGGGAGTTTACTGGGATCTAAATTTGGAACCTAGATGGTGTAAAATAAAACCAAATACACAACAACAAACAACATAAAACTGGGGTTACATAAGAAACGTTAAAATTTATCAAACTTAAATATGGGTTAAAACAGAGGAAAAATGTAATGCGTATGTAACTATTTCTCTAAAAACTTAATATACAGAATGATTTGATACCACTAACCAATTGTTTGCTTTTTTGGTCTTGTATTACTAACTGCTTCACAAAAAATATTTCTCCTGTGTACATGTAGAGTGGAACCTTTCATATCAGACCACCTGTCTTTTGACACCACACTTTGAAAACTACTTAGTTAAATAACTATATCATTTAAATCTCCTTTGAGGGATCATCTGGGGCCAGTTTCACTTAAGGTGATAACTTTATGTGTAGACGTAAATCTAGACTTACGTCTAAAATGAGTTTCATTAAAGGTTGTATCTTTCTTCCTACGCATAAACTTATGTCTGAGTCTATACTTGCTCCAAACTACTACTAATTTCACACGTAACTTAGAGTAGGTGTTTACGACCTTTTGTGAAACTGAAACTACATACACTTAAATAAAATCATAACTCAAGTTATTTCTACAGTTACGTCTAAGTTTGCAGGCAAAGTTACGACCTTTAGTGAAACTCGACCCTGTTTTGAGAGACCATATTTCAAAGGCAGATTGGATGGTATCTCAAGGCAAATCTCTGAGGGACCACCTGACTTGAGAGACAATATTTCAGTGGCAGATGGGATGGTCTCCCTAAACAAACCTCTTTTGAGGGACGACCTGTCTTAAGAGATGATATTTCATTGGCAGATTGGATGGTCTCCCAAGACAAATCTTTGAGGCTTCAACAGTCTTGAGAAACCACATTTCAGTGGCAGATGGGATTGTATCTCAAGGCAAATCTTTTTTGAGGGACCATCAATTTTGCAAAAACCCATTTCAGAAGCAGATGGGGTGATTTGTCAAGTCAGGTTCTACTTTATATTTAGAGTTAGTAGCATGATATACATACATGTATATAAAATTCTAAGATGTCATATCGATGTTTATTACAAAGTCAATGAATGGATTTCATTAGAATGGATTTTTTGATGTAATTCATAAGCATCAAAATAAAACCATTGATACTTTTAAGTAGTTTATGGATGTAACCTAATGAAAATATTACCAAAATTAGTCCAATACTTCAAGGGTAAAATGTGCCATTTTTCATTTATTTTGGGTTTCTACCAAATTCAGGGGACAAAATCAAACAAATGCAATATTACTAAAATTATACAGTGAAATACTATTTATGTCCTAATACTGTATACTTTAAAAAGTCTAGATGCATTTTAAATGACCATTTGCTGACTTGGAAGTAAACTTAATCCATAACTGTGGTTTTAACTTTCTTTTCAATGTAACTCATAGCACCAATCATAACAAATGCACTAGCTGCAGATATTAATGTGCCTCACAATTGTTTTAACCCAAGCCTTTTTCTGACATAACGATCTAAACAGTGAAACACATTTATCATGTACTAGATCCATATAGGGACTGTTCATTTCTATCATTTCTGTTCTTTAAGTTACAATCTGTAATTTAAATTATTTTGAAAAAAATATTAAAAAAAAAAAAGATTTGAAAAAGTTTAATTTTTGCATTTAATTTTAATTCCTAGAGTGAATGCATCAAATGAAATAAAACCTCATCACTGCTACAAAGAATAGACCTTAATGTGCACAATAATTAATAAAAAATTACCCATAGTACATCATTAACGACCCCATTACCACTCATTAACACACAGTTAGCATGTCAGTTTTGTAATGTACATCACGCTTATAAAAAAATTAAATGTTCCCGTAAATAACATGTCCATACATTACTTTGTTAGCGAGTAATAAGAGAACGAAAGTAATAAAAAAAACTTTCAAATAATTGTAATTCTTGCAAACACAGCAACATACAGAAGTGGGCATATTTTATTTCATATCAGCATGACATATTGCACATTTTCAGATAATACAAAACTCACACCCTGACTGAGCATGTGGCAGACATTGGGTCAGTTTTACAAAAGGTTGTAAGTCCTAAATCCTAACATTAAGTCCTAACTACCATGGCAATGCATTGCTGATTGGTCAGTCCCATGACAATTAAGACTAATAAGACTTAGGATTTAGGACTTAAGACTTTGTGTAAAACGTGCCCATGAAGTTTTCACTCCAATGTTTCAGTATAGGCAGTCAGTTTTTAAACAAATTATAAGTTTTCATAATTATTTAAGAAAATGTTGCTGTGGACAAATCATTCTGTATTTAAAACATTAAACAAGATAGGATTCAATTCAGATTTGTGCAAATCTAACAAAATGAAAGGTTATCATCGAGGATCAACATATATATGTGACAAGTTCAACAAAAGGAAACCAAACTCAAGAATTTATAACTGTTGTTCGACATAAAATACCTATCTAAAATTGAAGTCCCACAGGTTCTTTATCTTTATGTTAGATTGTTCATTTACCTTTCTTACATGTATCTACATGGGTAACTAATCACCATTTGTTAAGATTTTACAGACTCTGCAAATTATACAATGAAATTATGGAGTGACATAAGGCACATGTTATCTTCCCTTTCAGTCTTTAACAAGTGCTTGCATACATTAGATTTTAAATTATAAAGTGCTATGAAATTCAACAGGCAGTATACACTCTGTGGCTTTCAAAATTAATGTCAAACATTTGACACATGACTTAGTATTTCAAAATTAAAAACATGAAAGTTCAAGTCTGGGACCTGCCTGTACAGAAAATGTTTTAAGTCTGGGACTTTTTTGAATAGCAAATGTTTCAAGTCTGTGACCTGTTAGTACAGTAAACATTTTAAGTCTGACACCTGCTTGTTGAGTAAATGTTTCAAGTCTGTGACCTGTTAGTACAGTAAACATTTTAAGTCTGACACCTGCCTGTTGAGTAAATGTTTCAAGTCTGAGACCTGCTTCTGGATGTTTTAAGTCTAAGTCAGCATGTAAAGTGACTGTTTGGCAACTAAGACCTGGTTGTACAGTGACTGTTTGGCAACTAAGACCTGGTTGTACAGTGACTGTTTGGCAACTAAGACCTGGTTGTACAGTGACTGTTTGGCAACTAAGACCTGGTTGTACAGTGACTGTTTGGCAACTAAGACCTGGTTGTACAGTGACTGTTTGGCAACTAAGACCTGGTTGTACAGTGACTGTTTGGCATCTAAGACCTGGTTGTATAGTGACTGCTTGGCATCTAAGACCTGGTTGTACAGTGACTGTTTGGCTTCTAAGACCTGGTTGTACAGTGACTGTTTGGCTTCTAAGACCTGGTTGTACAGTGACTGTTTGGCTTCTAAGACCTGGTTGTACAGTGACTGCTTGGCATCTAAGACCTGGTTGTTAAGTGACTGTTTGGCATCTAAGACCTGCTTGTACAGTGACCTTTTAGAGTCTAGGAACTGCAATATGATCATCTGAAGCTTCATTAGTGCCGAAAATTTTAGCAAAATTAGATGAGCTCTCTTTGAGTTAGGTGACACCAAATTTGGTTGGAGAAAAAAAAGGAATATTAATAATAATCGCAATACCAATAGGGTCATACAGTAAAATAACAGAGATTTAAAATTTACTCCAAAATGAATTGATTTTAGAAAGCATATGCAAACAGCTGACATAATATATCACCACAAACAAGACATACACATGTGGAAACTTAATTCTCTCAGGTATTTGTCTCCCAACCTACTGATATAACATCAAACATGCACTAAAACTAAACATCCATGCACTCAAGATAACTAAACAATACAAAATACACCGGACCATTAACAACATCAACCACATTCTACAGAGCCATCTACTTACACTAACTGGTGGTGAATGTGGCAACCTCATCTGCTGTGATGAAGTGTTGTTGATAATCAAGGGACTAATTCCACCGTGTGGAGGACGTCGTCGCTGAGCGGGACTCTGCGATTGTGGACTTGGGGGTTGTGCACACATACCAACATGATGAGCACTTGTAGGTGACAGATTAGTACCTGTGCCCTGTGCACCACTATAGCTTTGGTCTTCAGCATCTAATGGTGTGGTGAGGGGTGATGGAAAGTGAAGTACTGTCAAGTCAGGTAGAGAACCTGTATTGTTTGTAATTGGAACATGAACTCCAGTGTGATTCTCTTGCTCTCCTGAAGGATATATACTGGAAAGAAATCATAGGAGAAAAAGAAACATTATTTGTAAGTGATAACAAATTAAAGCACTGAAACTCCTAGCACCATAAAACTAAGAAATACTTAAGCCTAAAAACTATGGCTTATCCTGAAATCTGATTGGTTGCGTTAAGGCCAAGTTGAGAATATTATCAGACTTGAGTAAATTCTTACATTTTATGTAGGTCCTGGCAGGTAAGGTTTTGTCAAATCTGTATTTTTAAATATGCAGAAGCAAATCAATTGTTAAAAACATTCAAAGTTGATATGTTACAGAAAAAAATTGTTACAAGTAATTACCGTAATTTATCTAATTAAGGCGCTGCTCTAATTAAGGCGCCACCAAGACCAAAATTATGTTTATTTATTTTAATAAAGGCGCCCTTTGAAACAAAAACAAAAAAAATACCCCCCCCCCAAATAAAAAATGAAAATGAAACGTTTTTTGACAGCTTTAATGATAACATACAGTAAATAAATAAGACCAGACGATTTTTTAACCTCAGGTCGATTAAATCATTACCGAACAGATTTTAGATACGAACAGAGACTGATTAGATCGACTCACAACATCTTCACTTCAGTCTTCAGCTTGAAAGCAGAACTTATTTTCCCTCGGGCAGTTATGTGATTGCAGAGTACAGTTTACTAAGTTTAATCCCAGTTGTGGTGTTAAAGCGTCCATTATAATTGTTTTGTAATACTGTCTTGACTTTTGTATTGGTTTCAGACGTTTTATTTATTTGCCTTGGTATTTGATATATATAGATTTCTAAACTTCGTTTCGGTGAATCAGCAGACATTAGGCAATACACTTTAGTCGGTACTTCGATCCCGATTTCCAAAAACCACGTGTTTTAACATTTCCGTATCGGCATTTTTAATTTAGCATGGTCATGTACATAATTGATACCAAAAGTCATTATTGATTGTTTATTTAGGGCATGCCTAATTAGTAACTGGCTGATTTACCACCTAACAGGTACGTCTAAGCAGTTAGGAGATGGCAGCACAGGTTAAAGTCTATTTCTTGAATGTCTGACAAATAATTTCGTACATTACCCGATTTCATTTTCAATTTGAAATCAGCTTTCCTCTTGATATAATTTATAACAATATGAATTTAAAGACTGGCTACATTAATTACACCAGCATGATGATAAAGAAGAGTATTTATTATGACAAACTTGATTGATTATGGATCAGTACTTGTTAAGAACAGAGTATAATTCCCGATGACAGCGTGGACTCAAGAGTCGTTTTCAATATGTTACAGAAAAAAAAAAATTTATAAATATTTTGTACATGAGATTAATTAATACAAATAAATAAACAACATCTAATTTATCATATACTTGGGTTTAAGGCGCCTTATCAACTTGACACAAATTAAGGCGCCCATAAATCATACCCCAAAAAGGGCGCCTTAATTAGATAAATTATGGTATACTTGGGTTTTCTTGTTCATAGTGAAGTGTAAAATATATATGTTTCAGGTGTAAGCAAAATGGAGTTTCCTATCACATGACACTAGACCAGCTGCTAGTCCAAAATTGAATAAACATTGTGTAAATGACTTTACTTTGATTTTGAGCAATTTGGTATTGTACCAGCTTTATGCAGTAGAAACAAAATATTATTATGTAGGCAAATTATTAACAAGTCAAATGTGAACTATATAAAAAGGACCAGGTCGAAAAGGTATAAGGATGGAAATTCTCTGCAATAAACTTCTAAGGTTAACTCCACCAATTTTGTAATGTCTTTTTCAATGTTCCTCATATCATGGTATAACACTATTTGCATTCACATGTTAATATATTAATAAAGCTTTGGGCAACCAAGTCCATTCAACTTACTTGATGTTGGGCACTTCACAAGATTTGGGTCTGGAACCTGGTATTTGCTGTAAAAATACAATTATAAGTATCACATCAGAACAATCTACAGAACTTGTATTTTCAAATTCTGAACAGTTATCATAATACAATATTTTCATACACATAAATGCTATCATATGAAGAAAATTGCAAAATACAAAATAAATCTATACAAGCCCCTTTAAATGGTAATTTATAAGGTCAAATCATACTGAAACATTTGACAATGATTTATTGCTACCAAATGTAACAGTAACAAAATCTTAAACAGTGTGCATCAACTATAAAAAGTAGACAGACAGACATCTACAGGAGCAGGTGCCCTGGAAGAGTAAGCATTCAATTTGCCCTAACGACACTCACTGTGTTGCCATAGAAATATCCGGACCAAAATAAATGTATGACTACTAGCCCTAATCCGTCTAGACAGTGTAAGTGAAATCTACTCAAAATACCATAACAAATCAGTGCTTCTTTATCTTTCCTGAAACTTCATGCCATTAGGTCTAAATTAGTTTTACTGCATAGATGCCAACCCTACAATGTACACATTAGTATCTACCTTTTTTTCAGAGTCTTGGGTTTGACATCTCTCCCATTTTTAAGGATGTAAATGGTCTTTTATGCCACATTCAAATTATTTTTCTTTAGTTATATGCTGGCAGCTGGTTTTTAAAGGTGGCAGAAGAAATCAATTTAAATGTGCCCAGAAATATACCACCAGTCTTCCACAAGTAACTGGCCAACTTTCTGACAGAATCAGCTTATGTTTCAGCAGAACTTCAATGTTATCAAACTGAAACACTGAAAACCTTAAGAAGATGTGATCAGGACTTACTGTGTTGCTTAACTTGTGTAGAGCATGAAGACACAAAGCTAAATGTCCTGACATTGTAGTTCATGAACTGCTTGGTTATTTTCAGTCCTAATGATATCACTTTGACTGTTGACCTAACATTAATTTTTATTTTCCTTTCATTAGGTTCACTACAAGTTTAGAGTATTCTTGTCCCCAGACAATAAGTTCTGATGGTGTAGAAATTTCAGTGGAATCTTGTTGTCTCAAAGTTCAGCGGACCAATCCTATTATTATTAACATATCCTGAATTTGAGATAACCAAAATTTTGATAAACATATATTTTTCAAATTTAGTATGGACCAATCAACTTTGATATTACCAGAACTTGGACTTATTCAATTTCAAATTGTGACTAAACTGTATATTTCTTGTTTTAGATAATTAACCTGAACTTGTATCAATCTTATTTGCCATGTTTGACATGTTTTATTATCATTTTATTCCATTTATGTCATTTGATAAACTTAACATATTTAAGTTCTGGTCCAGTGTGATATGCATAATACAGTTTACAAATAGTAAGGCTGAGTTAATCAATTACAACTGAAAATGTGTCAAAGCTGGGTTTCGCAAGCAATTTTCACAAAATATATAGGAATTAAAGAATTATTATGCATGTGTATATCTCTTTTTTTTGTTATTGTATGTCAATCTAAGCAGTAAAAGAAAAAGGAAGAAAGTTTTAAAAAAAAACAAAACAAAAACAAAAAACAAAACAGGGGTCTTGATACACAGGTGGTCACTAAAGCAGGTTTTACTGTACCTGTTTAGGGTCCCAGTAACCTTTTCTTAATCCATCTCCACCATGCATTGCATTTTCACCCACCATCTCTATAACTGGAATATAAAAGATTTATATATTCAATAAAGATAAAAGACACATTAAATCAAATCAACATTATGCTGATCTCCTGCTAGAAATTTGGAGGGGCAGGATTTTCTCAAATTAAAGGGCAACTGTCAAATAACAAAAAAGATGGAGGGGGCATATCACAGAACTTATTTTTATGCATCAGTAATTTAAACATGTACATTTCTGTAGTAAGATAAATTGGTCTGTATAGAAATTTCAATTACAGTGAACACTGAAATTATTTTTGGTAAACTGGCTCAAAACATTCTAATTGAAAGTGAAATGTTATAGCAAGCTCCAATATTTATGACAAATGAAAACATCAAACTACACATGGCATGGCTGGAGTGCATTTACTTGTAATTTTTCCCAATAAAGAACGATGGCATAATGTCAAAGCCAGCCATATGAAGCCACTGAAAATTCAATCTTAAAATTGGATTATGTAATGCATTATAAATCTCGATTCTACTAATAAATGGAATTTGTTACATTTTGTTTGCTTCTTTGGCTTTAGTAAACACAGTTAACCAGTGAATTCACTAAGTCATTGAACTGTAAAAACTGGGTCAAGCAATTTCTAACAATTTTTTTGATTTTTTAATGGTGTTTTATCCTGCACCCAATATTTATGGTGATGAACTTTTTCCAATGGTGGAGGAGAGAAAAAATTGGCAATGAATCCGTGCTGACCTAAATTAAGAGACTTCAAGATTCAAAGTGTGATGCTCTAACCACTCAACCATGGAGGTCAACTGGAGAATTATCTAAGTCACTGAACTTTAGAATTATGTAAGTGACCTATACATCCTTGGAATTAACATTACAATTTCACATGCAAACTTTGGTTAATGTAGGTCTAACACCATTTGCTTCAGCAAATAGTTCAACTAAAAAAATTTGAGAACTGTTATAACCAGGCCAAAACAACCTATTTTTCCTGTTATGTTGTCTATATTACAAATGTACATGCAGACCTAGGTTATACCTTCACTGTTAAAAACATAACCCAAATGGCAAAGCACAATAGACATCAAATGGATGGACTGACAGCATTCATCAGTTCGGAAGCCAAATTTGTGTTGCCAATAACAATGCAGTCACATTTGACTTTGTCTAGGAATGTGAAATTTTGACCTCTAACCTCTCTAGAACAATCTTCAACATAGCACTCTAACTATAAAATAATTGTACATATATACAAATTACTATGAGGTGATATTTATACAAGTGTGTGTATAGAACTAAAAAGTAAAAAGACTCAAAGTTCTTCAGTTATACAGTTTTCCAGTTGATGGAATTATAAATGAATCAATTTGCTCCATATCGATCCAACCAAATTAAAAGTGATATCTGCAAAAATGTGTGTAGGGGCATTACAAGCATAGTGGACATCACATTAAAACTAAAGTGTATTTATTACCCTAACTAATTCACACCTTAAGACACATTTGGAATGGTCTAAGTCAATGATTTACAGAAGATTCCATTGTTTTTCAGGGGTTGATGATTTCCATGGTAAAGAAGTGAAGTCAAAACAGAAAACCTAAGATACAAAGAAACCTCAAAACAATGTGAAAGTGTTGAGAGGAAAAGATGCCTTGGATATAATCTATATATTTGTTATGTACACATTTAACAGTATTTTGACAACTGTACTCTATACAAGTTCTTGCGGGAATCAAAAAACAAAATAAAATCCACACTAATTGTCCCTGTCTTTCATACAAAAATCTACATCAGCAAATCTAAGAACATGTTTGAAAACAATTCTGGTCTATAAACAAAATATGACCTGTCATTTGCCATTGTGGATTATCTTGTTACTGAATGCATTATTTTGCAATTCCCCACAGATACATAGATTTTTGGATAGTTTTACAGTACATGTTCTAGGACCAGCTGTGTGTTCAAATTTAAATACATCTGTTGATGGATAACACATACTTCTTCTGTGTGCAGGTGGCGTTGTTGGACTTGGCATATTATCCAGTTCTGTGTTAACTGCAGGACCCATAGCACTTGTATGCAGAGCTGAGTCGGAGCTTGTTCTGTAATGGATCAAATTTTTAATACATGTAATTGATACTAAAGTGTCAAAACTGAAACAAACACTCAAAATAACAAAGAAACACCTGAAAAGATAAATTTTCTAGCAAACTGAAAAATCTTAAAATACTAAGAATTAACATAAATCTATGTTGTAACAAAAAATAATTAGGAGTACTCACCAAAATGAGTGTTTTACACGCTTACTTACATTGAGACATTAATTGCATTGTTGCTACCTGGTATTATACCTGTGACAGGTGAGAGCATAATACCTGAACAGTACAATTGGGTAGCAAACTTTGTATATCAGGCATTGCACGGCATGCAAAGTGTATGAAATTAAAGCACCAATAGATTTTCAGATGCAAATCAAGATGCACATACAAATAAGACGGAGTAGAATAACTCAGAAACAAGTTGTTGAAGTTATTCTGGTTAAATTGCAATAGAAGATTATCCTAATTCAGAAGGTGCAAATCATATGGTTGATAAGATATATCTGGAAGATTTTTGATAAGATATTGGCCTCTACCAGGGCAAATGTTCTTTCTCTGTATGTGGGTTCGAGTACCCACTTACTCATGCATCAATACACACAAAAAAACCTAATCATCAAACCTGCTACAAAAGAGTCAATGTCAATGAATGTAATTAAATAAAACCTTTCTCTAAAAGATTACAGACTCACAAAATTAGGAATGCCTTTCCTAAACACTAAAATACTTCTAGAGAAACTTACTAGACAAAGCAACATTATGCTAATTCACAATTCTACAACAAAATTCTCAAGAATCTAAATTATAATATACAGTAACACACTGACTGCCCATGTCTATAACAGAGGCAATAAAAAAGATATCACACGATATATATCAGCTCCCTCTAATCAATATGTCAATACTTAAAAAAAAAATGGAGAGGTATTGTGTTAACGGGTCAACAATTGACATGTTTGTTCCTCTGAAACTGTAGAACTCGTTTCTATGTTAAACATTTTATTGACATCTTTGTTTATATTAATATCGGTTGGAATCTAGGTCTTGATACAGATAAATTATCATACTTTGTTCAAGGTGATGTAGGGTTCTAGGTTTTACCACAAATTTGTAGATAATAGAAAAATCATTAACATTTGATATGTTTTTGCAGTTAAAATATGCGGTATTGAGAATACACTGTTAGTGTCTAATCATTCATTGTGATTTTCACCTCTGTCATCATATGACTGTTCTCTTGTCAATTTAACTCTTTCAACCCTACAGACCATTATAGTCCAGTCTAAAACAATAAAAAGAACATACCACTCAAGATTTTCAAGGGGTGAAAGGGTTAATGAATAGACTTTTTCATGATAACTGCAGTCCCCAAACTTTGGACAGCAATGTGATATAAATTCATGTAAAATCATAGATGATATCAAAATAACTAATTGTTTTCTGAGGTCTTTTGTGGGAATCGGCATCATATTGTAATATTAAAGACCGCTGTTACCATTCATGCCAGAATCCTTTATCTGCCCTACACCCCATATGATTTTAATGATCTCTTTTCCTTATACAGTTAATTTGTATTTATTGTATCAATTCTTTCCGTCAAGTCAATTTGGATTTTTTAAATGTTCTTTGATATGTCATGACATCTTTGACACAGAACCTCAGATTTAAATCTAATCTGATTTGTGACTTTCTCTTTTTTTGTGAAGCACTTGGTAACGGTCATGGCCTCTGTAATGTCTTAATTATCTGTGTAAAGCCTAATATCTGCTATCACTTGGTAACAGAAGAGTCATGACATTTGTTGTGTCTTAATTATCTGTGTCAAGCCTAATATCTGCTATCACTTGGTAACAGAAGAGTCATGACATTTGTTGTGTCAAGCCTAATATCTGCTATCACTCGGTAACAGAAGAGTCATGACATTTGTTGTGTCTTAATTATCTGTGTCAAGCCTAATATCTGCTATCACTTGGTAACAGAAGAGTCATGACATTTGTTGTGTCTTAATTATCTATGTCAAGTCCAAAATCTGACCCAAACACAGATACTTGGAACCCAAAACCTCCTCTTTAACAAGACACTATTCTACCACAAGATCACCACAAGCATGAGACCAAACAATATCAACTTACTAAATAGGGTTGTTAATATAACAGAACTACCATGTGATTCAAGTTAATTCCCTTTACAAAACTTTTTAACATAGTCAAAATATGATAAATATAAATCAAATTACAGTAAAAACAAGTCTCTGAATAATCAATGTCTATATTGTACTACTTATTTAGAATAAAATATTGTTATTTAAGGAACCTAATACATGTAAGATTAAAAAGCAGGCATTCAGTATAACCTATATAGTTTGACTAGGTCAAATCATGTTTTCAGTATCTTGAAGATGAAAACAGTTTTGGCCTTCGGCAGTTAACAACTGCAGATCTAATTACCTTAAAAGATTAATCCAAGTTGTAGAGCTAATATGTTTAGAATATTTTTTCTTTCTGGTAATTCTGTGTCTGTCTCCAATAATTACTTATTCTGATACACACTTGATTTCTCACATATACCTATCATCAATAGTACAACACATATTTGTAGGGAACTAAATTTTATGCATCTTGATCCAGATTTCAAAAATATGCTTTGATATTTCTATATTTTAAAAAAAAATGTGCTTCAAAATTTCTATATCAGCATGTTGAATTCAAATTATGGCATAGTGCATACCAAAATTGATAGAGTTTTATGCCTTCGAGTTAAGTTTTATTTTAGTTTCCCCAAGGGTTTATGAATCTACAGTAATGAAATAAATCTAGTTCATATTTCAAATTAGAACTTTACAGAGAATGCTTCATTTTTTGGGGGTTATTCTCAGAGGCTACAGTCAAATCCACTTATAATGATATCATTAATAAAGAAATACTGGTTATTTTAAAAATATATCTCTTCCCCTGTATTTCCTACATTATACTACTAGTATGGAATCTGAATAACAAAATCTGGCTATAACGAGGCTTAAATCTTATCTTCTTTACACTTCTTTATAAGTGGAGTTGACATATATATATATATGTATGTATGTATGTATATATATACATATATACATACACACACACACAAAACAACACACAATCAACCAGAACCAGACAAGAAAAATCAATATGAAAACATTTTTAGGTAACTTTGTGGAAATTTGCATCTGGTGAACAATGCATCTACTCTAGAACAGCAACATTTTAATCTATTTATAACCTTCATTTAGCAACACTAACCCTTAAGTACTGAAAAAATCAAACAGAATCAATAAAGATATACCAAGACATGTTAGATAACCACTTTGCCTGTAGCTGTCTCCCTCATTATATAGATTTAAATGTTTCCAAATGCATATATCAAGATTACTAGAACATTTCCATTTTTATCTAGTCATTGTGGGATAAATTTTTGGAATGATTTACAAGTTAGAGCGAACTTAATTTGAGGTTTTAGTTATTTAGTGGTTGCATGTTACTGTAGTACATTTAATTTTCTTATAAGTACCAGGCATCATATAGATTTGGCTTATACAATAAAATTTATCCCTACTTGGTGAAGACAGAAAGCTCTGGTGTGTGCATGTTAAATAATAATGGTTACAATCAAACAGTTCATTGACCTGTGCATGTACAACGTCAGAATTATCTTTCAACACTTCATTGGAAAAAGCTATACTTATTTGGCTTAAAGGGGAAGAAATACAACAATAGGGCACCGGATCATGTGCCCATTAATTGCATGGGTTATCTATCACTGATTTACAATTTCACACCTCAAGGAAAGTGTGAAACTTGTCTAGAGTCATTCTTGCTTTTCTTCTGATGAGAACTATATGTACATGTATATGGGTTGTTTTTTTGTTTTTTTGGGTTTTTTTTATGATATCAATCAATGTTGAAAATATGAAAACAAAACTGACTTTCACACCTTCAGTAATTTCTGCAATGTATCAAGTTTTATGCAAATATAAATTGCTGAAATTAACTGCTTACATATTGGTCTTTCAGATGAGTTATTAAACTAAGGTTCTGTGACAAACCAGGCATGACTTACATTAAAAAAAAAAAAGCTTGGTATGTTAGAAAAGCCCATAACATAAGTCAAAATGTCTGAAAACTTAACATTGGATCCAATCTAATTGGAAAACAATTTCTCCTCGCTTACAAGAAAGTTGCATTTTCATTGGTCGAACATTACACACCTACGTGAGGTCATTCACACATGATCCCATAGTGGATTTCGTTAGATCCTCTATGTGACATATCAGAAAACTGGAGCCATGTGAGATTGTTTTTTAATTAGATTGCATTGAAGCTAAAAGTAAAGTTATATTCTGTCACCAACTGAATCCCAACACCTACGACTCACTTTACCAACTTCATCACAGTGAGACAAATAACGCTGATACCCATGTATTAATCTTTAAGACGTCCAGGAGACAAATATACATATCTGTTAAACAATGGACTAACATGGACCTATGGAAATGCAGAGGTGAGATCAGGTGCCATGGAACAGTAAGCATCCCCTGTTGACCGGTCACACCCGCAAGTTCCACAGTCAAAATCAAATGAAAAAAGTCAGAAACAATCTGATTTAATAATAAAATAAATCGTCACTATAAATCACTTGATTTTCCACATGAATGTTTGACTTGGAGTATAAATTTCTTGTACTGAAAGTTTACAAATTTGATTAATCTACATGTGGATGCGTTTTTTTCATTCTTTACTTTAGCAAAATCTTAAGCATGTTAAATAAAGTCTGATCTAATCATAACTAACTAGCCTGTAGCATGCCTGAAATCAGGGGAATTACTCCCACACCAAGATATTATCAACATGCAATTACAGATTCCAATACTTTATAAAGTAATTAAGCACCCGATAACAACAGAACTCTACTGAGATAAGTTTGTCACACCACTTGCCATCACTTACTGCAGCTATAAAGTACAAAATCAACCCCAATTTTTCTTAAATGGTGAATAAATCCGAACACTGGGAAATGAGGTAAAAACATTCATCATCATCATCAGCTCCAGGTTAAACACAGCAGCCAAAGCAGACAATCTGATGATTGTTCTTCATTTGATTCACACACGC
Organism: Atrina japonica; assembly: GCA_030159075.1. NCBI lineage: Eukaryota > Metazoa > Mollusca > Bivalvia > Pterioida > Pinnidae > Atrina > Atrina japonica. The sequence goes on along the minus strand of BROG01000106.1, from coordinate 93,917 downwards.
CATGATGTAACTCCAGAAAATTTGTTGACTGATCACACCGACTCTTTGTCATAGTGTTTGTATATTAAACACCAGAATGACCAAATCAGTAGCTAAAATTGTAAAATGTATTGGCTAATATTCAACTGCCAAATGAGTAATTTTGGGACAAATTCAATAGATGCATGTAGATTTAGTTATTCGTCGTACCACTTTTGGGCTAGTGAATTTGTTGTAGGACTAGTGAAATTTATTTCCAACTAGTCCAACTGACTAATTAGACAGAAATGCTAAGTTCTACCCCCAAGTGACTTGTCATAAATTTCTTCAACTGACCAATCAGCTCTGCTGACATTAAGTGACACATTATATCTATCATGAAGTCATGTAAAAAAAAAATGCTATCAAGTTCAAAGTTTGAATTTGAATGTTGTTGTTTTACAGCACACTCACCAATTCTTCAGTCATATGGTGTGGCCATTTGTTAGTGGTGGAAGAGAGAAGCCAGTCACAATTTGTACCTGGGAAGAGACCATCAACCTTTTGCAAGTAAGCTGGCAAACTTGATCACAAAATCCCTGCTGACTAGATGATGAAGACTTCATGGTTTCAAACATATAGTACTCTAACCTGGTACCCAACTCTTATTTAACTCATTCACCCCTAAAGACACATTTGGACTGATCTAAGTCATTGATTTACAGAAGAGTCCATTGTTTTTCAGGGGTTGATGAGTTATTTATCTCACCATTCTGTCAGCTTCAAGGTGGAACTAGAAATGTTCACGCATATTCATAGAACATATGTCATTGAAATTGAAACAAAATTTATCTCACTTTTTCCTAATGAACAATAAAACATTATGAAGGTGTTTAGAACATAATAATAATAATAATAATTATCAATATTTTAAACATTTAAATTATACAATGTATTTCATGCTGAAAACAATTTTATAAATTGTTGTCTTATCAACTTGTTCTGATTTTTTGGTCGCAAGCACAGTGCTAGAGTTCTATTCTGTAAAACTTCAGAAAAAGTTCAAGAGGTTAAATTTTCTTAAAATATAGAATTTGAAAATTACTCCAACTCCTTTTTTTTTTTATCAAGACTTGATAATTACGTTTCCAGCTGTATGAATATTTCTTTATTAAAACAATACATTCCCTGCTGTACAGTTTACGTTTCATTACATTGACATGTAGAAGTTAAGATTTCTTGCCAGACTTGGACTTTCTTTATTGACATAAATGCAAGAAACAAGCGAGAGACTTCAATGAAGACATTCTTTTTGTAATTAGAAAACATGCAGAGATATAAGCTCACTAAATGATAATGGTAACTATAGCAACCACAGGAAAACTGTAAACTAGTGACAGTAGTAATTTGTTGGAATATACATCAGAGACAGCGCAGAAAAGTGTCAAATTTGTACAGAATACATTTCTATTGGCACAACGCTAAACTTTAAGTGATCTTTTATGTCCATGATACATTATTTAATGCACATCAATATTGAGCAGAAACAAATTAGATATACATGTTACCACATATATAGACATGTACAAACTATCTAGATACGAGGGGAAATGGACAAAATATTCATTTGCAATAGACCCTTATAAGGTTGTTCTGTTCCGTCATGGTTTGTCATAATAGTATGCAATTTCAAAGAAAAAGTGGGACAGTGTCACTTCCTGTTAAGCTGTTTGTCATATAAACCAGTATCTATATGGCATGAAACAAGATATTACTGAATGATGTCAATGTATATATAATGAAATCTGAAGTGACCTTGCCCAACTCTCTTTTGAAGTTGTGTGATCTGAGTATAAACTATGGATGGACTGAAACAACTTGAAAAAGGTCTGTTCAAAATTAAAGTTCTCCATTTAAAAAGTGACTTCTCTTACACATATTCCAAAGTAGTCTAAATGTGAAAAATTTCCAAACACAAAGATATATTTATCTAAACATGAGACTTGGGGAAAATAAGACTCATTTAGCAAGGAAAATTTCATCCTTAAACTACTGGAATTTCTAATCCAAATATAAATGATGAATGTGTAAGAATAAAGAAATATTAATTATCATTACTATGAAAATCACCAGTGATGCAGCTCCAGCAACACCAGCTGTTTTACAACAGGCAGACAACACCTTCTTTCTGACCGAAGAACAACAAAACCAATGACCCAGACTGATAGAGGTCATGAAATGATTAATGTTGTTACCTTTACTCTAAGATATGAAGAAAATACCTGAATCTTGGTCATCTACAAAAAACCTGGCCCATGGTCACTATTTAAAATATTATTACCTTTACGCTAGAGATGCTACAGATGCTACAGATGCCCTAATCTTTTAGAAGCAGTTTAAAAGTTCAGTATTTTATGCATAATGATGGCAGGGAAACTGATTGCATTAGATCACCTCACCTGAACTACTCAGGTAACTACAAAGCATTACCTTACAGAGAATATATCACTCAGGTTACAAGGATGGTTTGACACGTTTAATGATCCGCCACGAATATTCACTTACACTGCACTAATGGTTGTTATACCTTATGTAAAATGTCCAATCAAGATAACTGCTGTCACACTATGCTAATCAGGTCAAATATCTTGCCCTACAAAGGATATTTCATACACATTCTCCATCTTTATAAAATGGTTCAAAAAAAGTTCTTCTGTCTCTATTCACATCTATTAATTGGCTCATCAAGAGGAGCTTCCGTGACAGAATGGTAAGAGCATCGCCCTTTAAATCATAAAATATCTCTGTTATAGTCAGAGTGGATTCATGCCACACTGGAATCTACGCTGATTATGTGATAATGTCATTTTACTTGCAGAAGGCCAATGGTCTCTCTTGGGTACACCGAGTTTCACATTGTGTACGTGCAAAGGAACAGTCATTACCATTTTTAAAGTCTGGGTTTCAAACTTTGGACCTCTTGATTGCTAGTGAAATACTCTACCATTAGACCACTGCAAGCCATCAAATCATTAGGAAGCTCTTGGCTAGGGAGCCATCATTTACTGTTTCATGTGTTTTTTAAGACATTTTAGGTTTGACCCATATCTGGAATCAAACTTGGATCACTTGCTTGCAAGGCAGACACTCTTAGCACAGAGCCAATTTGAGCAGTTTCTACAAATATAGAATTTGTTTTTAGCATTCCTATTCAACAATATTACATGAACTATGTATTTGAAGTGGCTAAAAGGATAGCTCTCTTTTGTACAGAAAACAATAAGAGGTACTTGTACATGTGTTAGAGTATGGTATAAAATACAACAAGAAGACAAGACATGATTGATATCACAGAGTCCCTCCTTGTTTTTGTGTGAATTTGTCATTGTTTTCCATGATCAAGTTTATGTATAATCATGTCTGCATTTAATGAATCAAATTCCTGGTGATTGATTGTTGTTTTTTCCTTTCAAGTTCACTGAGGCATAAAACTACTTTCATCCATTGTAGGCTACAAAGGTGGCAAGTCAATCTGAGTGTCATTGAAGCATTACTAGAGAGGGAGAGAACATTTTAAGTACTGTATCATCTTTACTTGAATCAATATTTAATGTGAAGCGAAGAAACTTAAAAAGACAAGTACAAACTACTGATTGTTACTACTAATTGTTGTTAGTTATTAATGTCAGGTAAATACCGTGAGTCTCTTGTACTGAGCATAACTTACAAGGATGGGTCAAACAATTTCCTGTTATTTTATACTGTCACAATAACATTTCTCCTTAATGACATCTTTAAGTAGTAAAACTTAATCGTTTTAATGCTCATAGGGCCTATGTCACCAAATTAACTCAATACTCAAACTAGACTTTTATTTTATTATTTTGACTTTATCATTGTTTGTAAAACTATGGGGTTTCAGTGATTTGGAAACGTATTATATTTCATTATCCACAAATATACGTTTTTTGTCACACTTATTATTTTTCTGTAAATTCTGAATACATATGTTGAGTATTTTTTGTACTTAGTAGAAAAAAAAAAGATTTTTATGCTACTGGCCCTGTAGACTCCATAGGGAGAAAAAAAGTTAAATTTTAGCCCTGCAATAGCCGGAATCCCTAATCTGCCTATGTTGGTAAGTCAATTAATTTGCAGAAGGCTAGTTTTGTTTTTTAATCAATTCTTTATCACCATTAAACACAGATATCAATGATCACAAAGTACATCACATACCAACAATTCTTACCTCTCCCCAATTAACCAGACTTCAATCAATCTTTTTATCCACAGCTTTAAAAATAGACTAAAAGGGTCATTTTTGCATCAAGAATTGTACAAGGACAGACAACTGATGACAGACCACGGATGCAAGGCAATTTGAATAGTCAACTATATGTTGATGGTGGGCTAATTACAAAAACTAAATAAGTAAACAAAGATTTAAAGGACCCACTGCATATCTGTTAAAACTGAGCAAATGCACAGCCAGACAAATTCTGTCGATGGACAGATGCAGGAAAGGATAAACAAGCTATTTCCAGTATTCCAACAACTATCCCAATAATAAGGTATTAAAAATGAAGAGCCGACCTGGCTCAGTCAGCAGCGCATTCAACTCTTGATCGTAAGTTTGAGCCCAACCGACGGCTGTTTGATTTCCTGTCCTTCGGACTGAGACAGTAAAAACCGAGGTCCTGTGTCACAGTAGGTGTCGGCACGTTAAAGAACCCTCAATGCTCAATGGCCGTAAGTGCCGAGCATGGGCCAAAATTTGAAGCCCTTCACTGGCATTTGGTGACGTCTCCATATGAGTGAAAGATTCTCGAGTGGGATGTTAAAGAAGAATAAACAAACAAACAATTAAAAGTGAAAACTGAAAAGCTTTTAAAAAGAAAATATGCTAGTACATGTACTTGTATTAGAAGAAGTATTCCAAATTTTAAAAACAGTGGCTTCAGAGGTTTTAATGGACAATCACCTGATTGAGAGACGGAGATTCCACATTTGCCAAAGGATCAATTAGATATTACATATAAAAGGCACATTAACTATACTTGCATCTGGTATTTTCTTGATGATAAAATAATTGGTTTAAAATTGACATTTTATTGTCAGATTAACAATCCCATTCTTTTAAAGTACATAATGAAAACTGATCATAGAAGCAAAATCCCAAGGGGAGAACAAATTTATCTGACCAATCAGAATACAATAACAAGATTATTTGAACCAATGACAGCAATTTTCTCATGTTAAAACACACTTTGTCAATATCAATAAATCACTGTGCAAAAGTTCAATACAGGGAACTAGAATTTTACCAAACTCCACACAATTCACAGTGTTTATTTAATAATCAATCATTACAGCCATACATCAATTCATAACTACAGCGAAAGGATCCAAATGACAGTCTTAGGAACTAATGAAGTTATAATGTTATGTCAGACAAATTTTTATGTCAATAAAGCATGTCAGTGCTTGTTCAATATCACAGTATTACTTTCACTGCTTTGTTAATATCTATCAACGTGCCATCTACTACTGAAAAGCACATTTCAACTGCAATAGAATGTACTTTGGAACATCACTAAAAATTGTTTGATGTATCCTTACCAGTAGTTTTAAAAGTAGCTTGTCAGGTTGGCAATTTGCTAACAAAAATCTATTTGAATTTAATATAGAAATCACAGATACTAAAGTATATCTTCTGGTGTCCAAGAGACAAATATACAAAATTCGTGACAGACACTGACCCCTGGAAACCCAGAGATGGAATCAGGTGACAAAGAGAAGTAAGCAACCCTTAATCTGTTAAATGGACAAATTTTCATATTTTTTATACTAAAATACTTTGAGGACAAAACTGCCTCCAAACATTTAGGGGTCTGGGCTTTTGAAGTTGGTTGGTCAGGTTAAATTAAACAAATCTGTTTTTTTTTTAAACCTTTTGGTAATACAAATCTAGTTAAGAATATAAAACAAGCTTTGACTGGCCCATAGGGATTGCAATTAGGGTTTTTTACTACCCAAAATATATGTCAATTTATACATGTTGATATGCAATTTTTCATGAGGATGAGAAAACGTCATTTTTACAATGAAATTACCACCTAAAACGCAATAGCAATTGGACAGTGCACACCTTCTTCCTAAGACAAAAACATTTTCTGTAACAATACATCCAGCACCGTGTTCTAACACTGACAACAGTTGGAAGACGCTGTCCTGTATACTAGCTGCTTTACCACAGAAGATACATGTAAAACTTTGAGTGTGATGTAAACTGAAAGCTGCAAACGGTTAATCAATAAACAGTTCTCAAATCAAATTTTATCTTTGAAACTAAGACATTTTGATAAATAATACACTATGTTAATCTCCTGGATAATGATATTACTTGATGCCAAAACATCTAGGAATTGGTAGAATTAACACAAATAAAGCACTTGTTGCTCACACCTGACCAACACATCAATAATTTGCATACAAGATTACTGGGTCAACAGGTGCTGTGCTTCAGCACTTTTAAATATGTAAAACTATCATGTGGAGTTACAGCATATTAAACTATTTTTAATTTTTAAGAAATGCTAAAAGAAACACTATGCTGAAATGTTGTATATAAATTATGCCATCTCACACTGAAATGCTAAACGATTTATAGACACTTAGACACTTTCAACAATACTTAAACATTCACCAATCCACATGTAAACCTTCTCCAACAAAAATTGTTAGCTGCAGCATTCAACAACCCAACAAATCAGTAACACATGCAAGTTCTAGCCATCTACAAATTAGTTAGTTTGATCCTCTACACACACCTACATACCTCTAAATGTACTTTTTTACAAAGTAACAATAAAATAACAAATTAATTATAATGTTACTCTAAAGATACAAACGTTACACTGAAATGACATGGTAACAATTAATTTATTGCTGTAACACTAAAGCCAGTAATGAATTAGAAACATTGACTATGTCCAACACATGTACCAAACAATCAGTCCATATAGACATTTGATGCAGAATTAATCATATTTTCTATTTTTCTTCCCAGAACTCCTGGATTAAAAAAAAAAGAAAATTACTGTCTATTGAATGTCTTGTTTTCTAAAATAAAATCCTCGAACTTGAAGGATTAGTTGTTTCCTACTTTTAATCTCCACAATTACACATTTTTAATTTTTGTTGAATTCTATCAAATATTCATAAGTAAATATAAGAGATACAGTGCCTAAAGAGTAAATATTATATTTTCTCATCAACTGCATTATCAAAGTTGACTCTTTATGACAAACAATCCCACCCCATCCTACCCCTAACTCCTAAAATCTTATCTTAGTTAAAATCAAACAGTGAGTTTTATGCCAGCTCTTTATAGGGCAAACAGTACACTATTCCCATGTCTTTCTACACTGTTATTATTGTATGTACAGCAGAACCTCACCAAGACCACATCACTTAGGAGACCACCTCACATTTAATACCCTAATTTCCAGTCTCTTGGTAAATAATTAAATAAGTACAAACTTCACTTATGAGACCACATCACTAATCAGACCACTTTGAGTCAGTCAGAACGGTGGTCTTCATAGCAAGATTCCACTGTAATGTCTCACTAATAAGATTACTTAGAGTCAGTCAGAAAGGTGGTATCCATAGCAAGGTTCCACTGTAGCACCTCACTAATAAGACCATTTTGAGTCAGTCAAAATGGTGGTCTTCATAGCAAGATTCCACTGTAACACCTCACTAATAAGACCACTTTGTGTCCGTCAGAACGGTGTTCTACATAGCAAGGTTCCAAGTACCCTCACTTAGAGTCAGGTCTTCATAGCAAGGTCCAACGTAACACCTCACTAATAAGTGTGTCAGTTCATAGCAAGGTTTCACTGTAATACCTCACCCACTTAGAGTCAGTCAGAACGGTGTAACACCTCACTAATAAGACCACTTTGTGTCAGTAAGAACGGTATTCTACATAGCAAGGTTTCACTGTGTCCTCAGTAGAGTCAGTCAGAACGGTGGTATTCCCACTGTAACACCTCACTAATAGCCAAGAGTCAGTCAGTCCACTGTAGCACCTCACTAATAAGACCACTTAGAGTCAGTCAGAACGGTGGTCTTCATAGCAAGGTAATAAGACCACTTTTGTGTCAGTAAGAACACTTAGCAAGGTCACTGTCAGAACTTTGATCCTGTGGTCTTCATAGCAAGGTCCCACTGTAACACCTCACTAATAAGACCACTTAGAGTCAGTCAGAACGGTGGTCTTCATAGCAAGGTCCCACTGTAACACCTCACTAATAAGACCACTTTCAGAACGGTGGTATCCATAGCAAGGTTCCACTGTAGCACCTCACTAATAAGACCATTTTGAGTCACGGGTGGTCTTCATAGCAAGGTCCCACTGTAACACCTCACTAATAAGACCACTTTGTGTCAGGTATTCTACATAGCTGTAATACCTCACTAATAAGACCACTAGTAAGAACGGTAATAGCAAGGTTCCACTTAGCACCTCACTAATAAGATCCTGCAAGGTTTCACTGTAATACCTCACTAATAAGACCACTTAGAGTCAGTCAGAACGGTGGTCTTCATAGCAAGGTCCCACTGTAACACCTCACTAATAAGACCACTTTGTGTCAGTAAGAACGGTATTCTACATAGCAAGGTTTCACTGTAATACCTCACTAATAAGACCACTTTGATCCTGTCAGAATGGTGGTCTTCATAGCAAGGTTCCACTGGACATGTATTTTGTTCACTTCTTTACAGTCAATACAGACTTCTGACGCACCACAGCACTTCAGTTAATAAAAACCTTGAAAACTCATGAAAACCTCAGTATATATCAACTATCCTCAACATATGTATATATAATTTAATAGTATCCTTAGATTTACAGGTAAAAACAGACATAATCTATGCTGCAATGGGACAATTTTGAACATTTATGACATCATACAAATGTAAATAGTTATGAAAAGTGTTGCTCAATTCATGAAAACTTCAGAAATATCAAAATTAGTTTGAAAACACACTCTAATTCTGTGAACAATACTTAACATATTTTAAAATTTTCATAAGGATTTCATTTTGTGCTTGAGTATTTAGTAAATTTGGTGACTTCCAGGCCTGTATAAAAGGATTCCACATGTGAAATATGGAAGCTTTACTACTGATACTTCAAAAGGTATATCCCAGGTTATTGTCAATGGATGCCACAGATGACACAAGGGTTTAACATTTATAAGCTCTCCGGACATTTTGTGTTGGCAAGCAAATGACCAAGAATATCGCAACCATAGAATATTACAAGAGGTAAATTGCCACAACTTTTTACCTTTGCAATGTTTGTTGGTTTTAATGGTGTTTTACGCTACACTCAACAATTTCTCCAATTATGTATATGGTGGTGACCAGTTTTAAAACTAAGGTGGTGGAGAGACCAACAGATTCCACAATTATAATGGCAAGTCTTAGATTCGAGCAGGATGTGATTATAATAAGTAAGAGACTTCCTGGTTCAGTCCAATGCTCTAGCCACTGACAGCCACAGAGACTATGAAAATCAATGTAGGTTCCAGCAGGGATTCAAGCCTGTGCAGGCAAGAGGTGATTCAAGCATGATGCTCTGACCACTGGATTCTGTAGGCCCGAACTTATACAATGAACAACACAGTATACATTCCTAATCCTGTTTATCTAACATGTTGGTAAAAACAGACTTTTGATTTGAAAATTAATGTTAAAGAATTGTTGCATGAAATCTATTTTTGTACTCAATTAATGAAGAAATTGCCATTATAATTGCTTAGCTATAACTGGAGTCTTATTTGTACATTACAACTCCCCAAAACACAAACAGGATACTGCACTATCACAATAGCAAGTATTGATTGTACATTGATTTATTTTATCAGGATGATGTTCCTTAGACAATAGTTTGTTAAGTTCACTTCTAAATATACAGTTGAACTTGTCTATAAAGCAACACAGTGGAACAAACATAAGTGGCCTCTATAGGCAGGTGGCCTTTATATTGATTTTTTTAAAATTAAGATTTTTTTAATCCAAGTCATTTTTAAGGTGGCTTTTATAGGCAGATGCCCTTTATAAAGAAGTGGCCTTTAAGACAAGTTTGACTATACGATCATTTCTAGATAATTATACAGGGCACATTAAAAGCAGGTATATTGACCATTCCAAACTAACTCCCATGACCAGGTAGGGCAAAATCAACCTGGGCCAGTAATTAGGTACAGCATTTACAAATGGCAACAATTCGTGTTTAGTCATATTTTCTTTTTCTCATGTGATTCACTCCTTCTTTACATTTTCATTTGCTCCTTAAAAAGACTATTGGTACACAAATATCAAGTGATTTAATATACATTTGTTGTTTTACCAAGAGAAGAAGTAAGTCACAGGTTTATATGAGAAGGTGTACAACAGAGATTTAAACCTCTATAAAAGTAAAAACATATTTCCTGGCATTATCTTAAACAACATAAAATAAATGCACAATTCTATATGAACCAAATCAGATTTAACAATGAACATGAAACAAAGTACCTGGACCAACTGGGAACAAGGAAAAAGCATTAGAACAATACCTCACCAGGAATAAGTCTATCTACAGTGAAACATGTATATAAAGATCCTCTTAGGGATACAAAAGCAGTCTTTATAGGGAGGTGGTGTTTATTGGGGTTGATTTGTACACAAATGGTACTACTGGAGACAGCAAAACGTTATCTTTCTGACCAGGTGGTTTCTATACATAGGTGGTCACTAAAGCAAGTTTAACTGTATTTTGTTGATCCAATATCAATTTCTTTTACGACCAATCATTGTAGTACAATGGAACTTGTATTGAGAATAAACACTTACTGTATTAAAAAGTGATCACTCAAGACATGTGGTCAGTTATAAGAATATATAAAAAATCTCAGTCACCAAAATATAAATCTTTAGGATGTCTAAGATAAAGGTACAAATCTGGTAAAAATGGACAAACACAGACCTCTTGCAATTAAGAGGTGGGATTAGGTTTGATAGAGAAGTAAGCATCTCCTGTCGACAGGTCACACTTGCCTTGAGTCCACAGTCAAATCAAAACGAAATATGTGAGGAACAAATCCTTGTCTTAATCGGTACAGACATCTCAACAACCGCCACTGAACAGGTAGTTGTTTTCTGAATGTGGTCTTCTAAGAAAGGTTTTACTGTATTATTTCCAATTGTAGTCAGCATAAGCTAGGTCATGATAAATTATCACAAAGTTTTTGAACTCAATTTAAAATAAAACTAGGTTTTAAAAATTAATAATAATATCCTGTTTATCACACTTTTTAGCCACACTGCTGCCATCCTGTTTAGTACTATATAAAAGAGTTCTTTTTTACTTGATATGGAAAGGTGTTTATAGAAAGGATGAAATCAATAAGTTTACACCTGAAGAAAAGAAAAACGACAATGTCACATTTTATAACAGTATAAGGCTTGTAATTGTAAATGGTAACCAAGAGATTATTTTTTCACAATTCTTAGTTGTACATATAATTCTGCTTTTTATGACAATTATCAACTAAAATGCACTGAGCTAATGAGAACTCTCTACATTGTTAATGAACAGAAATGTGTTATAATGTCAACAGGAGAGAATAATAATAGGTGCTGAATTCCTATTGTTGTCATATGTCTGGTCAAGATATCTTCTACTGATTAGGTGGCATAATTAGTCAAAGGGCAAAGTTCTATAAAATTTAATATATGCTGTTGACTTTTGCCAAAGCATCATGCTATTAGATGGTCCCCTAATTTTTCATCTCAAATTAAAGACCTGTGACTTTCACTTTCAAACTGGTGAAGGAACATTTACTAACTTTCTAAAATCTTCAATGTGAATGACCTAGTACCAGAAATTAGGCTACAAACCTTCTTCTTTTGAGTCAAATTAAGCACTCTTGCACTAGCAGGCCTTTTTCGGATAATGTTAGGAAAATACCATTGGTGACACAATTTGGGAAATTTAATGGAAACTTGTGTCAAATTGGGAAAAATAATTAGCATATATGTAAATTTATATGCAATTGAATCTCTTTTTTATCAACGCATTTCCCCGAGAAATAATCAATTTTTATAGGGTCACTATCTGTACACAAAAATAGGAATTTTTTTTCATCCAATTGGGAAAAAATACATGTATTTTGCTTTGGGAATGGGGCCCAATTCTGTCCCTGTGGAAACTTTAAAAATGGCCTGCCTTGAATACAATCCCACCTCTGTATGTACCACTGCAACTTTAATACATTACATCTAAAGGCAGAGTTATGGCATTGGAGTCCTTTCTTTTTAGTGTTAAGTTAGTGGGATGAAGTACATGTATCAATGACTGATGACCACAGTTAGGATTTATATTTCTTTCATACGGCAGCATAAGAGCAAATTAATTTTAGAAACCTTTGGAAGAATGAACAGTTCAACTCTCTAACCAGGAAATATCACAGAGATTTATAGACTAACAAAATCAAATGTTTTCTGTATTCCTGGAGAATTCCACTGCCATTTTATTTTCACCGTTTTTGTTCTTAGATGATAAGAACTAACTAAATAATTAAAAAGTGGACATATATACCATTCATGAGACCATGGTGATTTAGGATTAATTTAAGACCAGGTAAATATGCTTTCTGTAATAAAAAGGCAAAATTTTACCAGAGGTGAAAAAATCCAGGTATGCAATATATCAGATCTATGACATGGAAACATTAAATCCAGACTGTATCAGTCTTGCACATGTTTCTGTGTCAGCAATGATTTGGGAGTTGCATTACCATAAAAGTTACAATAGGGAAAATACTTTAGTTAAAAAAAAATACTTCAAATAAAATGAGACAAACTAACTCAAAGGATCAATGACAGATATAATTTCCTGTGATATCTTTACAATGATGATAGACAACCAATTACACTGAATATGAAATCTAGTATTGGAATCTAACATTTTTGCAAGCTACTAAAAGCTGAACTTTTTACAAATAAGTTATACTTTCATAAAAGCATTTTTTTCATCCACTTTATCTGGGATAATGAGCCATGAAACAACACGTATCCAATTATTAACAACCCATTGGATTCATACACACAGGTGAAAACCTGGCTTTTGGAATTGGACCTTAAACTTCAAAAAAATTTATGTGATTTCCCGCAAAATAAAGTTATACCCACTGCACTAAAGAAAAACACAAAAAAATACATATTGTACTTTTAATGTCTAAACTCATCAACCTGTGTAATCACATTTGGACCTTCCCATATCAAACCTACCCATTTCAAAGAATGGTTAAGCCAATTGTCAGAATTCAGGGGTGTATCAAATTTTGCAATTATTTACATACAATATGAACTTGTTAACTCCTTAGTTATGACTACAGACCATACCCTTTATTAATCTGGTTGATTCTAAATGTGATTGCAGGGGATGATGAGTTAGTTTTGTTTCAACATGGGTACCATAGGTTTTAAGTATCCACAAAGCATATCTTACCATAAACAATATACATGTAGCTCTTTTACAAATTGTGTTTATTAAGTCTTAAAGTTTATTTTCAGTAAATAGAAATATTTTATGATAGAAAAAAATGATACAGAAAAGGTTTAGAAATTTAATGAAAGAGCAACTTCTTCATTTAGCATGTTGTTTTATAATTACCCTATCACTTTTACATACTCCTGTTGGTAATAAAATTAATAATTCAGGTTTTGATGAAAAGGGATTAAAAAAAGACTGATGAATTAAAAACAGTTTGCAAAAAAAAAAAAGTTACACACAAAGTTAAAGGATCAATGAATTGTCAGTCAGGTAAACCAAAATCACCAGGTAATTTCAAATGTGACAAAGCAAACCATCAAGAATCACAAAGTGATATACATCAGACAATACATTATGTGCACACATTTGTTTAATATGTACAAGCATACACATCTCAAATTGTGAAATCTCCTCAGCAGATTTATGACATTGTTTGCTATTACATCACAAATAATGGTTCTATCTGAAGTCAATCTTTTAATGTTTACCTATGAATTTTCTTGCATAGAACAATCTTGTTTTACAATCTCAATAACTCTAGCTAATCCTGTTACAAAAAATTCCAAAATCCTTACTAAACAATTCCCAATACTAAGAGATAGTAAATCCACGTTTAAAAAGATTACATAACTTTGATTTGGGGGAGTATCTGAATCATAACCAACTGGTGGTAAAGGGGCATAACCCTGTAAAAAAACCCTACAAATTTGATTACACACAGAAAATATGACTAGAACACAAATGTTAAGATGAAAAGCAACAGGTGACAGTTAGTAACAGTTCATGCAGTATTAATCAGTTGTCAAGTCTTCTGATGTACACAGGCAAGTAAACTCAGATCATTTGATAAATCATTTTGGAAACTCACCGAGTAATGTTAGCACCATTGAGGTGGCGAAATAACCTGAAATTGGGACACAGGTAAAACAGAAAGAGAATATAACAGAATATAGTTAATTTAAACAAATCAGGAAGAAATTAAAAACAGAATGAAGATTGGTTAGATCATGTGAAGCTTGGATATTTTGGTGATTGACAAAATTATATAAACATAAATGAAGCTTCAAACTCAGGACTAACTAGGCAATAAACGCATAATCAAGAACCTGCACAAGACTTACCTGTTTGTCATCAAATTATTTAAAGTGCAGTGATCAAAGCATTATCAAATATTTACATAGCCTAATTATTACAATATGTTCCTGAAATGCAGAAATCATAGAGTCTTTCATCTTTTATAAATACATATCAGTAAAATGTTCTCCTTTCAGAGAACATGACGACCCAGACAAAAATGTCACAACATTCTGAATCAGATAAAAATCGTGAAGTTTGATGTCACAGAAAAGTAATCTACAGTTTCTTGTGGTCTTTTTAAGTTTGAAAATATTTACTGTAAAGTAAAATTTTATGGCAAAATTTAAAGTAAATAACTTGTGAGGAATATTTCAACTGTGTTAAAACGAGTACATGTTAACTACATGTGCTTGTTAAAACACAATAAAATATCAGGTATAAACTTAAAGGCGATAGTTTCTGTGTCATTTATTCATCTTTTGCAACAACCGTTAAAATAGAATTGCACTGTTATAAACACGTATTAATTAAAATTTATTATTAATTACAAATAAAAAAAAAGGCATATTTGAATTTAAGGGTATGCGTGTTTTTAAATTTTTGTTTGAATTTCTTCTGGACTCTAAACTGTAATGTCCCAAGACAGTGAAAGTGTAGTTGAACCATTATTATATAATCCTTTTTTTAGTCCTATGACTACATGAAATAAAACAATACATAATATTGAGAAAAATGAAAAAAAAAGTTCTACAACTTGGAAAAAACCATAGATCCCCCAACAAACTGTAGTATTGTTTTTATAGGTGCTTTGTACAACTCCTTTGTACAACTACAAGTTTCCTCACTATAAACAGAAAACTAATACATTTTATCCCTGCCTCCTTGTACACAATATCCTCATTCAACACATTGGCGTTATCAATAGTTCTGAGATGCAGATGTTCAAAGCCTGCACTGTATGAGTACTTATACACATATGGATAATCATGCAAGATGTGCTAACAAGTTCCCCCAGTCAAAACCTTCACAATAATGTGGATTATATAGTGAAAAAATAGTTAAGACAGTGTACCTTTATTTACTTCATGTACCAAGTCAGTTACACCAGTCTTGATAAAAAATTCTATAGACTGAATATTTGGGTTTTGAAATTTTAGTCCCACTTACAAGGTGGCACCTATTGAGCAGAATTCATGAATTTCAGTTTTGTAAATATCTTTGACCTTCAGATGTCACAAGGTCATACTAAACTTCAAAGAGAGCTGATTTGTTCTTCGAAAGAAATTGAAAATATCTGTAAAGTTTATGCGCCATCCAAACCTACCATATGACAGGCTATCACTGATCACACATGATTTTTTTGTTACTTCCTGTCAAGAATTTTTCACTTATATTGAGATATCACCAGCTTTAAGTGAAGTTCCACAAATTTTGACCTGTGCTAGGGACTGATGCCAATGCACCGAGCATTCTTTTAAATGCCATGCCTGCTATAACTTGGGACCTGCTATAGCGACCACTTGTGTATTAACACCACCTGGTCACAATGACCATTTTTTCCTGTCCCCAATAGAACCATTTATGTACAAATCAACCTCTCAGTCTACATAAAGACCATCTCCCAATAAAGACAGGTTTTCTTGTGTCCCTAAGGAGGTCGTTACCAGTATGTACAAGTTTCTTGTATATTGCTGTCATTTTAAATTAGTCCTCTTATCTATAGCTGAAAATTAAATAACAGCAAGAATTTTCAGGTATACAGCATTAGAAACCAGTACAAATGTGCTGACTTGCAGAGTTTTCCTTCTAAAGTTGGAGATGTAGTCTGGAAATGAAGGATCTTTCCCTTATAGACCAAAAAACAGATTTTATGTTTAAAAACCACAGAGTCCCCTCTGGAAAACCACCAAACATTAAAACAGTATATCTCTGGCAGAAGTGTTCAGTTCAATATAAAACATTTATACAAAGGGAAGTAATATTCTTCAGAGAGAAACGTTTGGTATTTGTTTATTGTCTATATGGCTGCAGCCATTAAATTGCAATTTGTCTGTAGAGAACAGTATGTTGACCAGTAGATTAGAAATAGCTTTAAAAGAAGTTTTTACATTGGATAACCCATCGAATGAGATAAGAAATAAAGGAGAAATGTATCTAATTTGATATTTAATGGGTACTCTTTGACAGACTGTCAGGAAATAAGGACAACATTTTATTTTGGGGGAAAACTTTGGTAATTACCAGGTGAAATGCCATTTAACTTTACTGACTTAAAACTGTATAACTGTAAAGCCAATAATTTGACATGCTAGGCTTGGATTTATATTGTTTACAAAGTAGAACCTGTCTTGAAAGACCACTCGCATGAAAGACTACTTGACTAGTGAGAACACAATTTGAAATCCATTTGGTTAAATGATTCTTAAAACTGAACCTCATTTGAGATACCACCTGTCTTGCAAGCACACATTTCAATGGCAGATGGGTTGGTCTTTCAAGAGAGGTTCCACAGTACAAAGGACTTACAGTATCTAGGAACTATTGCTCCTTAAATATGGCTGTCACTCCTGTTGTAATTTCTTCAGTTAAAAGACATATCATAATATATCTTACAACAGACAAATAGAATTTCATTAAGTTCTGAGAAAATGCAGCTTGAAATATGAAACATCACAACAATGGTTGTTCAAGGCATATTTCAACTGCACATGTCTACTAGAAAATATTACTATGAACTTCTGTTATGAATATGGGCTCTCTCCAATGCATGCAGTACTTTTTTTTCTTCGTTTAAAATTAACATCAGGCAGTGACTGATCGAGTTTGAGTGTTGATTGTCTGTGTTCATCCAAGTGTATTTGCCTGCATTAAGTATTTGCCAAGCACTACTGGGTTAAAATGACTAGGTGTTTATCTGTACCAAAACATGAAATAGGATCATCTCACCTACATCTCACTAGGATCACTCCGATATATATATCTTTGTATACAAAAAGTCAATAAGTTTTGAGTTAATAATCCATTTGTATAAAAACATACTCTATGTTATTTGATACTCCCCTAGTGTTACATTTATGTTTTTATTCGCAAAATGATTCATGGGGACAATTTTTAAAGATGTGTTGAGTTTTGTCCCTTTTGGCCCCTTTTGAAGCCCCTTTGGGCTAGATGAGCTAATAAAAATGATGTATTTTTATAGATATTCTATTACCTATGGGTATTAACTCATCAACCCCTGAAAAACAATGGACAGGACTCTTCTGTAAATCAATGTCTTAGGTCAGTCCAAATGTCCTTAGGGTGAATGTGATATTTATAATAGACTATACCAATTAAAGGCCTAGTCTATAATACAAAACCTAGGGTTATTAATTAAATATATACATAGTGCATATAACTATAACCAGCATTTATCTCCATCCTGCATCTTATATCTCTCGTCAATCTACTTGTCATAAAAGGTCACGTTTATTTAAATTAACTTATAAATGCTCAAATGAAAAACAACACAACAAATGTAAGATGTTGTTTTTTCTATTTATGTGCAATTGCATGCATCAATACAGTAAATAAGGCCAAAAATGACCTTAAGTTGTTTGTTTGTTGACCTACAGATCCACTAGTCAGAAGCGTGGGGTCAGTCAAACAACGTAATTCCTAATTTTGGCCTATTGTGAATGTGGTCTGCATGGGGCTAATCTATATGGATGTCATAAAAGACATTTGCACATTTATCCATCATCCCACCATTTACATATCAACAAAGCTTAGTCTGAATTATATCACTACTCTTCTACATGTCAGGGATTTTTTTATCATCAAATGTGGGTCCCGTAAAAGGACCATTCCCAATGCAAAATCAGCTATCTTCTCCCCAATTTTGAGCAAAGATTTCTCAATTAAATTCACCGTGTTCCTATATAGAAAAAAAATGCACTGTTAAATTTATACCTCCATGTCTTCCAATGAAATCCATATTGTCAGTTGAATAAAAAGATAATTTTGTATCTTTATTTTTAATGTTATTAGAAAAATTACTTCAATCGATACTATTTTACTTACCAAATTTAGCCCACTGTGACATAAAATTTTGAAAAAAAGGGGTACAGGACCCTTTCTCAAAAATAGTTTATTAGCCCCTGACATGTATTTTCTGCAAAATAACCCACATAAAAGGTTTTGCATAGGAAAATTGGAAAATTAACTCCAGTTCAAATTTACAGTAAGTGCAACTGGTCTTTTTACATTCATCTTCGAGCACAAGTATAAGGGTATTTAGACTTAGAGCACACACAACCTCCACATTTATAAGATTGGAAGTGGGGAGGAAGAAATTACATTCAATACACAAACACATCTTGCATCATAAAGACCTGCAGTAAAAATAACTAGGATTGATTCATTTCAAAGTCTATTAATCTTGATTGAAATATTTTTTATCATTTAGATCTAAGGCCATCAATAATGAATTCTGGGTTTCCTGCAAATTAGGTTTCCATAAGTGGGTTGGTACAAATGTTAGAAATGCTAGGTTGACAATAGTACCTTTCTTGTTTTTTTTCCCCTTCTATTTCATTTTATCATTCAAAAAAAATTTCAATATCATGGGAAATTTGGAAATTTACATGTTTGCATGGATATATCACTTGTCCTGCATTGGAAATGATAAGGAAATTAGGAAATTGAAATGTCTAAACATATATAATGCCAAATGTCTATGAATTAAATGTTTTATGTTTGGTTGGTGTTTAATGAAAGATTTAACTCATCTACCCCTGAAAATAATGGACTCTTCTGAAAATCAATGACACAGATTAGTCCATAGGTGTCTATAGGGGTGTACGAGTTAAAGCATATTTGACAATTTATAGTTATATTACACTTATTTCAGTTGGAACTGACTCAAACCAACATTTCAGTGGAAAATTTTTGTTTTCTTGAATACAGTATTAATTTTTTATGAATGGATTTCTCCGGTAATTGTAACAAGTCCTGATTAATCAAGTATTATTAAGCATGGATGAATACCAGAAAATCAGACATACCTGAAAATAATAATAATAATAATAATAATAATAATAATAATAATATTAATTATCAAGTGAAAGTACTAATTTGTTAAAAGTCTAGAAATATTACAAATCTAAATTAAACTCACCTTCTCCAACTAGTGTCTGGTGGGGGCGACAGATATGCTGATCCGTAGGGTGAACAGTCAGCCTGTATTGAAAATTAAAAACCATTATATATACATGTATATGCATTGTAGATCAACATTTACTGTCTTATAGATACAATGAAATAGCAGGACTTTCAATAGCTTTTCGATTAGGCCACTATTTACCCTCCTTAAATGGAAAAATGATGGAACCTATTGGGAGGTTGTAGTTAAGTATTTTCAATGGAAATTAATGAATATATGATCAATATCGTTTGTTTTTCTTCTGTTTGCACTGATATTAATGCCAGAAAACATTATTTGGTAATTCATTTTCCCATTTAAAACTTAGTGTTGTCTGTGGCACTGTAGAAAAACATCAGCATTTTTTTTTTTTTTTTAAAAGGAATAAAAGTAGCTGACAACTGAAAGGCCTGTAATGGACAGTGGCCAAATAACTACCCAGTAATGGTCTCATGTGTGAAATTTATTGTTACAATGAAGACGAATGGTCTCTTAAAAGATGTATAATTTACAGAGTTATTTCACTAATTGGTTTTCAAAATGTAGTCTCAAAAGACAGGTAGTCTTTTGTGACAATGGTCTCTAAAGACCGGTTCCACTGTACATTGGTTATTGAGAAGATTTTTACAGATATATAATATTTTGACCCATTCTGGGATCATATGGAAAAAGTTCATGTCAACTTTGGTTAAAATTAAACCATTGGGTTAAGAGAAGATATTGAAAATATTGTTTAAGTTGATGAAAATATTAAATTTTCTGTTTACTTAGGTGCCTGTGGCTCATTTATGGACAAATTTAGTCTTTATTTCATACTTTGTAGGTATTGACTTAGTGGTAATAATGTATAACAAATTTTGATGAATTCTGACCATTGGTTCACGAGAAAATTTTAAATTTTTGGTTTGTTAAGGAGCCTCTATCAATCCTTCCCATTTCATTTTTTCAGTTTTATTTGGTTTCACATGGGTATAATTTCAATGAAGTTTCACTAAAAAAAAGCTTACACGCTTGAGAATAATTTGAGAATGTGGAAAAGGATAATAGCAGACAAAAACACACAAAACTACAAAAAAGGTATAGTAAAACCTGTCATAACAGATACCTCAAATCAGCGGACACCCTGCGATAACAGACAATTATTTAAGTTGCGATTTTCATGTTATATAAGACTACTAACATTCATTTTAAATAAATGAACCCTCTCTTACCCGGACAACACAGAAAGATTTTGGCCCAGATACACATATTTTCTGTATTTTTAACCTTGAATTAGCGGTCAGTCTTCCTATGATCAACTTACATTGCCACAGGCAATTTCTCACTAAGCTGTATGTCTTGACTTTCTATCTTGAAAAACACTCCTATAATCTTTTGTTTTGGGTACTTGCTTAATATCTATTTCCATGCATTGCATTGTAACAGTTGATTACAAGAACAATTCTGTTGGATTTACATATGAATATTTTAGCAGTGAATGGTCATCCTTAATTCAACGGTCACTTGGACAATATGATTAGACTGGCAACTGTCCACTTAACACAGGTTTTACTGTACATGTAATTTGAATGTTGACCTACATGTACATATAGTTACTGTTTGACCTGGGGATATACAACCTAGATCTACTAAAATCAGAAATTAGTATAGGCTGTCCTATATCTTGAAACTAAAACATTTATTTGAAATATAAGATATTTCTAAATGCAGATGTTTGATTATGCAAACATTAGAAGAAATCTATACATTCTGTAATGTTTATATTAAAAAACAGCAGACATAGAGTCAGACTTGAATTTACACATAGATCTAACATGACTTTGAACATCTTTAAAAAATGTTGCATTCTTCAGTCCTAATTTTTATAAACAGCAATACCTTCGTTCAACAACACTAAAATTACATTGTTATTAGAAAACGGAAAAATATATGTAGATCAACATCTTAAATACGAATTGGGTTGAACAAATTTAACATATGGGTCGACCTGGTTTAGAGTCAAAACACCCATGGTACTGGTAGCCATGACCAATGTATAGTGCATTTGAGTACATATATAGGAGAGAGAAAAATTGAATTTTTGCGGAAAATAAAAACCATGTGCACTAATAACGTATGTTACAGTATTTCTAAATATACAACATAACACATTCATAATTTTCAATTTTTTTGTCGAGAAATGTGAATGTTGTCTGTAAAACCTAATGTAAAATACAGGTTGAAAATTGCCTCTATTCCAACATGTTTAATAACTAACTAACTGAACAGCAGTAATGAAGTGTGAACTCTCTAGGGGCTATTTCAGAAAGCCAAAATTATGAAATTATTTAGATACTTCCAACTTGGTCTTTCATGAAAAGCTTGTTAATGTACAAAACCACTGATACACCCAGTTTGGTCGCACATTTCATGACATTTCATAACACCCGTGATCTCACAGGATTTATTGTAGGCCTAGAGAAGAGGAGCAGAGGTATTCATTTACCCTTGAGAAAAGAATATAGTATATTCTCTGCAAAGGGTGAATTTGACTTAAAATGTGATTAGCAATCTAAAGTATTACATACATTTAAATGATATGCAAAAATACCTAAAAGACACAATTATAATTTGTTAAGGTACCAACGGTTTTTGTAGACGCAAACGATAAGCTGATAACGACTACTTTACAATACCATCTATGAACATAAATAAATAAATGAATAAAATTGAACAACATATTTATTGTAACATTGATTTATATATGTTTCCCTGCCACCTATAGGCTTATCAAAGATATCGCCGAGCCTACCTCCCATAGGCCTATCTAAGATATCGCAGCATTAACCATCTGCAAATGAAATAGCGAGGTCACCTATCAATCTAGCAACAGTTTGATGCCCAGCAGAATAGTCCCACACAAGACCTCATTTTAGAACGGATTATATGGTTTGATCTTAAACCATTCAAAAATATATAAACACAATTTATATGGAAAGTCAAGTTGCCACCTACATATATTTCACTAATGTTTTGTTATGGAAAAAAAATGTTTGATCAAAATGTCAAAAAATGGCACTTTCAACAGCACAAATCTCCAAAACTATATTTTTCCCAGATATAAAGCATATATACATTTACAGACCTAAATCGCATTGACGTTTAAAACCCAAATTCTGTCTAACTTTTAACAAATCAAAGTACAGTTCTCCCTAGATATATTGCAATCTTTTGTTTTCCTTAATTTTGGCAGTATAACAGGTTTGGAAATATATAGAGATTTAGTATGTTCCAGGTGTGGTCCTTTTCAGGTCTTTAATCCCTGCTTTATATCACTATTTATAACTCACTACCCTAAACTGAGATATTATGGCTACTATTTAAGTTTATATATATAAAGATGAACATTACATTTCTAAGATCTGTTTATAATGACAAAAACTTGGTCAAGTGAGACTATAATTAACAAAACAAGCAAGGATTAGACGGAAACAGGATACATGTTTTTTTAACTATGCATCAGAAATGTATTTTTACTATAATTCAGGATAACTCGTAACATATTTAACCCTGACCAATAATAGACACTAATTAAAATTAATAGCACAGACTTGCCCAAGTATGTCCAGTTGTGAGTCTTCAGGGGAGAATGGGTTAATACAGTAGAACCTTTTTCTTAAAATCCACGGGACCACTATATTACAGGTACTTCAATAAATATGGAATTCAAAATAACCTAAAACAGGTTCAACATTAAGGTTTGTCTGGTTGCCCAGGACAAGTCCATTTTGCATTCGGACAAGTAGATGTTGCTTCTCACTTGTCCGAAAGGAGAAGTAAAATTGTTAAAGACAAAAGTTTATTCAATAACGATTATTCTTGATTTAAAAACAAAACAATATCTTTGAGTGTTACACTTAATTTTTAGACGAGTCATTTTTGCATTCGGACAAGTAAATCTAAATTCTACATGTCCTGCAGGACAAGTGAAAATTTCCATTTTTGTTGACCCCTGTAAAATTTAATGACTATTTAATTTAATGACTTTTTGTTTGACTTTGACATAACTGGAATTTCAACTTATCTAATTTCACAAAACGAGATTCCACTGGGTTTTTTAATTGATAAAAATAATAATGCATGTTTTGATTTTTTAGGTTAGCCTTGTGCCATGCATAAAAGATTTCTACTTTTTTTATGAACTGAAGCAGAGAAGCAGTGTTCCAGTATTTAGTCTTATTTCGGTCCA
This sequence comes from Atrina japonica, assembly GCA_030159075.1. Classification (NCBI taxonomy): domain Eukaryota; kingdom Metazoa; phylum Mollusca; class Bivalvia; order Pterioida; family Pinnidae; genus Atrina; species Atrina japonica. The sequence continues at coordinate 69,857 of BROG01000106.1, read as the reverse complement.
TTTCTGTTAATTATAGTCTTTTGGGTCAATTTTCATCACCTGACCATTTTGGTATGACTAAGACATGGATTATAAAGATGTAATGTTCAGCTTTATATATCATTCATATTCCTTGTATTAGTAATAAGAAACAAAGTCGGCTGAAAAAATATGGGTCTTTTTAAAATATTTTACATGCCAAAAGGCGAGTGACCATAAAACTGACTGGCAAAATAAAACATTTACTGCAATTTGCAAGTAATTTACTCGTTTTAGAGCCCTGTGTGATTCACTTAACACTCTGTCCAAGAATGAGAGGAGTGACTCCTATAAAAGTAGTGGTGCAACAATATACCGTGTGACAGTATATCATGGTATATTTGGCACAGTTCATTTCGCAGTTCTTTTTTTTTCGTGTTCATGATATGCCAACAATACGTACTGGATTTTGTCATATTCCAGATTAACTGTCCGATATCGGTTTCGAAACTTAGAGTTCGACTAAAAACAAAAATGGCTGCCGCAAGTGTGGTCCTCCTTCAATGTTTAAGTTGGTAAATTGAAAGCATTAAGGCACAGGTCTTACTCGATAACTGCCTGCACTCAAAAGGAGAAACAGGTCCCAGTACCCGTTCTAATGGGTACCAGACGGTGAGGTACGGCACAAGTAAGTTTACAGAGGGCCTTTAAAACTTAAAAGCAAATAAATTTCACTCATTCAAAAGAAATTTCAAGATAAATTACAAACTTTATGGTGCTTGATATATGAGACCATTTTCTCGAGTAGAATCAGGTGCATTTCGTGCAGTGATAAAAAATTGTTGCATAGATGCGTATTCTTGTTTTATTTCCAGAGCCATGTTTTCCTTTTCAAGATTAACACATTTTTCCAATGGCAGAATTTTTTTTTTTTTTTTTGTTCAGATTTCAGAATAGTCTAGTAAAATATATAACGCATCGCGATACGTATCGTATTAAGAGCCAAATATCGTGATACGTATCATTGTAAAGAGAAGTGTATAATTGCACCCCTACATAATAGGAATGGAGCTTAGGCCATATGGAATGAAGAAATAGTCATATCATTATAATCTGTAGATTCTTTCCCCATCTGCCCCTTATCAAACGGAACTGTCAATTTTGTTCTTTAATAATAATCAAATTTACACTTGCTGATTTTAAAAAAAATATTAAACCTGTTTGGGTAGTTTTTTTCGTGTCTTTTATGTCATTACTGAACAAACATCATTCAGTTCTTCACAGTTTATTAGCTGTGTTTTCTTTTTTATCTTTTTTTTCTACTTTTTCACCACTTAGATTGATATACAATAACAAAAACAAAATATACACAGAAATAAAAATTCTTAAATTCCTATACATTTTGTGGAAACTTCTAGAGAAACCCAGGTTTAGAACTTTTTCACTTGCAATTGATAAACTTGGCCTTGTTATTTGTATATAAATTCCACACTGGACCTGTTATGTAAAGTGGCCAGCAAAATGTAAAGATTTGCTAAATGTGTTTAAGTAAAAGTATTATTACAGTAAAAGTGTTATTACAGTAAAAGTGTTATTACAGTAAGTTTTTTTCTGAACAGAAGAGAAAGTAGCCAATTATTTACATTGCTTTTTAGCTGGGCATATCACTAAAGACAATTGTCATTTCAAGCAATCATTTTGTGCAATCAACTTTTTTTTGCTTATGTGGCCTCTGTATTACTTTTACCTCCGTTAACCTGTTTGCAGAGATAAGAAAGTGCATGTATGTTGAGCCACTGGTTTTCTGCGATTGCAGAATTATGGACATAATCAAGGAATCGGCAATCTAAAATGGAATTTGCGGTTTTTGAAAAATCTTTAAAAATTCCAAGATGAGGTAGAATTTATTAATGTGCTATTTCTGTGTGTTATAAACTTCATTTCCTTGTTTATTTACAATATTTCAGCACATAATTTTGCATCAATATCTATTCTTAACCCGTATTAGCCTATGCCAGATACACTATAGTCTAACATTTTACATAGCCATAGGCTACATCAAAAGATAAGGGCAATCATTTGAGTGTCTACATAGTAATGACATCTCGATTCTTCTAAAATGAAAAATAGCTTTAATTTAATATGATTTAGGTTTTCATAATGTTTAGTTCAATTTCTGAACACATATATCAATTTTTATAATTTATAGTAAAATCTCACTATGTACAATACATCCTAACTTTTTACGACATACCGCTCAATTGACAGCCGCTTTTTGTTACCAACACAAAAACGTGTTCACACATTGACATTTTTTACATTGAGCTATGATGGCTGAAGACACGTATGTGAAAGAGGAGACTTGCTCCCATTTAAAAAATAAATACATTAGCACAGGTTGATCAGTTTCCATGGGATCTTTATGAGGATTGTGACGATTAATTTTGCAAATTCTGTCAGCTTATAGTATAGATAAATGCTAGTGTTGATACAATAAATTAAAAGACTATTTTCTAGATTATTTATAGATATATGCAAAATTTCCTTAAATTGTAAATTCTAGTGGCTTCAGTGTTGCTTCATCAGAATGAAAATAGGCAATATCATTATTTTGGTATTTGTAAGTCTGACTTTCATTACTTCTATTTATACAATAGCTGACAGACTCTTGTCTGCTCCTATTGAAATGGCTGAGATTCCACTAGAACCTGAGCCTCAGGGATCATTGGTCCCTCGGTGAAATTTCCCAAGTCATATTAAAGGAGACAAGTGTCAACAGTACAAGTTTCACTGCACTTTTGGGGGTTACAATATGTTATCATGAAAAGTATACCTTTAAACTCTAAATTTAATGTTGATTTGATTCGATTCATCATTTATACATACTCCATGGACATTCCTGAAATTCTATCAGACTTGGCTCAACCATTTATCATCATTCAGTCACATGTCTTTTAATTTTTATAGACCTTACCGCTGCCTAGTGAGGTAGATTTTTTTTTTTGGAGGGGGGCATGTACATGTATGCTGAATTTGTGCCCTGATTTTAAGTTATTTATTTTTTTCTTGAATCAGGATTTATTAAAACTGTAACTTAAATTCAGGGCATAATACTTCATACATTGCTGATTTCAGACCCAGGGCCAGGTGGGAGGGGGTAGATAAACTGTCCAGGAGATTGATTACAGGGCTCACTCTGGACTCAGAAAACAATGAGTAAAAAAAAAGCCAACCACAAATTCTTTTACTCAATATTAATTTTGATTAACAGATCAAAGAATAATCATACAAATATATTTTTAATCTTGTGCTACATGGTGTTTCGTCATAGTTGTTTGTGACTGTGATATTTCTTTTTCCATGAATTTATGGTCCAAAAATTAGCCAATTGCAATTTCTTTTAGCCAATCTTGAAAAAAAATAGTCAATGGCTAATGACAGAGTGAGACCTGGATTATGTCTTCCTTCTAATCAACCATATATTTCTATAACCAGTGTAAAGATGTTGCCTAAAATACTCTTTTGAACTTTGAACAAATAAACATTATTGAAAAAACTGATACATGTATTATATTATCAGTAACAAGAAAAAAATTAACATTGCGGTAAAGTTGCTTAAATTTTAACCTGCCAAAGATCAAAGAATAAAGTGTCGCAGATTTGATGGTATATTTCTAATTACAATCTAAGGTCACAAAAAGATAAATTAAAATTAATTTGCTGTTACAATAAACATTTTAATAGAATAAATAAGCTTGTTTCCTATTTTACGACATGTCGACCACTTTCGTGCATCTTACCATGAGGACAAACATGAACCGCTGACTGGCTTTGGGTCAACACTACATTGTTATTAACACTCAGCAGTGATAAGTAGTTAATCTTATTAACATTTTTGTTTATTTATTGACGGACAGGTGAGATAAAAAAAACACCGCCCACTTGAACCTGACCAATAAGCATATGCTTTCAAATTGTGCAATTTCATTGATTGAATGCTTTACACATCTTCGTGAGAAACTTTGTTTGACTGTTCAGTAAAAAATATCGAGTCAAAATAACCCCTGTGACAAAATTGTTAACCATCAAAATCAAGTTGTAGTAAAATTTCAGGGGTCAAAACCTGACTGGAGTCAAATGAAAACCCTGCAATTATTTTTTATATGAATGAAAATCAAAAATAGATCTGTTTCTTGGTCAGTCATTCTCAGAAGATTTACAAACGACTATTGATAGTCAAAAAACATGTAGTAAAATATATGTTGAGCTAGTGTTGATAATATCTGGTGGCTGCTACCCAGCATTTTTCAATAAGGATTATTACCACTAGTCCTATCTGAGTGATAAGACAGGAAACTAGCAAAAGTAACTTCCACTACACTGCTTATGAAAACATGTAGGGTGCTAGTTTATTTGTTGTATAAAATATTTTGGATTATTGAGTATCTCGCTGTTAAAATATGCCATACTCTCTCTCAATCAACATCAAAGGACAATGAATCATTGCCAATAATCCTTTAATCAGGTTTGAAAATCACAAAGTTTCACCATATGAGTCTTTTGACCAATATGTAAAACAATGATATGGAATCTTAAGACTTTTGGAACATACTATATGAGGAATACTAGTCAATGCCACACTAAGTCATCTCAGTACTTGTATAAGACTACTTGGTACTTGGATCTGGTCATCTCAGTACCTTTTCTACCAAAATTTTTCTCTGGATATCTCAGCAGAATTCAGCTTTAATATTTACCATAAACTGTCAGTCTCTGATAGGACAACACTATCATTGGCAGATTCATATAGGGCATTGAAGCCACCCCTACAAAATGAGTCTTTACTGACCACACTTTAAAAATTCTTATTCTAAATATTTCATCCACTGGGTCTTCCAACATAAAACAGTTGCCACTTTCGCAAATTAAATGCTAAAAAATTTACTGCTGCTGATCAACAGTATTATAAAAAAAAGGCAAATGTGTGTGATAATTGAGGGAAACCAATAATTTTTTAAACTTGATTGTTATTTCTATTAAATTATAACATTTTTTCTGTTTCTTGTCGATAAAAACATTATTGATTCATTGATCACTGTGACATATACATTAAAGTCATTGATGTGACCATTGTCATTTTAATATAAAAAGCATGACTAATGAAAGAATATAAGATGTACCGAAGATTGATCAGAATACAACTACCAAGTTATCCAAACACAGGTACCGAGATGTCCTAAGGTAAAGTACCGAGTAGACCAAAAGAAAAGTCCTGAGTTGACCTGACACCCTATATGAGACAAGGCAGAATTGAGTTGGGTCAAAGTGATATATTTTGAAGTCTGGATAATAGGCTGTGGATAATAGGTGGCTGCTACTTATGTGTACCAGAGAGGCAATGTACAATACACTAGCATAAAAATTGGTTATGCCATATGGGTAAACAACCATTTATACCTACAGGTTGCTGATGACAACAAGTTGATGATGCTAAATATATGTAAAGTGTGTAGTGAAACTTTCAAGTGCAAAATTGGAATTGATCAGATAGCCATTTATAAAATAACAATGTGTATTTTATGAACATAATCATGATTAAATCCTGTATGTTCATTACAGAATTCCACTGTGGCTATTTATTATTGATATTTCATACACACCCTCTGTTTGTCGATTGGGAAAGCTCTTCTGTGTGGACCGATTTGTCTCCCCCTATCGCGAACGTGCATTCTTCCGTCCATCCGATTTGGCATGCTTCCTCCCGCCCTGATATCTTCTAGATGTTGCAGCGCTGTCTGTAAATATTGAAATATAAGTATGATTAGCAGTGACTTTAATAAATTTAATACATAGCTCAATAAAGACTGGTTTATCGGTAAATATCCGCCATGTTTTGATACATAAAAACGAACATACCTGCAGGTCAATACTGGAGTTCGTAGCAATCTGATTGACATTGGGGAGAGACCCAGCCCTATACTGATTCCCGATATTCTGATGTAATTGTAGATGTTGTTGTTGTGGAAAACTCTTTTGGACTGGGCCCTGAAAGTAAACAAAATTGTGTTGTACAATACGAGAAATTACAATTGTCACCTTAAGTAGCGCTTCCGTCAGAACACCAGACACATTCTGGAAACATAAATACCAAGCATATCCTTACCCTAGTAGCCACTGATACATCTCTTAATATTGCTTCGAATGCAGCTGTTTCCTCTGCCTGCTTTTGATTATGTAATGCTATTTTCTCGCTAAACTTTCGAGGATTCGCCATAATGGCAGAAACGACAGGCTTGTTATGATTTTGACTTCGCAGGGGGTCCGTCCTACTATTATCCAATCATAATCCAACAAAAAAACATGTGATCTACGTTAGGTGGCAGCACATTCACGCACCTGCTATTAGTAAAATTATACAAAATATTAATATATTACTATATAAGTATGGATTTTATTTTATGTACGCACTCTTTAAATATTTTAAATAAGTAGTATCGAAATTTTACAATGTTTATTAGCTATTTCACCCACCAAAATATCAATCTCTGCGACTTAATTTATTTACGACTCAGATGGAGAGGATGTGTGTACACGTGTGTCAGTGATGTGCAGTCTGTTCTTCTTTTGTTAATTCGTTAATTGAGAAGCGCGTCGATTGGCTATATAATGATTGACACCCTCCTGAAAACTTGTATGGGCTTTCGATGCCTTCACGATGCAACTGACGTCTCTTTATCTGATAAGGCTTAAAGTTTACAAATTTAATGTTTGAAATTTCAAAACCAAATAGGGTACAGAGAAAATACAACTTAGCCTATATTCAAATCAACTATATGATAAGCTAAATATATAACATTTATTACGGATGTAAACCCACTGGAGTGATCGACGACGATGATGAGGATAAATTTTTAATTTAAAACAAATTAAAAATTAGTATAGGATAAATTTCTGGTATAATATATATTTTTATTCATATTCAAGGAAGCTTGAATTAAAACTCTTCAAATATTTTGATCGAGCTTTTCTTATCAAACGTTTGAGACTATAGTTTGCTTTGATTACAAATGATAAATTTACTTACATAGAAAAAAGTTTAAGTTCAGTTGTGTGCCGTAGAGGAGTGTATAATTTAAAAAGCTGCTTCTACGATGAAAACATAACAAAAAGCTTGAACAAACAGAAAAATGGCAAGTTTTTCAATTCAGAAAATTTTTATCAAGTTCATTTTGAGCATGTGAAAAATAAATCTGACAAGGGAGCGGTCTCAGGGACACACCTGGTAAAATACATAGAACCTTTTTTGTGTGGAAAGTTGGTGTTATCGATTTAAAAGTGGAAAGTATCATTTGCTGAGCTTGAAAATGAGTTTCATTTAATACTGACTGCTTTAAATAAATTTGATATCAATGGTTCAAAACATCTATACAAAATCAAAATCCGTATATAATTTGATGACATTATAATGCATTCTTTTCGCTGATACTACTTAAATAAAAAGTTCAGTGGAACAGTTCGGAGAATTAGGTCACATATATGTGACACTGTCCAGATCGGATATCTGTATGACCATTGGTCATTTTGATGACATCTCACTTTGTTTATGCAAACATAACATTTGTTTGCCATTTGTATTTATTAATACAAACTACGAAGCATTATATCGCAATCAATGGGACAGTATCACTACAATAGAAAAGTTGCATATCTCATGGTAGTTCATATCAGGATTTAATTAAATATTCTCGTCACTGCAACAATTCAGAACTTTTATAAACCTAATTATCATTTTAAATCCTCAAAAGTTAAAATAGTCATTTGACTGAGTGATCCCTCTTTGGTAGATTTGGTTATTTATTTAGGTTTAATTGTTTGCTATTGTATGATACCACTTTCTATTTCGGAACTCTACTTCTATTCAAAATCCGAACAGCAGGAAATTACGTATCGATAGTAATGCACTCTCTCTCTTGCATCTTTCAAAGGAGGGTTGCACACCCCCCCCCAAAAAAAAGCCCCCCCCCACTTTTTTGCAAAGATAGACATAGGTGTTGAAAATTGGGGCTTAGCCCCCAGACGTTTCTGACGTGTGTCTGTTTTAAGTTGGTTTAGCCCCCCCCCCCACTTTCAATTTGCTTCCGACGCCTATATGTAAACTAAACTTCATCTACTACAGAGCTAAACATCTCCTTTACTTTAGCTAAATATGTCATATACTTCAGGGTTTCGTATACTTTATAATTTTAGATAAACCTCCTCTACACAGCCACTTTAGCTAAACCTACCTATACTTCATCAAAACTTCCCCTACACTTGATCTAAACATCTTTTATACTTTAACGCTTTATACCCGCTTTATAACTACATACGTTTCGCTATTTTTCTATACTTAGCTATATATAATCTTTTCGATGCGAAGAGACACGTTTTAGATCTCCGAAAAAATTAACTGAATATTCAAAGCATCTGGCAAATGTCTATTGTAGAATTGATTCACTCTTTCCAGTTAAACATTTGTATACAAAATTGACATAAAGTTTTTTACACGACAATAAAATTATTTAGTCAATTTGAGTATATGGAAATATCTTTATCAATTCATTGTATTGGAATTCTTGCCTTAATGAAGGATATAAATCTTCAAGTGATGCAACAAAGATATGTTCACCTGCAAATTTTCCATGACATTTAATTCGATAAAAATTCCACATAATATTCAAATACTGAACATTAAATGTTTTGTCTGTGTGTACAAGCACAATGCACAGCGACATATTAACGCTGTTGAAACTTGACGACAAGTATGGTGATATTCATTGTAGATAAAGGGAAATTTAACTCCTCTCTTGTTCAACATTTTGCCCTATGAATTAGTTTTGTAAACCGCACATTTAAATGTCCATAAACACTGCATAAAGTGAATTTTAAATGCAATCAACTAAATAATATGATCTAAAAGCCAGGTGCATTTTTCACTAGATAGCGTTAGATATAGATGATATATGATTTACAAATAGAATGGATAGACAAATCTTTATATCTATTTTCAATCGTTGTTCCCATAAATACACCTGTATACATGCATTTGTACGTTTAATACATCTTCAGTATATTCCCGCTATTATTCCTGCTTTGACATGTATTAATAAAGCATTCCATGTTATAACTTCCGTTAATCTGTGTTACATCACAGGAAAATACATAATTATCTCTAGGCTTAGTAATTGTCAACCGTTTTTTTACATACTTTATTAAGTCTCCCAAACAAAGTTTGGAGACTTATTGATTTTGCTGTGTTTCTTATTATTATTATTATTCTTATTATTATTATTATTATTATTATTATTATTATTATTATTATTATTATTATTATTATTTTTATTATTATTCTTCTTTCTTCCGACCGTGAACTTGTCCGCAGCGTTTCTCGAAAACCGTAAGTCGTAACTTTACGAAACTTGGAGGGATGTTAGATCTCCATGTCTAGATGTGCAGTCAGTGTTTCAATTTCCCGGGGGTCATTCCCTGCCCCCACATTTGAGAAATGTTCATTTATCTGAAAAACCGTTGAGATCCCCACCCCTAAACCATATATTTTCTTATTACCCATGACTAGACAAAGTTTATGGTGGTAGGTAGGGTGTCCCCGGGGTCATTCCCTGCCCCCTCATTTGAGAAATCTTCATTTATTCCAAATGCTGTTGAATTTGCAACCTCTTAACCCTATATTTTCTTATTACCCTTGATAGGACAAATTTTTTGATGGTAGGCTGGGGGTCCCCGGGGTCTTTCCCTGCCCCCTCATTTGAGAAATGTTCATTTATCTCATAAACCATTTAGATCCCCACCCCTAAACCATATATTTTCGTATTACCCATGAAAATACAAAGTTAATGATGGTAGGTTGGGGGTCCCCGGGGTCATTCCACGCACCCTCATTTGAGAAATGTTCATTTATCTCATAAACCATTTAGATTCCCACCCCTAAACCATATATTTCCTTATTACCCATGTCAACACAAAGAGTTCTATTGCATTAAAGTTTGGTATTCACTAGTAGAACTTGGTTACATGGGAGTAGGGGAGTCAAGGTTTGGGAGACTTTTTCGAAACAGCTTGCTGTTTCATTATTATTATTATTATTCTTCTTTCTTCCGACCGTGAACTTGTCCGCAGCGTTTCTCGAAAACCGTAAGTCGTAACTTTACGAAACTTGGAGGGATGTTAGATCTCCATGTCTAGTTGTGCACTCAGTGTTTCATTTTTTAATTGCAGCCCTGGGTCCCCGGGGTCTTCACTGCCCCCTCCTTTGAGAAATGTTCGATTATTTCAAAAGCCTTTGAGATCCCCACCCTTAACCAATTATTTTCTTATTACTTATGACAAGGCAAATTTCATGGTGGTAGTTGGGGATCCCCGGGGTCATTCCCTGCCCCCTTATTTGAGAAATGTTCATTTATCTGAAATACCGTTGAGATCCCCACCCCTAAACCTTATATTTTCTTATTACTTGTGATGAGACCAATTTCATGGTCGTAGTTGGGGGGTCCCCTGGGTCATTCCCTGCCCCCTCATTTGAGAAATGTTCATTTATCTGAAATACCGTTGATATCCCAACCCCTAAACCATATATTTTCTTATTACTTGTGATGAGACCAATTTCATGGTCGTAGTTGGGGGGTCCCCGGGGTCATTCCCTGCCCCCTCATTTGAAAAATGTTCATTTATCTGAAATACCGTTGAGATCCCCACCCCTAAACCATATATTTTCTTATTACTTGTGATGGGACCAATTTCATGGTCGTAGTTGGGGGGTCCCCGGGGTCATTCCCTGCCCCCCCTTATTTGAGAAATGTTCATTTATCTGAAATACCGTTTGAGATCCCCACCCCTAAACCATATATTTTCTTATTACCTGCGATGAGACCAATTTCATGGTCGTAGTTGGGGGTCCCCGGGGTCATTCCCTGCCCCCCCTCATTTAAGAAATGTTCATTTATCTGAAATACCGTTGAGATCCCCACCCCTAAACCATATATTTTCTTATTACCTGTGATGAGACAAAGACAGTTTATGATGATTAGCTAAGGAAACAGTATTCACTAGTAGCACTTGGTTACAAAGAGATTTGGGGGTTTCGTTTGGGAGACTTTTCCGAAACAGCTTGCTGTTTCAGTTAGGCCTCGTTTCCTACTGATATTACGATATTATGTGATGATTTTCGATACACTATTGAACTTATATTTCGGTCTTAGGCCTATGTGATGGTATTATACGTATACTATAGAGTGGATTTTATGTTCTTACTAGAAAATAATCTTCCAATACTCGAAATCATCATATACATGTATGCTGGTTTTCGATACACTTTAGAACTGATAAACCAGTCGTATGCACTGATATTCGACACACTAGTCTACAACACTAATTAATAGAATATTACATGGTTGTTAAATAATGGTTGTTGAATACAGAAATTTTCACCCGAGTGGTAAGAATCTGGTAGTCAAATCTGAGTGATTCCGGAGGGCAGGACTTTCAGATACTTACCACGAGGGTTAAGATTTTCCCTTTTCACCCAATGCACAGATGGACAGACAGGCAAGCAGTGATCGGGTGGACAGATAGGCAAACAGTGATCGAGCGGACAGTTGGACCAACAATGATCGGATGGACAGACAGGCGAACATTGATCGGTGGACACTCGACAGACGAACAATGATCGGTAGTACCGACAGACGAACAATGATCGGATGGATAGACAGACAAACAATGGTTGAGAGGAAAATCAAACGAAAATGATCGGTTGGACACACAGACGAATAATGATCAATTGGGCAGACATACGAGCATGATCGATTGGACAGAAAGAATACACTGATCGGATAGGCAGACGAGCAATGATCTGGTGGACAGAGTGAAGAACAATGATCGAGTGAACAGACAGATGAACAATAATCTGATGGAGGGACAGACGAGCAATGTTAGAGTGGACAGACGGACGAACAATGATCTGATGGAGAAACAGACCAAAAAGATTTGATGGAGAGACAGGCGAACAATGATCTGATGGAGAGACAGACCAAAAATGATTTGATGGAGAGACAGACGAACAATGATCGAGTGAACAGACAAATGGTGATTTGATGGAGAGACAGACTAATAGAGATTGATGGACAGAGATTGGGTGGACAGAGAAACGAACAACAACTGGGTGGACAGGCAGACTGTCAATCACTTGTTTCATTTGAATTTGACTGTGGACTCATGGTGGTTGTGACCAGTCAACAGGGAGATGCTTACCCCCTATGGCATCTGATCCAACCTCTCGATTTCCAGGGACCATGTTTGCCCAATACTCACCAAATGTGTATCCCTGTATATTGTCTCCTAAAAATCATGAAGATTAATGCTTTGGTATCTGTGAACTTTATAACAGTACATAAGCATGAGCAAATAATTAAATGATTTGTTAAATGACAGAACTATCTTTTCTCTATCTTCCCCAGAGTCTTCTGAAGAGAGCACGCACCAAACTTCATAGAAATAAAGGAACAGGTTGGCTGATTATATATATATATATATATATATATATATATATATATATATATATATATATATATATATATATATATATATATATATATATATATATATATATATATATCAAAACGTGAAAGTAGAGACTATACACAATGAAAAATTCTTCATTTTACGAATTAAGACATATATAGTATTGAGTTAAATGTTCTCCCGACAAGTGATTCATTTTTGTTTGACTACCTTGTGAACTTCAAGAAAACATGACAGTGTGCAGTTTCAAGACAGCTTCACCATCTTCAAGTTATCGAATGAGTATTGTTAATATAATACCAAAGTTATAATGCTCAAGGCGATCGTTTCTGTCAGTTTGACTTTACAGTTGAGCTCCAATTTTAAAAAGATTTTCTTAAGGGAAAGTGGTATAGTACAAGGTACAAGTAAATGCATCTATTAGCCAAATCCGTTTAAGAGTAACCACTGTAAAAAGATTACTATCTTAGCTTTTGAAGAATTTAGAATGTAAATGGTGCAAATATTACTTAAGTATAAGAATTATCAGCTATTACCGAAATACCATATACAATGTTTATGTATACCCTCGGGGACTCAAACGGTTCACCAGCAGTGGCAACTATCTAGTGGTTATAAATATTATAAACATAATACCAAAGTGCTCAAGACAACTCTGTTCCTTTGTTGTAAAGTTTACAGAGTTTTTTTTATAGGTTTATCGACCAATGATAGTATACTTTGCGAAAGGTTTCAGATACATTTATACGGGGTATTCTGTGTTGACAAAGGACAGCTGACGTCGTGTCAATGTCATGCAGAAATCAGTGTTTGGGGTTTTCATGTCAATTTGACTTCTAGCTTTCAACGAGCTCGAGAGGTTTAACAGGGGACGCTGTAACCTTCTGAACACCTGGTCCCATTCCATTTCGCAATCAGTGTTCTTCGTCTTGAGACAGTTGTTATATCTAATTAGTCGTATTCTAATGAACTTGGAGTTTATGATATCCATTTGTTCTTCTTTATTATACATTATGTCAGTGGTTGTTCAGCTTCAGCCCAAAGACAGGAAGTGCCTTTTAGAGACCGTCGCTGTGTCTTTGATCAAAATTGTAAAAGACGTTTTGTTTTGCAGATGGCAATGCAGCTCATGTCTTTATAAGACAAAAAAATCAAGGAATTGTTACAGCACAAAACGGATCGCAGAGATATAATGCGATTTGATTACACTGTATTTAAAATATCGACTCTATCCCTTCTTTGACACGATTAATTTGACACTTACAGAATTTCATATGATTATATTACAAGTGCATGTATTATTTTATATATATATATATATATATATATATATATATATATATATATATATATATATATATATATATATATAATACAATGTACTTTAACAAAATCATTTACCTATTCGCAGTGTAATGAACAGTACCTTGTGTGGATTAATTTATGTTGGCGAGACAAGGGGGCCATTAAATAAAAGGGTATCTGGTCATCGATTTGAGGTTAATTATGGGGTAAACAGAGACTCTATCGGCATTTCAACTCCCCTGACCATTCCATTTTGTCTATGAGAGTGCGTATAATTGAAAAAAATATATACCACAGGACCAACAATCCCACCATGAGTACTCCCTTCCGTATATAACGTGAAGAATACTGGATTCGACAGCTTGGCACTGCAAACCCCTACGAATGTAATTATAATATCCAAGGTGTGGGGAATTATATGTACATATATGTACATGTATACGTTTTTTTATTGTACATCAATCTGGGTAGTAAAAATGAAAAAGGCATTAAAAACGCAACTAATGCCCCTTTCAGATAGGACATCAGGGACATTAAAGGCATGCATGTTTCAATTAAAAGTTTGAAATATTCGATGTTTTATTCAAACGAAATGTTATTTTTAAATCTCGGAACGAAGAAGAACTTGTAACATGTCGTAAATGTGAAAATAATTCGAATGTGAATAATGGGGCAGTAAACATTTGTATTTTTACATGGATTGCAGGAATCGTCGGCGCATTTCATTGTAGGCAATATACCCAGTATGCATGATAAGTTAAAAATTTCTAAGGTTATAGATCTTTTTAGCCTTTTTATTCAAAATGTGGGTGTAATCGCGGTATTGTTTTTTTTATCAAACTGACAGACTGTGTACTTTTAATATAACGTATTTCAAAATGACCTGATTGGTTTATTTATTGGTGTTTAACGCCACACTTAAGAATCTTTCACTCGTATGGAGACGTCACCAAATGTCGGTGAATGTCTTCAAATTTTGGCCTATGCTCGGCACTTACGGCCATTGAGCAGTGGGGTTTCTTTAACGTGCCGACACCTACTGTGATACGGCGACCTCGGTTTTTACTGTCTCAATTCAAAGGACAGGAAACCGACCTGCCGCCGACTGGACTCGAACTCACGATCAAGAGTCAAGCGCGCTACAGACTGAGCCAGGCCAGATCCCTGATTGGTTATGGTACATCTTCACAAATGGTCGTGCGTATGATGAAAATGTTATTTTCTCGTAAATTTGAAATTGCATGATGGAGTTGCTCATGACTATCTACACTTAAAAAATAACCAAAAATAATTATAATAATAAAACAACAACTAAGATTTGATTCTAGTATTTTCTGTGTGGATTTTGTAAAATCTGGATAAAAACTCCGGGATCGTCTTAAATACAATCGCCTTTTCACCTCAGTGCGATTTAATTAGGAATGCATATTTGTAAACAATGCAATTTATAATACATAATAGGGGCATTAGCTGTGTTGACCAAAGAATTATCTTATAATAGCTATACACAGACATAAACAAATCTTATATTCCTATATACATGTGTTTTGTAAAACGTCGGTCAGATCCAGTGTGGTATTCATATAAAAATAGTAAGGTTGAGTTAATCAGTTGCAATTTAAAAAGTGCCAAACCTCGGTGTCTCAAGCAATTTTCACAAAATATATAGCAATTCAAGAAGTTGTATTGTCTGTTTTGTTATTGTATCATGAATATATCAATCTAAGTAGCAAAAAGGAAAGAAAAATTGAAAAAAAAAAATCACAGGTAATGCCCCTTTAAATAATTGAAAATAGACAAAATAATACCAGTACTATCATGTTTTCACATTTTATATGAAACGGACTTTATCACTTCTTTCGTGTGACCTTGCCTGCTCTGTGAAAAGACAAATGCCGATCAGAATTAGTCTTCCAACATGGAAGTGAGCTATTTACTTTCATTTGATTGCTTTATGCTTGAAACCAAACATTAACATGATGACTATGTGCTTAAAAGGGCATATGCTGTGTTTTTCTTTTAAAAGTTACTTTTCTGTTTTAATACATGTACTTAGCTTGATATACAATAACAAAAGAACCATACAAATTCTCAGATTCCGATGATATTGTGAAAATTGTTTGAAAATCCAGTTTGGCAATTATTCACTTGCAACTAATAAATTCAACCTTACTATTAAAATTTTGTATATGCAATATTACCACTCTGGACCTGACCTTATTTTCACGAAATATAGAGGAAGAGGAATACAAGATTTTTATGCTTGTGTATTTTCACTTGCAATTGATAAACTCAATCGTACTATTATTGATACCTCACTGGACCTGACCTTAGTTTCACTAAATTCATAGGAATATAAGATTCCCTATGCCTGTGTATAGCTCTTATTTGTTATTGTACATCAAGTGTAAGCATTAGAAGGAGGATATTTTTGGTAAACACAGCTAATGTCCCTGAATTTGTTAATGTTTACATTGAGCAGTTAATATCAAGAGTGTTTGTTATATTAAAATATCAACAAACACATAAACTGACCAGTGATATAAATTAATGATTTAATACAATTTACATGATATTCAATAGCAATCAAATGAGACTTATTCAATTGACCCTATGTAGCGGACACTGTTTTATCTTCATGCTGTTTCTGGCGTCATCAATGAAGTATATTTTCCGGGGAATAAGGATATCAAAGGATACTCAATGTTGAATACAGACATGCCGTCCATACAGGATTGTTTACATACTCTATCGATAACACTATACAGTAAAATCCCATAACCTAGCGGGATAGAGTCTTATGGACCTTTTCTTGACCTGGACGAGATTAAATTTAGGTAATTAAGTATAACATTAAAATTATAATGACTAGAGTAATATTTCCTACTTGTTACCAAAACGTTTTTCCCGGGCAGCTTGTTATTTACCGAAAAGTGAGTAGAATCATCCGTATGATAATAAAAAAGTTACTCCGCCCGCCATCTTATGTGAATCGGAGAATAAGAATAGAAAGAACATTTCATTTGATTAAATTAAAAAAAAATCTAAAGCACTTTTTGTGTCGCGTGCAAAGCTGTATTTATATTGGGATATATATATATACTTGAGTGTCATATATGGGAGGACATGACGGTCGTGGTTATTGATCACAATTCTTATTGGAACGATGCAGAACGAAAACGGAAAGAAAATTTTTTGATGCTCAGACTTCAGTCTTTCAGACCCAAAGGCATTAATAAGCTAATGGACTTCTCTAAATTGAATTTGACCTAGTACCTTTTCGAGATGCGATTCGAGTTTAAATTATTTAAAAGTCGAATCCTCCATAATAGGTTCGTTTTCTGTATCCTATAGGTCCGACCTTGTAATTTCTATCTGATACTGTTTCCAGTTGTGATTCCAGCTCGAACTGATGTAAACACGAATCCACCGTCGTTTATCCTTTTGGTTCGAACGTGTGCTGTGTCGAATCCATCCTTTACTATAATTTGTTTATTGTTTTGGGAACGATGGATCGAACTTGCTATGTATCGAATCCGCCAAATTGATTACAACTGGTCAGATTGGCTTTCGTGTTATAACTTAATTTATTAATTTATTAATTATTGCAGTTTCTTGTTTTTTCGCTTTAATCCAGATCTATCCACTTTTCGTTAGTTGTGTAGTTATTATTTTGTTTGATGTTAATTTTTATTACTTTATCACACACACTACACTTGTAATATGTAGCATTTCTTCCATTCTCCGGTTGTGTGTGTGTGTGTGTGTGTTATTCTTTTCAGACTTGTATCTATTGTTTAGATCCGACAACCTAGGATATATAGTGTTGTTGGTTTTAGTGCTTTGTGCTGTGTGTGTGTGTGTGTGTGAATGTACTTGATGTGATTCTCTGGCGATAAACATGATAATTAAACGTTAGAAATTTATATAATTCATAGGCGTTGGAACCGGGGGTGGTGGGGGGGGGGGGGCTATGGGGCTTAGCCCCCCCCCCCACTTTTTTGCAAAGATAGACATAGGTGTTGAAAATTAGGGCTTAGCCCCCAGACGTTTCTGGCGTGTGTGTTTAGCCACCCCCCCCCACTTTCAATTTGCTTCCGACGCCTATGTAATTAATTCATTATATTAAATCAGAATTAATAAATGTAATAATATACAATGTAGTTAGTTAAGAATAATTTAACTGGCCATAAAACCGTGAAAAGTCGTTTAATTTAGTGTTGAAGGCTAACACGTCTTCCTATTTCTTTAAGTCTGAGTGTCGTCATTTAGTTAGTAAAATAAAAAATGCGAGAAAATCTCATTATTTAATTAGATTGACTAATTCATACCAATACTAATACATAAATGGGATATTACAACTCTCAACCAACAAATTACGAATACGTAACAACACAAAACATAATATAACAGATACGAAAGTATTAATCTATATGATGTCCAGGATATATAATATACAAATCTGGTGAATATTGTATGAACACGGACCTCTGGAAATCTAGAGATGGGATCAGGGAACATGAAGGAATAAGCATTCCTTGTTAATTGGTCACGCCCGCCGTGAGTCCACAGTCAAATTCAAATGAAGTAAGTAAGGAAGAAATCCCAATTGGTACCGACGATTCGACAACTGCTATTAAACAGGATACCCAGTGAGTGAAACAGAGTAATTTAGACGAGATAAGACTATTATATCGACCGTAATATTTGCAAAACGTTGACATCAAAACGTGATTTTTGATATCCCTGTGGCAATAACGTGTCAGTAAGAAGTTAATCTCTGTATATGAAATGTTCATACGTTGAATACGCACTGGCATATAGGATCATTTGTGAGATATAAACACCTTTTGCAGATGATTGCGGGATATTGCTACTTAAATGTGGAAAATTAACTATGGTAAAGCCGAAATCGTCGCGTTTGTCGTATAGCCTGGGGCCCGTTTTACGAAAGGTCCTAAGTCCTAAAGCCTAACTTTTAGTCTTAAGTGCCATGTCAATACCCCACTGATTGGTCAGTTCCATGACAATTAGGACTAAGACTCAGGATTTGGGACTTAGGAACTTTGTTAATTTCCCGTCTGTGTCCATAGCAAGTAAAATGTCAAAGTAGGAAGCGTATGTGCTTGATTCTGTTGGTTCTTTAATTTCTAGTTCGTTGGGATGTATTGCATTAACATATACGTATGAAAATTGACATTATTAATTGACAAAACGTCGTCAATAGATCATTTTTTTCCAGAAGCTTCTGAATGAAGTCTGCTTCATATGAATAGAAGAAAAGGTCAGCCAATAAAGACTAAAAGAGACACAGTTGGTTCCCATTGCTAATATGCCTGGTCTCCAAACATTTCAAATATATCATCTATCAGACAAAAGAGCATATAAAACACAGTGTCGGATTAATAACAAGTAAACAATAATTTACCACGGATTTGAACAGAGACAAATACTGACAAAATACATGGCAATATTTAAATTATTATATTATAATGATATTTTGTCTCGATGACAAACATGGAAATTTATTTTCATCGATGGGAATCTATTATTTCATAGGTTATCTATTAGTATGTACCAAAGATATGGTTTTTAAAAGTATAGACTAACTAAATTTTAAACGCTTTTACCCTACAATCCGGTTATTTATTCGACCTCCGTATTGGGTTTGTAATTTAGTTTGTGACTATAACGGTCACGTGACAGACGCCATTTCAAAGCGGTACGCACGCCAGAAAACAAAGACAGGCCAAATGATGTCTCAAACAGCCTCAGACACAGAACTTAATGACGGAGGGTGATTTGCAGTTTAATTATTATATTTAAAAATGTTCAGTTACTCCAAACTTGCTGCATATTTATTGGAATGTCCATTTTAATAGGCTTCCGATAACATGCGCTCATGCAGAACGCAAAAAGGCGAAAGAGGAAGGAAAAACTTCAACTTGCGCTCGTTTAAAATTACGGCATTGAAATTGATGTTATCGTCCGTCATTCCATTTCATGCTTTATTTATACTTAACCAGAACACCTCCAACAAGAAGGCACAACAGACGTAGTCTTAACTAAGGAAATATAAACCCTTGAACAAATACCGGTGCTGTAGCATTTAACCCCCCCCCCTGAATAATTGGGAATTTAAGTAATTTCGGCCTCAAGTAATATCGAAGAGAGTTATTTCGACACATTTTAAAGTAACTTTGGCTTTTAAGTTTTCAAGCATATGAACATGTAATATTAGCAATTTTATAATATTAATTAAGTTAAATCAATTAATATAGACATTTCACAATCTAGCTTTTAAAATCAAGTTTTAACGCATGTTTTTGGAAGTGCATTAAAAATTCATATTCCAGTAATTTCAGCATCAGATAAACTCAGCACTGAGTAATTTTGGCACTTATACAGGTAACTTTGGCACTTACCTAACTTTTCCAAGTTTCGGCATCAGGTATTTTCAGCACAAGAATGGGTAATATCAACAGCTGATATTGATTGAGATTAATCAGTTAAAATATCCTGACGAACATTAATTTCTAAAAATCAAGTATTAACACATGTTGCAGTCTACGCCTAATTCTTTTGGCTCCCACAGGTCATTTGTACCTGTGTTAGGTCAGAACTGAATATTGTCAGTCCGAAAAAAAAATTATAAGGTTAATCAATAAACCACAATTATTACACAGCCTTGATGGAATCCTGATCATGCAGACACAGTCACTTTGACATGCAGTGCTCTACAACAATGAGAAAATCACTTTACATGTGAACCAGTAGTTTTACTAGCTAGCCAGGGATTTTAGATATATATATATATATACATATATATATATATATATCTGTGTGTGTGTGTGTGTGTGTGTTGAGAAATCACATTTATTTTAAACTGACTTGACTTTATTATATTTAAACCATTATAAATGATGTTTATTCCGTTTTTGTTTGTTTTTTTTTTTTAGCTCAGGCCAGGAGTGTTTATAAGTCAATATTTTTCATATTGTAATGGCAAACTTAAATTTCTATTCTTTAAGGCCGATACAACGTATAAATAGTCTGCATTTTGACAGAGTTTACAAAGCAAGCGTCTGTCTCCTCTTCGAGTACTAGCCACGACTCGGCATGAGTATTTCTTTAAAAATCTTTCAAACTCAAGCTAGTGTCTGATGATGAGGCAGATTATTATCTTGAAATGGACACTGATTTAAAGAAAACGTCACTTTCTTCTGTTTGGAAAGTTTCAAATTGAAAGTCGTACAAATGTGACGGCACACAACGTGCTTTTTGACAGTTATCAATGTGAGTCAGACGCTCTAATTTATCGGAATTGAATAGTCAAATGCATTGTTGTAAAGGGCATAGCTGACCATGATTTTGGTGATGTAATTTCGGAGTGAAAACGAAAAACTTTCGATTTCTGATTCGGTAGAATCTAGATGTGGTATATAATTGATTTGCAAGTAAACACTCGCCAAAACCTAAAATTGGTCGCACCTGCAAATGATTTAGAGCTTTGTTATGATCAAGTAATGACTTGGCGTTAAATAAAACGTTTACGAGTGCATATTCAGGGAAAACTATTACTCAAAATGGCATTGGTCATGCGGTCCGGAAATTGGGGGACGAACATCGGTCCGAATGGATTTTTGTCGGTCAGGAGTGACGGACCGATGTTATTGGCATAGACTGATGTTGTTGGAAGTGCCAAAATTACTTGTTTACAAGTGCTGAAATTACTTGGTGTCCAAATTACCTAATACTGAACATACATGCTTAAAAGTGTTGATATTACTTGGTGTTGAAATTATATGACACTAACCCCCCTGCAGAGTCCCACCCAGCCAAATAATATAAAAAAACAGTAACAATTAAACATCCCCATGAGGAGAAAGAGTGACACACCAGATTATTTTCCTAATACAATCAGTACAGAGTTCCCCATACCAGAAAAACTGGTCTGGGATAAAATTTAAAGATTTCGTCAACTTAAGGTATGAAGTTGATATATTAAATAAATAATAGAGAGAAGATTCACAATGATTGTATCTAATGAATTTTAATTAATTCATTGTTTAACAAAAATTTTAAATTGTTTGGGTCCATATGGGTTGATAGAATTCTAGAAATAAAGCTGGAAATGGATAGATAGCTAAAAAGAGAAGGATAGAAAAGCGTGCTCTTATTTTGAGTGAATTTCTTTACTATTTCCAATGGATCCGGGTGTATTCCTCTAAAGGGTGATTATCTACTAGGTCCATTTTTTTGGTGGGAAGGAGGGGGGTTAATCCAGAGTAATTTTAAAGGTAATTGCTGAAGCTTTTACATATTGCACACATATGATATCTGTTATAAGAAATTAGTGGAAAAAAATAAGGGTCTTGTTAAAATGTTTTACATGCCAAATTTGGCATCCTGGGCATGATGCCATAAAACATGAATTTATTAAAGTCTTAAAATATTCTCATCTTGGCTTGTTCAGCCAATCAGATTTCAGGATCATCCAAATTATAGTAAATTATTTAGAACTGCTGATGTATGAAAAATTTATCAAAAATTCATAAGATGTTAGAATTTTCACTTTAGCCTTGTCACATGTTAACTATTTATCAAACTTATTCCAATGTATGAGAAATTTATCAAAAGTACATGCAATGTATTCTGGCATATGTGGAATGGAATGTATGATTCATATGTTGGCTTATGTCGAAAAGTTTTGTGCATGCACAAAATTGTTTATCTTTTTGTACTTTGATTTATGCCAGGATATACCAGCAGCTTTGTTAACTTACATAAAACTTACAATTTATCTGATGTATGCCACCAACTCACAAAACTTTTCAGTGACATATGTTGGCATAACGCCGACTAAATCATCAGTGTGGTTTAAGTAATTCTTAAATTTTATGTTGCTGGGTCCTATACATTACTTGTACTTTTTAAGCTCATACAAAATCATGTTAAAATCTACACAACTGTTGGGCTACTAAAAATACATTAGCATAACGCAAGCTAAATCATCAGTGTGGTTTAAGTAATTCTTAAATTTTATGTTGCTGGGTCCTATACATTTTTAAGCTCATACAAAATCACGTTAAAATCTACACAACTGTTGGGCTACTAAAAATACATTAGTCTCATTGTATCCACTTCTATTATTCTTTTAAGTAATTAAATTATGTAAATTTAAGATTAAATGCAACTGGTCAATTCAAAACAATTGTTTCTAATATAAAACAAGAAAACTTAATGTTTGATGACACATTTCTTATTTACAGTCAATCACCAGAAAGATCAAGATCTCGGTCACCAATCAGACGATCAAGGTCAAGATCACATTCTAGAGGAAGAGATGACAGACGACCCCGACGTATTACCCTCATATCAAAAAGAGTTGTCATCAGTAATGTACCATATGAAATGAAATGGCAAGACATCAAAGATATTTTCAGAAAAGAAGGTTAGAAAAATATCTGTTTAATAGACTTTGTGAAAATATTGGACAAACAGGTGGAACACCATGAAGCATGTACATCTGGGAATAAGACCGGCTTTGCCCATTAGATTTTAGGTTTTATTGAAGTTAAGAATAGACTCAATCTAAGTTTTTGAAATTCACCTGTAATATCAGAAAAACTGGTAAATTTTACAAAAGTCTGCTGAAATCTCTCTGATAACTGGTCCAAATGACCAGTAATTTTCCATTTCTTTTCAATTGTGTATATATACAGACCAGTAAAAAAATTTCTTTGACCAGAGAAATTCCTTTATTCACTGGTCCGGTTGACAAGTATTTTTTTTATTTATTTCAAAATGTCTGCTAAAGCCTTGAGCATCTTCAAGGTTTACAATGCCAGACGAGCCAGCCTGGCTCAGTCGGTAGCACACTTGACTCTGGATCGTGAGGTTGTGAGTTTGAATCCCATCAGCAACAGGTTGGTTTCCTGTCTTTCGGATAAGATAGTAAAAACTGGAGGTCCCGTGTCACAGTAGGTGTTGGCACATTAAAGAACCCTCACTGCTGAATGGCTGTAAGTGCCGAGCATAGGCCAAAATTTGAAGCCCTTCACCGGCATATAGTGACGTCTCCATATGAGTGAAATATTCTTGAGTGGGACGTTAAACAACAATAAATAAACAAATAAACAATGCCAGACACATGTTAATCTATTATGTCATGAACATAGAATATTCTAACTATTTGACTGGATATAAAACTCTGAGCACAGTTATTTTGTGCAAGAATTCATTTTTTATCATGTCGGTAAATTCCAACTACTCGTTGCTTCAGTATACATTTTATTTCATTGATTTCAGTATCATTGATTAGTTTTAAATCCATACCATTGCTTCAAAAGACATTTGATTTTTGGGGTATCAGTTTTAATTTTTACCATCAAAAATTTGAAGTAAATGACACTTCCTCCCCTTCCTTAATCCTCTTCATACCCAGTAGAGGATATTTGTTTACCAGTGCTCATCAAAAGATCCCATTAATTGAAACTTGGTTGATTGAATTGTTTAAGTAGTATTGGAATTTGTTTCAACTTTTTTATTTTGTGGCTACATGTACTTTAAAACAGATCATGCAGGCTGCTTGAACTTTTTACTCCTGTTATAATGATATTTTGGTCCACTGAAACCTTTCTTTTTTGTCTGTTCTGTCTTACATTGTTTTCCTTAGAAGGCATACAAATATCCATTATTAAATGAATGGATGCTTGTCAGAGTGCAATTATTATCAATATGAATGCTGTTTGGGTGACAGATAAATAGAATGGTGCCCTTGATTATCAGTGAGACTAAAGCAGTGTTTTTGAAATTCACTGGTCTTACCAGAAAAACTGGTAAATTTTACAAAAGTCCGGTGTAATCTATCTGATAACTGGTCCAAATGACAAGTTATTTTCCATTTTATTTCAATTGTATATGTATAAGACCAGTAAAATATTTTATTTGACCAGTGAAATTCCTTTATTAACTGTTCTGGTTGACCAGTAACTTTTTTTATATTTTAAAATGTCTGCTAAAGTGTAAATATATCAGGGCTTTCATAATCCACTCGGCACAGTGCACAGTAGCTTTTGAAATTCGCTCAACACTTGAACAAATTTACTCAACACCTATCACAAGTGACAACTTTTCATTCAAACACTACTTTAGGATTAGTGTTGGTATATTCATTAAGATTAATACTTTGAATCTTGAGTTTTCAAGTCAAATAGACAAATCCCTATGTCTACCGTAATCGGCTGTGTTTAATCCATACTCTTTTCACTCTAAAATTTGCCTCAGAGATGGGGGTGTGGATAATACAGTACAACAGGTTCTTCTGGCATTTTTTCCATGGGGCTTTAGTAAAAAAGTGCAGAATATTTGACGTTGGATGGTAAACTTGCCTTTAGGCTATTTGACAAAGTTTTTTCGTATGGTAATAATGATGTTCGAGTCAGTTTATTTCTCCATTGCTTTCTGTATGTGTTTATTGTCTACGGTGATGGTGAATAAATGTTTGATAAATGAATCTTGTCTTCATTGTGTGTGCATATGTATTTCAGTTTACAAATCGCCTATAAATAGCTCAGTGCAAAGTTGGTCAGCGAGTAACCAGGCATGGCTTTAATCATAGAATATCCATGGGAAATAGAGTAGTACCTTTGTGTCCTGATAACCTTCCTCGTAGAGTTTTATGCTATTATTGAAAATATGAACACTCTCAACTCGAATTCTAGTGATTATTTCGCGCTTATAGACAACGAATGTAGTATCTTGTAGTTTCGTACTTCAGATTCCCATTTTGTAGTTTTACATTTATTTCAAATCTCATAGTATCATATTTTCTTTTATTTAATAAATATTTATCTATTTCTGTCAAATACTGATCTTAGAATTGATATTTAAAATTAGTCTGATTTTCGGTTAACGATTGCCCCAGTAATGGCCATGTATAAAACCCAGATGAAGGTTAGGTGTAAAAGCATGAACACCTTTATTTCTCAATGATCTGATGCTGAAATGGGGGGTGCGGATAATACATAAATGTGGATTATACACGGCCAATTATGGTACTTGCATTCCATTGAGTTTTCTGAAGACCTGTTTGCAATATAATTATTCATCTAAAACAGAAGCTATCTCCTGCATTTGGCACTTTTTTTTTTAGAATAATGATAGAAATTGAAAACTTCATTGATACTGGACTGAAATGTTCTTAAATGTGGAACATTTTTTACAGCACATATCATTCTCAACTCTAAATTATGAGCTACACAGTGAAGAGAAATTATCTCATGTCTGATATGATCCTGAATTTTCTTTGCCACACCCCCTTTGGCACCTAACATAACTGAAACGCCATTAAAGTTGCAGCCAACTATTTTCTTATCTACTTGCTGTGTATCAAGACCTGCAGAACACAGCCCTCTGTCTATATGCTGTAAAATGCCATCTGCATTTGCACATTGAAGGGGTGCAATATCTACAAACTGTGTTCTGGGAACTCCCTCAGTATTCACATACCGTACAAATATTGTTTCTTGTTCAGTGATAGATGAGTCTGTCGACCCATCTGCTAACATACAAATGAAACATGCTTTGCTTATTTCATTTTTCACTCGAGATTGCTGAATATCAGCAATGCATGAAACTAATTTGGAAGTATCGCTCTGTGGATAACAAGTTATCAAGGTATTCAACCGCTTAGGCCTATTAGAAATAGGTGCTGTTCTTTTAAAGTTTAATAATATCGATTGTGTATATGTACGTATTGTGAAAATTCTGTACAATCGATGATAGATTTTTTTTCAAATACGTGATGTGAACAAGAAGTTGGAAATCGAAAGTAAACAATTTTAGCCCCATGCCCATGGAAAAATACTAGGCACGCGGATGAGTGCCGACTAAAAATAACTCGCTACTTGCAAAAAAACACTCGTCTGGACGAGTGGTTTTTTAAGCCCTGTATATATATATATACATATTTTCATCTGTTTAATGTTCACTGAAATTTTTTTGTAAACACTTGAAATAAATTTATCTTAACAGTTGGAGAAGTGCAGTATGTTGAAATGTGGGAAACAGGTGATGGTAAATCCAGAGGTTCAGGGTAGGTATATTATAAAAAAAAAATTCATTTTGTTTAAAGTTTTAATTATTCATAATCAGTAAGCAATGTCAAATAAGGCACTACAACGTTGATTTTCAGGAGTTAATTTAAATATAGGTCTTAACCTATAATCATTATTTTTTATTAATTCACTTGCTATTGGAGCATTCAAAGTTAAAAGTTAAAAGACCTGGTCATTCCTAAAAAAAAATTTTAAAAGCAGTTATAGTTTCTTTGCATGGCGATTTCTACATAATTGAAAAATCAGGGTCTTTCAGTTGATACTTAAAAATCACTGACCTGTATCTCTGCAAGCTTGGCATGTTATAGACCCTCACCACATTGACATCACTACCATAGCACAGGTCAAAATTTGTTGTACTTCACAAAAAGGTGGTCTTGTCTACTTATGAGTGAAAAGTTCTTTGCGCAACAAAAAAATCAAGTTGCTTACTGTTGGAATAATTAAAAAAATTAAACTATCATTTCGTTATTTTGTCGTATGTTAACATCTAATCTTATGTAAACGACATTGAATATAAAATGTATGTCTTGTTTCAGAATTATGATAAAATGTATGTCTTGTTTCAGAATTATGATGAAACATATGTCTTGTTTCGGAATTATGATAATATGTATGTCTTGTTTCAGAATTATTGAGTTTAAAGACAAAGACACAGCTAGAAAAGCAATAGAATCCATGCACAGATACAAAATGAAGGACAGAAATATTGTTGTTAGAGAGGTAATACTAGTCAATTAGGTTCTAAGTCTTTTGAGCACTAGTAAGACTTTAAAGAATCATTTCATGCTGTCATTGTGGGGGAACATTTTACACATTTGATGCATGCCCAACTTGGTGGACATATCATATTTTGTATAAACTTTTCTTATGGTGAGTACTCAGCATTTGAGTTGAAAGTCATTGCCATCTTTTAAATGAAACTTGAAATGAAGGATTTGTATCACAGTAACGTTGATAGACTTAACTCTTCACCAACGTCATTGTAATGAGCATAACTCTTGATTGTGTAGAAACATTGTACTGTAAATCTTTAACTATTGATTGATACATGCATGTCTTTCCTCATGTTAATGAAAATCAATGATGCTCCAAAAGTGGGCTCAAGAAGGATATGATTGATCTGTTGTGTTGAATATTCTTAAATCAAAACTTATGAATAGAGGAATGATAAAAATGTCTAGAGGTTTTGCATGTTGTGAGACATTTTATATATAAATGTTTTGTATCTTTCAAATTGAACTCTATACTTCCATATATATGCATATGATTTATATATTTTTTTGTACTTGTAGGAAAGAGAAAGTGACCAGAGCATGGGCGGAAGACAAGGTGGAGGGGGTGGTGGATTTGGAGGTTCAGGAATCATGGGCAATAATATGGGAGGAGGTGGCGGCATGATGGGTAATATGGGTGGAGGAATGATGGGAAATATGGGAGGAAGTGGTGGTATCAGTCCACAAGTACTCCAGCAACTGGGAATTGATGGACCATTATGTAACACTGTGTTTGTCTCCAATGTGAGTAACTTGTGTTTATGTCATGATAATAATTTTTGTTATCCCAGCACTTTGCTGCTCAGATGTTAATTCTATGGCTGTAGCAGTTATACGACTGGGAAACACCAAGTCCAGAATTGTGCCAGGGTCATTAATCTGACATGATGTGTGACTGTGAATACTTTCTGGTACAGAATTTTTAAGAGATTTTCAAATATTGTTTTTGGATGATGAAGGTGACCAGCAATGAGCAATATGACGTAGAAAAATGATTTGTTTTGAAAGGGGGGGGGGGGGGGGGGCAGAAAGTTTATTGTTTCTACTTTTGTCTCAAGTCAAGATTTTCTGATCCACCTCATTCCTTAAATACCGTGACAGATTACAGTATCATGTTTGATGGTCACTGGTGGTGACATATAGTGCCAATCTAAAATGTCACTTAAATTGACCCGACACTGACCCCTGACTTAAACCAGGGAAAAGGCTTGTGGCATGGCTTGCACATTCCCATTATCCTGTGTTTACAAACTTTCTCCTCTATCATGTGGTTGATAGGTGATTGATTGTTAGACGTGTTCTAATTGGCTCATTCAAGTGTAGTTTTATATATATACATGTATATGCTTGTGTATGTCATTTTGAAAGATACCTTCTCAGATGAGACTCCTGTTATTTCAATAACACTGTTTGACATATTCCCACAGTTTAATTTGATATTTAGTAAATGCCAGATTTATAATCCCAGCACTTTGCTGCTCAGATGTTAACTCTATGGCTGTAGTAGTTATACGACTGGGAAACACCAAGTCCAGAATTGTGCCAGGGTCATTAATCTTACATGATATGTGACTGTGAATACTTTCTGGTACACATTTCCAGCTTTACCTGAAGCAAAGTTCAGGAGATCTATTGATGCTATTGCTCCAGTGTCGGCATCAGTGTCTATTAGTTTGACCTACTTCTCCAGCTTGTATGTAAACTTAACTTTGCTTGTATATGTACATCTTATGATTCTTTGTACATGCTTCAGTTTCTGAATTAATCTGGTATTTTTAATGCAAATTGACCCTGCTTTGGACTTTTATCTATTTACAATGCTGTTGTTCAGAAGAAATATAAGAAGATTATATCCTGTAAGAATTTTCATAACAAAAACTTATCAGAGGTTTACTCTTGTGACCAATGTAAATTGGGTGAAAAACGTCAAGTGTAAAATTATGAGGTAGGTGCATTTCACAATTTAAAATTGTTTTACTTTATTTTCATTTTTTAGCTTGATTACAAAGTGAACTGGAAGAAATTGAAGGATGTATTTAAGTTGGCAGGAAATGTGCGGCGAGCAGAAATAAAGCAAGACAAAGATGGGAAAAGCAGAGGAATGGGAACAGTTTCTTTTGAAAACAATGTTGAAGCAGTCCAAGCTATTTGTATCCTTTGTTAAATCAATTTATTAATGATATAAGATATATGATTAAAAGTGCATTCTGTTATTATGAAAAGAAATGGTCAACAATTTAACTTGTGTTTTAACTAATTAACCCAGTGGTCATTTACTGTTTTCCTTAATTTTGTGTCAGCTATGTTTAACAATCAAACACTGTATGACCGTCCAATGAGAGTTAAGTTAGACTCGGCCTCAGCACCTCCAGCTGAGAAAACTAAGCCAATGAATCTGCCACGTGAGTTACTTGAATTTATTGCTTGCACTTTTGCTACATTAACGGTATTTTGGCATTTAATTGCTTTGTATTTCATTTTTAATGAGCTTATAATGCATGGAAAACTATTTAGTGTATATGTAAGTAAACCATACCAAACCCAGGGTGTAATATCAATGTTAAGTAAGGCCTGTATTCAAAGTTAAATAGATAAAACAGTATGAATATTGTGTCTTAGAAACATTAGTGGCTTTGTTCAATGGATTTATATATCAGAACCTTTGTTTGGCTGTTTAGATAATCGTATAATTGGTTTGCACATATTTTCATTACAGATTAGGTTGTAATATAAGTCTGATAATTTCTGTTTAGTTGGTTTTTATCTGTTATTGAATTCTCTCAGTACTTTTATGTTCAAGGTTTTTTATAGTATCGGTGTGTTTTATCAGTGCCAGATGACATTTAGAGCAACCAGCCTCAAGAAAAATGATTTTTGTCTTACATTTTGATCTGTGCTTTAAGACATCTTTATAAAAAAAATATCCTATGTTTACTATTGTAATGAAAGTAAAATGATATTTATATTTTTTGCGGAATGTAGAATTAATCTGGAAGCTGAATAAAAGATAAGAAAATAACATTTTTGTGTCATTGCAGTGACATTTTTTTTTCATTTTTGACATTTAACGACTATTTCTCATGGCTGGTCATTAATTTTAAGCTTGTCGGGACATAAGGCCATTCCAAGTTTTTTCTATGTTAAACGTCCGTGTGCACTTTAGTTTAGGGCATCATATTTGTAAAAAACACACACTCACAATTGATAATCTTGGAATGTATATTCCTTACAGCACATGAAATGAAAGTGCACTACTTTTGCAGTTGGTTTGTAGTAGACATAGTGTTCAGATGAAATAAAGTTAATATAGATCTACCATCAAATATTTAAAGTACCTTAGCACACTTAGGGTACTGTAGTGTACTATGATTAGAAGGACCTTTTTCTCACCTTATATGATCTTGTTTATTTCTATTTAATGATCTCAACTGTATTTGAAGAGCTTTGTGTTTTTCATCAATTTGTGTGTATGTTTTCGGAATAGGTAGTTGGGTTTCCGAATACAGGGTGGACGCTTTTACATGTGCAATCCATATGATCAGTCTATCAGTTGGAACCATGACCTTGTGACCTAGATAATACCATCTGACCAACTTCTTAGTCAAAATTACTGTATCTGAGATGCAATGCTGCCACTGTTGAGCTATGTAGTTTTCTGACATCTTTTGTTTATAGGATTCAGTGTTCAAGTGCTTTAATGTTTATTAAATTGGTATTGCAATGATTGTTTCAGGTGGCTTAAAATCCATAGGCATGGGACTTGGAGCTGGGGGTATCCCAATGCAGAGTACAGGTAAATAGATATATTGGAGGATTTGTTGGTTATGATTTAAACAGGAAGTAGAAAGGTAGTAGATTGCATGCTTAAAGTTGACTCAGTGTTGTATACATATCCATTGCTCTCGTAGATTAGTGTGTAAAAGTTGATCATCTACTGTGGAACATATAGTCACAAGTTTTCAAGTAATTATAGCCCATTTGGTGATAAGGTTTGGTACAGTTAACACATTCCCACTTGGAATTTGAGTTTAGTAGAAGAATTTCAAGTTTTTCAAAAGATTTAAAGGGCCATTAGTTGTGTTGACCAAAAAACATTATTTCAATTTTTTCTACTTTTACTACTTTTACTTGATGTACAATAACAAATATGAGCTATACACAGGCTTAAAAATTTTTATATTCCTGTATTTTTAGTGAAAATAAGGTCAGATCCAGTGTGGTATCAATATACAAATGGTAAGGTTGAGTTTATCAATTGCAAGCGAAAAAGTGCCAATTCTTGGTTTTTCAAGCAATTTTCACAAAATATATAGGAATTTAAGAATTTTTATGCTTATGTATATCTCTATTTTGTTATTGTATATCAATCTAATTAATAAAAAAGGAAAGAAAAATGAAAAAAAAAAACACAGCTAATGCCCCTTTAGATCATAATGTGTAAGTAAATGGTGTGTCATAATATGAGATCTAGTTATTAATACAAACACTGTCTCTATATCACATGTAATTTGATAACTTTCCTGGCCAATGCAGGAATGTAAAACTGCTAGAATGCTTTTCCATTGTTATAATTTTATTGTATAAGGTTACTGCTTACACTTTGCTAGCCAAATAAAGGCTTCATCATATAGCCTTATTTACCTGGTTTAGTTGGACTTGTCTATTTTCAATTTCTTCCTGCATAGTTTCTTGTGTCTAGATGCTTTAGCGATATATCTCTCCCTGATTGTATACTCATTCACATAATTTATATGAATGACATGTTGAAATTCAAATCATCAACGACAGCAAATTTTGTGATTAACATGAATGGTGTTAAAACATGAAATTGAAAATAACACCAATACATTTTTTTTGTTTATTGTAGAACCTGGGAATATGGGGGGCAACATGGGAATGTCAAGAGGAAGTGGTATGGGTGGAGGTATGGGTAATATGGGTGGTATGGGAAATATGGATGGAGGTATGGGAATGGGAAATTCTGGAATGGGGAATATGGGAAATATGGGAACAATGTCGGGAATGGGTATGTCAGGTATGGGAGGGACAGGAATGTCAGGGACAGGCATGGGAATGGGAGGCATGGGTAATACTGGTATGTCTGGAATGGGAATGACGGGGGGAATGAATGACAATTTTGGTTCAGGAATGGGTAACACAGGCTATGGGACAACGTCATTAAGTGGAATGGGAGATCAAAGAATGGGGATGAACAACAACAATATGAGTAGTTCCAACTTTGGTACTAGCATGGTAGATAACATGGGCGGAAGTAGTAACTTTGGTGGTCTGGGTGGAAGCACTTACAGTAATTATGGAACTGGAAGTTCATCATTTGGAACACAGGACAGAGGGCGAGACCGAGAGAGAGAAACTAGGCCAGACAACTGCACTATTGTTTGTAAAAATGTAAGAGCAAATTTTATATAAGCAATTGTTTGAAATAAATTTGAATTTAATTTTTTACTTGGCTGGAAAAAAATGTCCTCAGTGATAATGTCATACACCTGGAGTCGTCGTTAGTGTCTAAGGACAAAAACCTTAACCTGGTCTATATCTTTTGAAGAGTTTAGGGAGCCAACCTGGCTCAGTCTGCACTCACTCGAATCTTGATCGTGAGGTAGTGAGTTCAAGTTCAGCCAGCGGTAGGTTGGTTTCCTGTCCTTCGGATGAGACAGTAAAACCAAGGTCCTGTGCCACAGTAGGTGTCAGCACGTTAAAGAACTCTCACAGCTCAATGGCCATATGTGCCAAGCATAGGCCAAAATATGAAGCCCTTTACTGGCATTTGGTGACATCTCCATGTGAGTGAAAGATTCTTGAGTGGGATGTTAAACAACAATAAACAAACAAACATGAAGAGTTTAGGGTGGGACTGTGATAATTACATGTATATTCCTAGATTTTTTATCTGGTGATCTTGACCATTGAATTTCACAAACTTTTCAAAAACTTAAATCAGAGCTATATCGTTAAAGATATAAGGAGTATAAAATTGATATTCCACATGTACAATCTTGATGTTTCAGTGCAAATCTTTGATAATGTTCATGAGATGTTTTAGTGTAATGTGTATTAAAATGTTCAGAATGAAACATCAATAAATTTCACATGAATATTTTTGTGTTGACCTATATTGACTGCTTCGCTCTCTTTATTTCTGTTTTATTCTGTTTATTTAAATGTTAACTGAATTGCAGCTTCCTTATGCTTTGAAGTGGCAGGATTTGAAAGAGAAATTCAATGCATGTGGTAAGTACTCCTTAAAATGAAAAATGGTCCATATGGATACATGTATAACCATCTTAACACATAATCAAATACAGTATAACTTTGATGAGTCCAACTTCAATAAGTCAAATTTCTCTATGCTACTGACAAAGTACCAATTAATTTATTATTTAATGCTACTTATAAAACATTTTATAATTTGAACTTTCATGAGTCAATTTTCTTAATGGTTTGAACAAAAAAAAATTTGGGGTCCATTTTATAAAACAAAAATTTTTACAAATAATTTGAAGTCAAATTTATACATATGTACAGAATCGCTCCATGGTAATTCATCTCCTCCTCATTAATACTGAATGTTTTAATTTCACGAAAATTAAATTAATTTTAACACTTACTATTAATTATATTGTAGGTATATGTCTTAAAACATTCAGAAGCAGTTATATACACCTTATAGAACCTCTGAAACTAAAAACATGATTCTTGATTACCATCCATTAGTCGAAGTCCCAGTGTTAAGAACTTTTCTAGGTGGTCCCTTGAACTTTGACTCCTCGAAGTTTTACTGTATAATAATGTTTTTACTGTTCTGTTGAGTAAGTAAATTTAGAATTGTATAGTTGAAATCAGTGAGAATTAGAATACAAACTTCATAAAATGAATAGAATAAAAATGATTTTGATTTTTATATCTGCATTGTATGACATAACCTATCTTATATATTTATAGGTATAGGTGATTAACTAATACAGCTGTAAATCGATCTATACACATACCTGGTCGCAACAATTGTGAAAATATGTTAATTAACCCTCTAGTGTGTGTCAGATAATTACACATCTGTATGGTCTAATGACATTTATTGATAAACAGGGTTATCAGTTCTTGTTCTTGGTAATAGTTTAAAGATGTAATTGACTCTGGTAACGTGGGTGGCTTATTTCTTCAAAACAATGTAGGTGCCAGAAATATTGCCAGCAGCTATTTTTTAGGCACCAGACTAAATAAAAAAAATCACAATTTGCATCTTTTGCAAAGCCCAGCACAACCCCTACTTGTTATCTAAAAACCAAACAAAAAGAACAGAACTTGCTATATCAGTCATCAAAATGTTGATTATATATTTCAGGTGAAGTGAAGTTTGCTGAAATAAAGATGGATAATGGAAGATCCGCTGGCTGGGGATTGGTCAGATTTGGAAATTCTGAGGATGCGCAAAGAGCAATCAGTATCCTTGATGACAATTAAAAACTTATGACTATGAGATATGTTTCTCAAAGTTTAATAATACTGCATATTTTAAAGGTCTAGGTGATCATATTTGTTCTTTTGAGAGAAAAACAATTTCTCAGGTGGTTTGAAGGTGTGCAGACAACATACACTTTGTATTTCACCAGAGTCACTTGAGTAGGGATGCAGGGTTTAATTGGTATATTGATTATACTTTGTTTTGTTATATGTACCTATATTCCAAATTTCCAGAATTTGTATGGTCAGCTGGCCATATTCTAAAACTGTATTGACAGCATTTGTTTCCCAACATATAAACAGCATATAGCAGGAATACTGCTCAGAGGGCTTGTTTACATCCTGTTGCAGGGGAAAACTGGTTGTAGCCATAGTATGTTATATCATTATGTCTCATTTCTAATTGGAGTAAGTTTGATGTTGGTGACTTGTTGCATCACTTAGGGAACACATGTTACTAAGTGACTTGTTGTGTACCTTAGGGTAGATGTGTCACTAAGTGACTTGTTGTGTACCTTAGGGTAAATGTGTCACTAAGTGACTTGTTGTGAACCTTAGGGTAGATGTGTCACTAAGTGACTTGTTGTGTACCTTAGGGTAGATGTGTCACTAAGTGACTTGTTGTGTGCCTTAGGGTAGATGTGTCACTAAGTGACTTGTAGTGTACCTTAGGGTAGATGTGTCACTAAGTGACTTGTTGAGTACCTTAGGGTAAATGTGTCACTAAGTGACTTGTTGTGTACCTTAGGGTAGATGTGTCACTAAGTGACTTTGTTGTGTGGCCTTAGGGTAGATGTGTCACTAAGTGACTTGTTGTGTGCCTTAGGGTAAATGTGTCACTAAGTGACTTGTTGTGTACCTTAGGGTAGATGTGTCACTAAGTGACTTGTTGAGTACCTTAAGGTAAATGTGTCACTAAGTGACTTGTTGTGTACCTTAGGGTAGATGTGTCACTAAGTGACTTGTTGTGTGCCTTAGGGTAAATGTGTCACTAAGTGACTTGTTGTGTACCTTAGGGTAAATGTGTCACTAAGTGACTTGTTGTGTACCTTAGGGTAGATGTGTCACTAAGTGACTTGTTGTGTGCCTTAGGGTAGATGTGTCACTAAGTGACTTGTTGTGTGCCTTAGGGTAAATGTGTCACTAAGTGACTTGTTGTGTACCTTAGGGTAGATGTGTCACTAAGTGACTTGTTGAGTACCTTAGGGTAAATGTGTCACTAAGTGACTTGTTGTGTACCTTAGGGTAGATGTGTCACTAAGTGACTTGTTGTGTGCCTTAGGGTAAATGTGTCACTAAGTGACTTGTTGTGTACCTTAGGGTAGATGTGTCACTAAGTGACTTGTAGTGTACCTTAGGGTAGATGTGTCACTAAGTGACTTGTTGTGTACCTTAGGGTAAATGTGTCACTAAGTGACTTGTTGCATCACTTATGTAACATGTTGGGTTTCCAAGTGACCTGTAGAGAATATGTTTTCAAGTAAACTGATTGCTTGTACATTTTTGCACACAATTTAAATTAAAACAGAAATAATTGTTCTCCTTAATTTTCTTCAGCCATGATGAACCGTTCCCGAATTGATGGCCGTGAAGTAGATGTGAAACTGTATCGCTAAGAGGATGGAATGGTATTGCTACTTTAAACATGTAGTAATCTGTACTTGCGGACCATCGGCAGTTATATTGCCTTCATTTTGTGGATTTTATTACTTTGTGGATCTAATATTTTGGCTTGGTCACAAGAAGTTCTTTTTCCTACGTGGCTTATTTTATTGGATTTTTTTACTATGAGGATGATTAAGTTTAGACTTAGAACAGTCGAACTATGAGTCATTTACATGTAGACAGAGAAGTGTCGATTGTGACAGTATCGGTTGACAATGTCAGTTGTGACAGGGTGACAGCAATGATTTTAACATGTTTTGTGTTGTTTACATTCAGAGCCATATTGTTGAATTTGGTCGTCTGTGCATTTTTGACATAGACTATACTTATTTTGTTTATGTTTAGTCATTTGTTGTGAAGATACTGGTATCTGTTTGGTAATTCTACATATTTTCAGTGGTTCTGTTATGTAGGCATAACATTATTTGTGTCATCAGAATACTATATTTGTGGATTTAGATTTCTCGCTATTGTCGTATACATAACATTACATTTTCATGGTCAATAAATCATAGTTGTTATAAAACTTACAAGTAGTTGAATTTGTGTTGTTTGTTGTGAATTTGCAATGAAATGTGAAAGGAGGGTAGAAGAGGGTATTTCTATGGGTGACAGTCAAAGTTACATTCCAGATTTTTTACAACTGGAAACATTGCATTTTCAAGAAAAACATGTATTATGTTTTATGTCACTTACAATGAGATCTGCTCTTGGAATTGTTGGGATAATTGGGAAAGAGGACTTGATTGTGTATAGATCTTGGGGAAATATGTGAATGCACTATAAATGCTATTTTCACAGGCTATATTTGAACATTACTCATGGTTGAATTTTGAACTTGTTTTGAATATTTATCCATCATTTATTCAATGTCATTGATTTGAGGAATCTATACATGTTCTTTAGTTTGTGAATTATATGTAAGTTAAATTAAACAACTTTCCCTATGTTTGAACAATGAAAAGGTATATTAGCTAACAAGAAATTGAAGGTGTAAGTACTTTTGTAAATAGTTCAAACTGTTAGAATAGCAAGATTCAAGTTGTTTACATATAAAGTAGAAAAATTCTTTTATTTTCACATGTTTTAATTAAAATGGTTTTAACGACTTGATAAAGTGTTTGATGAGACTGAAGGTATGCAAATTTTGGTATCAATTAATGGTAAGAGGTTGATGCTTATTGGCTTCTTTACCTGTGGTCTGTTTTGGCGCTCTCTAAAGAAATGCATGACATGGGCCAGTTTAAAGTTCATTTGCGTCTCTAGAAAGTGATGGGCAACAGAATTCAGAGAAATAGAAATTTAATGGAGACGGATGGGTGAACTGATCTTTTTTAATTTTTATCAATTTTTCTGATTAATTACAAGATGGATGTTCATGGAGACATTTGGGCTTAGCAGCTGACCCAAGGTCATTCCATATATGATTTTGGAGGTGTTCGGTGTTTGAATCTGTGAATCTTTTTTTCCCTACATATTTGAAATGATACAAGTTTTTGTTCTATGAAGATGTAAAATACTGGCAATTTTGGTTAGAAAGCTGGGGAATTTATATGGTAAAGACTGATATAACTAGATACATTCATGCATTCCTTTCCATAACTTCAGGTTGAGATTTTGTTTTTCAGGTTTTATTATTTATTTTTTGTCATTTTGTTGTGTTGATGACTTCTTGTTACAGATGATATGGCTGAAATTCCAAGGAATTCCATCTGTGTAGATTGTTATTTGTTGTTTTCTGTTACATGGAATTTCTGTGGTTGAAAGTTGAAGACGATTCATTTACCATCACTTGAAGAGACTCTAAAAAGGCACGGCTTATTTTCCAAAGCGTGTCGGGTCATCTTGGGGTCAGGATCGTGTCTATTATTTGAGTATTATTTTTGTACATGTTACTTTTATTTTGCTCTGTAGATTTTAAATATGAAATATTTCTGAGGTTGAAATGTTTATGGACAAACCAACATTGATAATTGAGATCGTTAGATTTTAAACTTAAATGATTTCTGAGGGTAACGTTTCTTGGACAAAGCAACCGAGTTTGTAGCAGCAATTTTACAATAGATCAATGTCTAAATTAATTAGCTGAAGTAGTCATACTTGTATAAAATGAATAACTTAGAAGACAAATGATGAATATTGATGGTATTTGTGTATTTTTACTATTTACATTTAAATTTATTATGTATTGTTTAATCTCTGTGAGATTTACTTCCTAATTACACTGGGTTGTGGGTGTTATCGTTTTGCATGACGGAGTGTTGTTTACGTTTTTGAAAAAGGCGTAAGTGGAAGTCAATATGGTATTGCATTTTATGATTTGCCACTCTTGACTCAGAACTTTTAAATATTTGGAATATTGGGTGTAGAAATATTTGTATTAGTGATGCGATGGAGATCTTATTGCATAGTTTGTTGTTTAATACTTGCTATTTTCAGTAATACATGTTTCATGTTGTCCAGGATTTGGCTGAATGCTGGTATTTCCTTCTCCGTGGCATTTCACAGAAATCCATTTTCAAATGACTCCAATTGTGGTTTTACAAGAGCAAGTTCAAGGAAGAAACATTAAAATGGGTTTTTCTTTATTATGGTTTTATTTTATTACCTTTTTTTTCGTAGAATGTTGAATTGTTGGCTTATATTTCAAAATCGTTGCTGTTGGATAAATTGATATTTGTGTAGATTTGATTTTCACTATAAGGAGGACAGGATTTCAAGTTACAGTGACACAATTTTACCTGTACCTTGAGGAATATCTCCCCTTTTATGTCACTACCAAATGTTTGAAGATGAAAATTTAGCAGTTTTGTTTGATGATAACTTTAAAAGATTGAGATGACATCTTTTTTCTAATCAAAATATCCTTAGTTTCATAGAAAGTTAAATGTAAAGAAAATTTGATTTTTTAATAAATCCGAAATTGCAATTCAGATATGTGAATAAGTTGACAGTAATGATATTAATAAATCTTCATTTTTTTGTAGAAATCCAAAGAAACTTGCTGTGGAAAAGCTTGAAATGAAATGGTCAGGGTGCAGCTCCCATGCTCCATATATTGGAATCACATGTTATGAAGTAAAATAGGTAATCAAATGTAAAGCCATTATCAGAAATTTGCATTATTTGGCTACTTATCTTAAGCTCACTCGGACAAAATGTCCAATGAACTAATGTCATGCACCAAAATTATCAGGGGGCCACACATGGTAGTTACATTCCATTTTAAGCAGATTTTTCGTGTGTTTTACAATTTTTTGCACAATTTAGAAAGCTATCATAGATAGTGGAGTGCAAAAACATTAATGTTTATCTACAGATAGTCATCATGTTTCAGTTTTTCTTTATGGGAGTAGTCCCTTGTTAGCCATATACAAAATTCCAGTAACTACTATAAAACCTGCCATAATGAACACCCTGAATCAGCGGACACCCTGTGATAATGGAGATTTTGTCCAAGTCCCAGCTTACATGTTATATAAGACTACATCTGTTTTAAATAAATGGACACACTGAACAAGGGATACAGTTGTTGGCCCAGATATGCATAATTTCTGTATTTTTAACCTTGAATTAGCAGACAATTTTCCTATGATCAACTTCCATTGCCAGAGGCAATGTCCTGACTTCTATCTTGAATAACACTCCTATAATCTTTTCTTTTGTGTTTTTGCTTGATATTTATTTCCTTGCATTGCATCGTAACAGTTGATAACAAAAACAATTGTGTTGATTTTACGTATGAATATTATAGCAGTGAATGGTCATCCTTCATTCACTGGACACCTCTATAATAGACAATTTGATAAATCCGGCAACTGTCCACTAAACACAGGTTTTATTGTATGTATATATTAATATATCGGTTTCTCTTATTGGGATAATTTGTAACTTGTCAGGTACAAACCCCTATATACACTCCTAGACCATGCAGGTTTACTTAGGTGAGATACTTGTTATTTAACAGTTCTGTTTTACTTATTCCCACAGTTTAATTTGATATTTAGTAAATGCCAGATTTATAATCCCAGCACTTTGCTGCTCAGATGTTAACTCTATGGCTGTAGCAGTTATACGGCTGGGAAACATCAAGTCCAGAATTGTGCCAGGGTCATTAATCTGACATGATATGTGACTGTGAATACTTTCTGGTACAGAGTGTTTAA
The DNA here is from genome assembly GCA_030159075.1 of Atrina japonica. Lineage (NCBI taxonomy): Eukaryota > Metazoa > Mollusca > Bivalvia > Pterioida > Pinnidae > Atrina > Atrina japonica. The sequence continues at coordinate 28,811 of BROG01000106.1, read as the reverse complement.
GAGATTTTCAAGTACATGTATTGTTTTTGAAAGATGAAGGTGACCAGCAATGAGAAATATGACTTTAAAATTATTTGTTTTTATAGTTAAAATATAAAGTAATGATGAAAGTTGGAGGGACAGAAAGTTTCTGGTTTCTACTTTTGTTTGTTGGAGGTTGTGGTTTTAGACAATGTCAAACAGTTTCTTGATTTTAAATTGTCAAAAATATTTAGACTGAGTCACAACAAATATATGTTGCAGCTTATTGTAATTTACCCATATTCTCTTCATTTGAGTAAAAAATTGTCCTTAGAGATGAAAGTATTTTATAATACAAGTGTATACCAAGATGACATCTAGGCAAATTTTCTCATAGGCAGGCAGGTACATGAATAAATGCCAATTGCAGTCCAAGTAATGATCCAAGTTATTTTTGTAATATTTACAGGTGAAGTCGTATTTAATGTGTAATAGTCGAGTGAATATACAAGAGGATTTCATACATGCACTGACGTGGTCATGGCTTTTTACTTACACAGTGAAGTTTGCATTACCTATAAATCAGGTAAGAGGTAATCAAATTTACAAATCAGTATAATATAGTGAAAAAAAATACACATATGTTAACATCTGATGATCAAAAAGAGCTAGATTCACACCTCTAAAGTGGTAGCATTGCACGCAGAATTTTTGCAGTATTTCAATGACCATATTTCTTAAAAAATATTAGCTCAAACAGTGATGGCCCTGAAAACTTTTTGTTTAAATTATTGGCAAACTTGAATTTTCATTGGCAAAATTAAAAATCCCAACAAATATTTTTTTACATCTTATTTATTTAGATATTATCATTATTATTACAGATAAGGGGTCAAACAGTGATAGCCGTAGGTCTGAAAATGTGTTGGCAAACTTCACTTTTCAATGACCAAAATTGAAAATATTTAAAAAAATTTTTTACATCTTATTTAGTTAGTTATTTTCATTATTATTGCAGGGCAGGGGCCCTTTAATTAGTTTTCTTGTCTGCTATGCATTATTCTAATTAATAAATGATTTAAAAAAATGTAAATTAGTGCTAGAATCTAGTTAAATTGAATAGAAATGACAAGTAGGCTACATAAAGACATTGAGGTTAGTAACGTGCCAAACCCATTTTCTGACCTAAACAAATTCTGCCAAATTCAGCCACGTAAAAAAATACTTCTGGTTCTCATACACCGCTGCATGCAAAAAGAATCGCCGATGAAACCATTTTATCCACATTTCATAAAAAAATCACAGCCACGCGACAAGTAAAAATGTCGGTCATTTCAAAAGGCTTAAGTTTCAAAAAGGATCCACTTCCTTCTGTTTGTAGTTCAAAATGCATTTTTAAAACCCAATTAGAAACTTCAACAATTATTTTATTGACAATTCAACATGTAAATTTTTACCTTATGCCCAAAAAGTCACAGAACACTGTGTTTTCTGCTGTTGCTTGCAGTTTATGGAGGAAGTGTGAGTTGGGTGTTATAACTGAATTTCAGGATGTGTTAAAATGATAATACATGTAACACTATATAGTGTATAAAAGTTTTAAAATCTGAATTAAATGTAGGTGAATGATAAAAGTAAAATTAGTTACTGTAAATAAGATTTTTAATGAAATACATAAAAATAGATAGCTATTATTTTCAAAAATGAAAACTTACTTTTGGAATTTGCATTGATTTTTAAACACATAGTAGAACTAGGTACAGGTTTGTAAAATAGTGATGATAATGATTGATGATAATTATAATGGTGCATTTACAATTAATTTTCTTGTAGTTGCAAAACATTTTTATGTTATGATAAATATAGAATCTTTTAGCTATTTTATATTTTTGTTGAGATCTCAGTTTTAAAACCAAGTGAACAAGACGATCACACAACATTTTGTGACATTTTTTGTTGTTACATAATGTTGTCATGTTTTCTTTCCTTCAAGGTATATAATCAACAATTTGGAAATAAAAAATAAAAATAAAATACCTACCTACCTTGCCCATTTTGGAAGGTTAATTGTCTGAGGACCAGAATATTTTTTTTACATGGCCTTACATTGATAATTGATGTAAATTGATTTCATCCATAGCATTAAATATTTTCAAGACCAATTTATTGTTGATAAACTTTTTATTTGTCAGTCGATATGAGCGGCAATCAGTCTTCAAGATACCTTTACATGTCAAACAATGTCATTCTCATTCTCTCTTTTGGGGTTAAATTACAACTTTTATCACTTTAAGTTTGCATTTCTGATAATGTGAGATGCAATCATAGTTAATGATAAAAGCGGCCTCATATTTTCAGGTCCTTGTTGGACATATTTACACATGATGACGTTTACTGAATTTTAAATCTAATTAAAGGATTATCAGGAATTAATTATTATCCATGGATGATGATTGGGATATCACAGGAGGTATTAACTACAGATGTGGATAATAAGGCGTGACGAGCAGTTTGCCATCGCTGGAGGTCTGGGCACTGTCAAAACAACACATGGCCACAGGTATGTAAATATAATGAACTCGAGGATTAAATGTACATATGCAGACTAGAATAGCATATTCTGGAAAATATACTAAGCTTTGGTAGAAATGCAAAGAAATCGGAAGTTTTGGCCAGCAAAGCTGTAGGCGGAAGATCGACCTTAAAAGCAGTAGACTACCACCGAAATCGGTAGAGTTAACAACATGTATGTTAATATGCTGTAAAAATCTGACCACATTTTAGAAACTACATTTCAATGGCAGATTATTTTTGTTAAAAGTCAGTACTTGTTCTTAGAAAAACAACTAACTATAAGATAAACTTAAGAATTGAATTTGGTCACTTATTGCTCAATAATGAACTTATAAATGAGGGTGCATTTAAAATGGATTGTTTATTCATTATGACTTTATTTACTGTCACAGTAGACTGGATATAACAAGGTTCTTAGGACTTGAAATATCTCGTACTTATAGTCTGCTATTGCAAATGCAGGCCTATGCTGATCTCTTTGGCTAAAAATCACTATGTAGCACTACACTGTATTCCTATGTAGGACTACACTGTATTCCTATGTAGGACTACACTGTATTCCTATATAGGACTACACTGTATTCCTTTGTAGGACTACACTGTATTCCTATGTAGGGCTACACTGTATTCCTATGTAAGACTACACTGTATTCCTATGTAGGACTACACTGTATTCCTATGTAAGACTACACTGTATTCCTATGTAGGACTACACTGTATTCCTATGTAGGACTACACTGTATTCCTATGTAGCGCTACACTGTATTCCTATGTAGGACTACACTGTATTCCTTTGTAGGACTACACTGTATTCCTATGTAGCGCTACACTGTATACCTATGTAGGACTACACTGTATTCCTATGTAGCACTACATTGTGAACAATAAATAAAAAATGATTGCACTAAATTATGAATTTCTGTCTTAAAATGTTTCATTTTGCATGTTTGAATTGTTTTACACACTCAACAGTTTATCACTTATATGGTGGGGGCCAGATGACGGAGGAGAGAATGCGGATCCAGTGTAGGCCTACCCAGGAAGAGACCACCTGCCTTCCAAAAGTAAACTGGCAATCTCTCACAAAATCAGTTTAGGTTAATGTGAGACTCAAACCTGCACTGACTAGAGTAGAGACTTCATGGTATAAAGAGTGATGCTCTAACCACTCAGTCACAGAGCTTCAACACTGACTAGAGTAGAGACTTCATGGTATAAAGAGTGATGCTCTAACCACTCAGTCACAGAGGCTTCAACACTGACTAGAGTAGAGACTTCATGGTATAAAGAGTGATGCTCTAACCACTCAGTCACAGAGGCTTCAACACTGACTAGAGTAGGGACTACATGGTATAAAGATTGACACTCTAACACTCAGTCACAGAGGCTTCAACAGTGACTAGAGTAGAGACTTCATGGTATAAGGAGTGATGCTCTAACCACTCAGTCACAGAGGCTTCAACACTGACTAGAGTAGGGACTACATGGTATAAAGAGTGATACTCTAACCACTCAGTCACAGAGGCTTCAACACTGACTAGAGTAGGGACTACATGGTATAAAGAGTGATGCTCTAACCACTCAGTCACAGAGGCTTCAACACTGACTAGAGTAGAGACTTCATGGTATAAAGAGTGATGCTCTAACCACTCAGTCACAGAGGCTTCAACACTGACTAGAGTAGAGACTTCATGGTATAAAGAGTGATGCTCTAACCACTCAGTCACAGAGGCTTCAACACTGACTAAAGTAGGGACTACATGGTATAAAGAGTGATGCTCTAACCACTCAGTCACAGAGGCTTCAACAGTGACTAGAGTAGAGACTTCATGGTATAAAGAGTGACACTCTAACCACTGAGTCACAGAGGCTTCAACAGTGACTAGAGTAGAGACTTCATGGTATAGAGAGTGATGCTCTAATCACTCAGTCACAGAGGCTTCAACACTGACTAGAGTAGAGACTTCATGGTATAGAAAGTGATGCTCTAACCACTCAGTCACAAAGGCTTCAACACTGACTAGAGTAGAGACTTCATGGTATAAAGAGTGATGCTCTAACCACTCAGTCACAGAGCTTCAACACTGACTAGAGTAGAGACTTCATGGTATAAAGAGTGATGCTCTAACCACTCAGTCACAGAGGCTTCAACACTGACTAGAGTAGAGACTTCATGGTATAAAGAGTGATACTCTAACCACTCAGTCACAGAGGCCCCAACAGTGACTAGAGTAGAGACTTCATGGTATAGAGAGTGATGCTCTAACCACTCAGTCACAGAGGCTTCAACAGTGACTAGAGTAGAGACTTCATGGTATAAATAGTGATGCTCTAACCACTCAGTTACAGAGGCTTCAACAGTGACTAGAGTAGAGACTTCATGGTATAAAGAGTGATGCTCTAACCACTCACTCATGGAGACTCCTGTTTAATTTGGAAATTAAACCTACAATTTAAAGTTTAACAATGGAGTTGTTATTACACATTGTCTTAGACATAAAGCCAATTAATTTGTCATTTTAGGCAGAGAAAAAAAGTCCCTGCAGAGAGATGGAATATCACAATGAGGCTGTAATGGAATGCTGCGATCAAATTATCGGAAGAGTCTCTGTAGTTCAACTGGATAGATGATTCTGTGTCATAAAGAAATGTGATGTAGAAAGAGAATTCAGTTGTACAAAAAATTCTGGTGCATGATAAAGGCTAGATATTAAAATCCCAGTGAAAATATATGAACGATACTGAAAGTACTTGCGTCGGAAATCGTCCTTTGTAATGTACAATAAAAGCTGGAGATAATTTAGATTATTTCAATAAAAATTAAAAATAAGTTTCGTTTTATTTTATCATTTCACCAGCATCACTCAAGGTAATCTGTACTAATCTTTTACTGTCTGTGTGACCTTCTTTATCCCATTTACTCCTTAAGACACATTTGGACTGGTCTAACCCATTGATTTACAGGAGAAGACATTATTTTTCAGTAGTTGATTAGTTAAACTTTTACCCAAAACCCATTGGGGTAATTCTAGTCAAAAGTGGTACCAAGCATTGGGTGATGGTGATAAAAATTGTGTATCTGGTTTTGCAGATAGAGTCAAGACTTTACAGGCCTATTGTTACTCGGTGTATAAAAATTTTGGTTTGGTTTTAATTGTGGTAAAATCGAAAATTTATAAACATTTAAAAGCATTTTGTAATCAACATTTCACTGTATTTTGAGGTTTAAACATGAGAAAGCAGGCTTCATTTAATTCTTTACTAGGACATATAAAAAAATTAACATGATTCAAGGTCACCTCCAGAGTGTAGTCAATTGTAAAGCTTTATTGCATGCTCAACCAGGTAAACAAAAACGGATGTCTGAGAGTAACAAATTCAACAGAGAAAGAAAGTGATCACTAAATGGATTCAGCAAGATTAAGGAATAGATCTGGTGTAATATCTAACTGGAACAAAAGCAGGATATATAAGAGTGATTGGTTTGCATGCTGGAATGGAATTTTCATAGGTATTATTACACTATGTTAGTACCTCAACATCAACTAACAGAGACAAGGCTGTTGTCTAAAATTACTTTATGCCATTAGCCTATCATATGCATCTTCGGAATCTGGGTTAGTGCATTATAAATTTGATTTTACAGACAATACTCTTAAAAATGACATTGACATGTGATATTGATATTTTTTTTACATCAATACTGATAAGTTTTTTGTGGGGAATAAATTACATTTTTGAGTGACAATATGCCTTTAAGTTACCGATTTAAAATCAGTATTTGGACACCATTTATTTTACACAGTTGTATGATGTTTAAGGGGATCTTGCCATCGCTCAGTGGTCGAGTGGTTAAAGCATCACGCTTTGAACCATGAAGTCTCTCACTTCTGGTCAGTGCAGGTTTGAGCCCTGATTATTGTGAGAAAGTTTTCCAGTTTATTTGTGAAAGGCCAGTTGTCTTTTCCCGAGTACATTGTAACGGGGTTCTCTCCTCCACCATTAAAAACTGGCCACCACCATATTACTGAACAAGAGTTGTCAGAAGACAACAAAGCTTACCGAAATGGGTGTAAATTTTCAAAATAGATATCTGATTTTTTGTTTATTGTTGTTTAACGTCCCACTCAAGAATCTTTCACTCATATGGAGACGTCACCAATGCCGGTGAAGGGCTTCAAATTTTGGCCTATGCTCGACACCTATGGCCATTGAGCAGTGAGGGTTCTTTAACGTGCCGACACTCACTGTTACACGGGACCTCGGTTTTTACTGTCTCAGTCCGAAGGACAGGAGCGTATCCGGGTTGGTAACCATTTCACATACTTTCCTGCCCAATCCGAGGATCGAACCCGGGTCGCATTGGTGAAAAGCGAGTGCGCTAACCACTGCGCTACCCGGACACCCTTTTTTCAAAATAGATATCTGACTCACAGTTGTTAGGTTTTTAGTTCAGTTCAAAGGAATTGTAAATTTTTTATTCCTTCATCTCAGATTAAAAATGTTGAGAAGTAGGTCCAAGGTCAAGATCACTAGGTCAAAAGTCAAGGTACCAAATGAAGGCTCTTGTCACAAGAAATATCGAAGCTCTATCCCGCATGGACAAAAAAATATAGCCAAGGTAAAAAGTTTTTGAAAAGTAGATTAAAGTTCAAGGTCACTAGGTCAAATTCAAGATACCAAATGAAAGCTTTGGTCATAAAATATCTTTATTTGAAATATCAAGTTTTGTTTACAGATGACAACCATGATGATGATGCCGGTGGTATGGCATTAGCTCTTCAGACTTTCATCCTGACAAGCTAAAAATTCAAATGCTCATGCCCAATATCAACTTCCATTTACAAAGATTGGTCGGGGTCAGGTTTACCTAATCCTACTGTACATACATCAACAAAACTTACATGGTATATAATAATTAGATGATTATTCTGGAATTACTTTGCTGGTTTTTTTTTGGCAGTTTGAAGTCCTGATATTTGTCTGCACATTAATTAAACAATCCTGAAATAGTACAGATTTTATTGAACTGAATATTGTATATACAATTTGAACAAAATGATTTCCACATGATTGTAAACAGTAAACTTAAGTGTTAGTAACACTCTTTATAAAACAAATAATAGTACAGTCAAACTTGCATTAAAGGGGACCTCTGTATAAAGGGCACCTGCCTGTTAAGGTCATTGGGACAAAATGTGTATGTTTTTACAATAAATAAACTGTCATTATTCTATGATGGCTACTTTTGTCTGTTCCCTTGATTGGCCTTATAGACAAATATTGACTAACTGTTAATGATAATACTCTAATGCTACGTGTTCCTTTGACTGGCCTTTACAGGTTCCCTTGATTGGCCCTTATAGACCAGTTTGATTGTAATAGTTCATGATGATACTCCAATATTACATGTTCACTTGACAGGCCCTTAGAGACAAGCCTGACTAATTGTTCATAACGATAATTTAGTACTACAGGTTATCTTTAGCTTCATACTGTATAACAACCACAAGCTGACCTATGTACAAATGTTAGGACCTATATATATGTGAACCACTTTTTTTAAACCAGCATACTTCCAGGTTCTTGTAGGATGTGCATAACTTCTCTTTTTTTTTTTAAATGGGATTGAAATAAAAATTTCCAAGTAGTATTGTGAATTTTATTTTACCTGCAATTTTTATTTTTAACCACATGTTTTAGGAACATATGTGCAATACAAGTATTTTTATTTGTTAAAATATCTTCCTTTCTCCTTTTACATACTATAAGCTTAATTCCAAAGTAAAATTTTGCAAAAAATTGCCAAAATAAATGATCGAGACAATCGTTAATAAGATCCTGACAATGTTTATGATAACACATTTTGTCACTGTAAAAAAATCTCTTTTTTACTACTTATTGATATACAATAATAAACAAGAGATAAACACAGGCATAACAATTCTTAAATTCCTATATATTTTGTGAAAATTGCTGGAGAAATCCTAGTCTGACAATTATTCCCTTTCAACTGATTGATTCAATCTTGCAATTTGTATATACAAACCACACTGGACCTGACCTTATTTTCAGGAACTATATAGGAATACAGGATTTTTATGCATGTGTTGAGCTTTTAATTGTTATTGTACATCTAATAAAAGGAGAAGAGTTTTTTTTTTTGGTAAACACAGCTAATGCCCCTTTCAGTTTATAGGCTCAATAAGAGAGTGTGTATGGTAGGAACCTTGCTATAAACCACCTGACTGACTCAAAAATGGTCTGATCAGTGATGTTCTCTAAAGTTGGGTTGCAAACTTTGTGAATACAGTAAAACCTGTATATACTGCCACCATGTGTTCTTAATTAGCTAAATGACAAGTGGTCTTAAGCATGTTTAGGCAAGGTTCCACTGTATTATCAGATACATACTAGGATGACAATTATTTCGTCAGTTTTACATAATGAAATGTTGATGCTTCTCATAAATATATGAACAAACTACTTGAGTGCTTTGTTAACTATGATAATATTGTATTTACACATACCCACGTGAAATAATAAATATTCTTTACAGTATTTCATCAAAAGGACTAGAGGGATTGGCAAGGAACATTGAAATGATCAATATCTGTCTAGATTAAATATGCAAACAATTATAAATTAAAAACAAACAAAATAAGACCAAGAAATGCCAATTATAAATGTCAATACGTCAAAAGTATTATTATTAAAAAATTAGTAAATACATATGAAAAATACACACAAACATCTTCACAAACTTAAAACATAAATGTACAAAGTAACAATTTTGCATAATATCTTTCACAGTGTAAATTGTGATATGTTGGCTATGGTATTGATTGGCCAATTTGGGTTTCAGTTAGGGTGTTAATATTTGGCCACTTGTGTTTGCAATAGGGAACTTTCGAGTTAGCCTGGTTTTATTATTGCCAGTTGAGTGATTCTAGTAAAATGTTCCTCAATATTATTTCCGGTTTTGATAATATATAGATAGCCTCCATAGGACAATCGGTAAATGTGACCTGGGAGTGTTGGGAAGGTCCTCGGTTCGATTCCCGGTCTGTCCGCACATTTTTCTCTGCCTGATACATTTCAGTAATTTGGCATTCACATAAATAACCCACTGTGGTATGTTTTAAGAGTCTCTTAACATATCAGGAACAAAATTGTGAAGGCGTGAATAAATGCAGAATCATAACAGTAATCTGGGTTAACTCGAAAGTTCCCTATTCGATTACCCTCAAATATTGGCTTTGTCTATCATTCCATGTGGCTGGAGTTTCTTGTTATGGTTGTTAACATTATAAACATCTTATGATTTTCTGGCCTTGAAATACATATATATTTCAGACAATTAAATTTTGGCCACTTTATTAGGGGTAGCCAAAAATAAACCATGGCCGAAATATCCCAATTTTCAGTACTCATTCTCCGACATCAGTGGAAATGAACAAAATACCAAAAAAATATAAGAATACAGGCTCGTATTTGTGTGTTTTCCACTGACAGAACTCGAATAACAATTTTGCTTGAAAATTAACTCATTCGTCCGTAAAAACACATTTGAACGGGTTTTAAGTTTTTGATTTACAGAAGAGTCCAATGATTTTCAGGGGTTTATGAGTTAAGGAATCCAAATTATGGATATCAAGATGCTAGTTCACAGGTTACTGGGTACAAGGTAAAAATTTAATTTCTTGTAGTACCCTTTCATCCCTTAATATGTGGTATGTGTTTAACTCCAGTCTATTAAGGTATGTTGGTTTGTAAGGGTTAACTGTTTAAATTATTACTTGACAAGTTGACCAAAAGTACATAAATAACTGAAATCACTACAAAAAAAACCCCAAACCCCAAAAAACAAAAAGGATACATGAAATCTAGATTGCTTTAGTTCTTTTCACCTCAACATTTGCAATTTTTAACACAATACAGACGGTGATAATTAACAGAAATAAAATAATCAGTTTCACAAATGTTATCCCTTAAATAATACAATGTAAATCAATGAAATAAAAAGAGATATGGAAAGACCAATGTGTCTGGTTAAATATATCAAGAAATATAAATAGCTAAAGACTGGGGTATATCTTATCAGTTAAATGAAAACAGGACCATAACAATATGATATAATACGGTATTTTACCAAAAAAAATCATATGCATAATATTTCTTATAAAAACATTCATATGTTTAAATGTGTATCTTAAAAATCATTCTTAAAGAATATATTTCTTTCAGTTGATAATACATTCCATAATGTAATTTAATACATAATCCCAATTATAAACTTTGATACAGTAGAACGTGTCTCAAAAAACCACCTGTCTTGTGTGACCACATTCTGAGACCTACTTAATTACAGTATGTGATCCCTTAGATAAACATCCTTGGAAGACCGCCTGTTTTGTAAGACCACATTTCTGTGGCAGAAGTGGGGTAATCTTTCAAGACGGGTTCTACTGTACATAGCTCTGAAAACATTTACTTTCAGCTCCATACAAATGCAGGGCAATATAGATATTTAACAATATCAACACACACCAGTTTACAGTCACACAATATATCTATGGTGTTTATATCACAATAGAATCAATACATATCTAGACAGAGATAGTAAAATTCATATAACCCAATGGGGCGGAGTCTTGTGAACCCTTTCTTGACCTGAACAAGTTTAAATTTTACATAAAACATTAAAATTACTCTGTCAAGAGTAATGGCTCTTATTCGTCATCATACTATGGTTATTGAGTTGCCAGTGAAACACTTTTTCCCGTGAAGTCTGTCATAACCGAAAAAAGAGTTAGAATTAAAGGAGCATTAACTGTATTTTATTCCAAAAAAATTTCTCCATTTTTACTACTTATATTGATATACAATAACAAAAAAGATATACAGAGGATGCTCGAGGCATAAACGTTCTTAAATCCCTATATATTTTGTGAAAATTGCTTGACATATTCAGGTTTGGCACCCCCTTCACTTGCAATTGATTAACTCAACTTTACTATTTGTATATGAATACCAAACTGGATCCGACATATAGGAATATAAGATATTTTATCCGTGCATATAGCCCTTATTTGTTATTGTACATCAAGTACAAGTAGTAAAAGTAGAAAAAAAAGAATTAATTGTTTTGGTAAACACAGGTAATTCCTCTTTATCTTTATGATAATCAAAAGGTTACTCCGCCCCTCCAAGTTATGTGAATGGGACAATATATAACCTCTTCAAATCATACATGGACAAACATCCACAAAATATCACAATTCTAACAAAATGGGTATTAATACAGTTCCTTATTACACGCCAATTTCAATGTATAAATATATTGATATACATTCTTAAAATACACATTCAGGGCTGCTTCACTAAACACTCATGGCTTTAAACATATATTTCAATACACTGCATACTCAACTCATTCATGCCTAAAGACACGTTTGGACTGGTCTAGGTAACTGTTTTACAGAAGAGTCCATTGTTTTTCAGGGAGTGATGAGTTAAAGTACAACTAACATAAAGAGGCACACCCAGGTTCTGTCAAAAACCCAAACAAGACAGTCTGTTTTAAAAACTGGTTTCCACAGGTTTTAAAAACATTTTGCATAAGCATTGCATGTATGTATGTATGTGTATACATACATGCATACATAAGGTTTTACTGGATTTCATATAGGTTCTTTTATTTTTTAAGCAAATCCAAGAAAATTAAGAAATGGGATAACAAAAGAAGAAATTGTCATTTAAAAATATTTTTTTTTACAAAACGACAATATCAAAGCTTAATGCATCATAGGAGTAAATACCTTTTTGAATATTTAAATATATATATATATATAACACATTTTAAGGGACTTGTCAATTAGCACTAAGTGGTTCTCTTTTGCAGAAATAAGAAATAAAAGATGTCTTAGTTTACTAAGTAAAATGCCATCAAGATAAACAACATAAAAATATCAACAAAGATGTTCAAATGTAAAATTATGTAACTGACTTTGTACCAGTATGCATGGTACCACATTTTATTTCCATGCAGTAAGTTAATACTAATATTTAATATACATGTTAGTCCTTGTTGTCAAGGACATCAGCCATCATATATATATTCCTAAAACAGGTCATCCTTACAACTATATTTTATTTTCTCCTATATTTTTCTATAAGAACATCTATAATATTTATCAACTTCATTGATTTAATTTTTTTTCAATGATAAAGTTGGTTTTATTTTAGTATTTAAAATGAAATAGTTTAGGTACTGTTATCACATGACATATACCAGTTATCAACAGATATATGATATTTTCAACCACATGGTATCATTTATTATCTGTTATCACCTACCATAAGATATCACCTATTATCTGTTATCACCTACAATAAGGTATCACTTACTATCTGTTATAGCCTACCATATGATATCACCTATTATCTGTTATCACCTACCACATATCACCTATTATCTGTTTTCACTTACCATATGATATCATTTACTATCTGTTATGACCTACCATATGATATCATCTACTATCTGTTATCACCTACCACATGATATCACTTATTATGTTATCACCTACCATACAATATCACCTTTTATCTGTTATCACCTACCATATGATATCACCCTTTATCTGTTTTCACCTGCCATATGATATCACCTACTATCTGTTTTTACCTACAATATGATATCACCTTTTATTATTTCTCCTGCCATATGATATCACCTATTATCTGTTATCACTTGCCATATGACATCACCTACTACATGTATCTGTTATCACCTATCACATGATATCACTTACCACCTGATATCATCTACCATCTGTTATCACTTAATATCTGTTATATACTTTGTAAGTTATCACTATACATATTGCACATGGTTCTAGAACTGTATAGTTGTTTAATTTCATGGGGAGAAAATTTTGCAGTTTTTCTGAGAGGAACTTATTCACGGGTATCAACATTTCAACTAGACCATTTCCAAAACAGAAGTGTAATAGGAGTTGAACCAAAGCTTATAAACATTTTGTGATTTGTATTTATGATATCTGGTTATAAATGAATACATTTTGATTGGAAATAGCTTTTATAATTTTGATTGTTAACGTATTGTCTTTCTAATACTTAATAAATATAAGGTATTATATTCACAGGTATTAAATTTTGTGGTATTTTCTTTAACTGCAAATACAGCACAACTAAATTCTTCGCAACTATACAGTAGTAATCATTCCTCTCTATAATTATCAATGTTATCATCCCTGTAGTTACTAATTCATGTAGATATCAATCATCCCCATAGTTATCAGTCATCTCTGTAGTTATCCATGTTATCAGTCATCAAAATCATGATCAGATTCTTCGTCTGATTCTGGTGAAGTATCTCGGGTAAAATGACTGATTCTGTTCAAACTTTCCTGAAGCAGACGCAGATGTTGGTCACTTGGGGGTTCTAATTTGTCAAAGTTTCGTTTTTGGTCTTCACGACTAGCTGATGGACGCAACTTAACCCCTTGTTTTATTATATTTAGTATACTGTCCATAGGATTACCTGTGAATTATGAGACATAAAAATCATTCAATTAGCAGTAATACTACTACAGTCAAGACTATCTTTTAAAAAGACCTACAGATTTTGGTGGCATCAGACAGAGAGTCACTTGGCATGGACCAGTCCTCAAGTAGTGACAAACTTTACTTGTTTACAGTGACATGCCAAAATTGATGCAACTTTGTTATTTTTCTCTATATAATTTATATAAAACTACAATTTTTCAAAACATTTGTGGAGAGTCATTTCTTTATATAGTTTGATAAAATTCATACTATATAACTCAGAATATCTAATAGTTCTGTTATATAGCCTATTTGCTAATAATGTTCAAAATTTCTGTTTTCAAAATTCAGCAATTTAAACATAAAATTATTTTTTCATTTAAAATTTCCCTATTTACACATATTGAAAAGAGACATAAAAACACATCAGTAATTTAAAACAAAATATTGGGAATTTAAACAAAGAATATTAAAAAACATGTATGCGTAATAGTGAAAATTGTTTAGAAATTGAATGACAAAAGCCCTTGTAAAAGCTTTTGAAAAAAATGTGGTTTTATTAGCTCACCTGGCCCAAAGGGCCAGGTGAGCTATTGCTATAAGCCAAAGGTCCATCTGTTAACTTTTGCATTCAAACATCTTCTTCTCAAGAACCAGTAGGATAATTTTAACCAAACTTGGCATATAGCATCCCCATGTGATGCCGCATAAAGTTTGTGAATATAAAAGGGATAGGACCAATAGGGGCCCTGAAAGGGGCCAAAAAGGACCAAAACTTGGTACATCTTTAAAAATCTTCTTCTTATGAAACAATAATCAATTATCTTTCAAATTTTGTATGCATGACTGTAAAGTCAATATGTACAAAGTTTGCAAATGAAAATGGAATCTGTCCATATACGAGCCACCGGGGGGGGGGCGGGGGGGGGGGGGGGGGGGGGCGGGGGGGGGGGCTTCAGTAACACAGGGTATATTTGTATTACAAATTGTTCAATAACCCAAAACTGTTCCACCTTTTGTATACAAAGATATGTGAGAAAGTTGTTAGAAATTACCTGAGGATCATTTTGACAAAATTTCAAAGGTCAAGGTCATAGGCACTTATGTAAATGGAAAATATTAGTTTTTTTTGTGAACTTTTAAACATTTTTTACTACTTCTTCAGAACCATTGGACCAATTTGAACCAAACTTGACAGTAAGTAAAACAATGTAAAGCTGCATAAAGTTTGTGGATGAAAAGGGGCTAGGACCAAACATGGCTGCCATGGCTAAATATAGAACGAAACGAGTCAGCATATATATTTGATTTACCGTAATACAAGGATTTAAGTAAGGCAGAATGTTGTGTATATTACTCCCCAAAACGATGTCTGGACCCTCAATAACATTACCTGTGCGTCCCCTGGGATGCATATTTATCCAGCATATCCAATTTGTTCCCTGGTATGCATACTTATCCAGCCTATCCAATTTGTCCCCTGGGACACATATTTATCCAGCATATCCAATTTGAAATTGTTTTGTTGTAATTCCACAATGTCACGACTCGTAATGTTTCATCGACAGACTTCGGCAATTATCACTCTTTCAATTTGCAGTCAGTTATAGGATTCCCCTAACTATTTATAGCAACACGTGCGTTCATTACCTCGTTGAGGGGTAAACATATTAACTATGTGTGACAGCGGCATCATGCACGTATTAGCACTAGACCTTGACCATGGACATCAGAAAGTTTTTAAATGGTTCAAAAAAAATTTTTAATCAGAAAATAGGCCCACTGATGTTGAAGAAGAATAATCGATAAACAGCATGGCTGTGGATAATACTAAGAATGGACCGGGTAAGAAAAAAATAAAAACTAGTGGCAGTAACATCAACAACAAATTGCAAAAACATCTAAAATTGGCATATTGTGGACCCATGGCTTAAACGTTTGCCGAGTGGGGGTATGCAGTGTGATGTTTCTCTACAGATAAAAGGGTACAGAAAATCCATTTACATCCCGTGATGGCTGTTCAAATTATCAGAATTCAACTCTGAGTAGACACACAGTCTTGTATAATACTATTATTATTATTATTTTTTTATATATTTTATATATAATTTAATAATAAATATTTTGAAATACAACATAGCTCGATTACACGGACACCCATTTCACCTGTATGGACTCCTGGTCTCCAAAGTTGGCAGTCCCAAGGACTCTTAAATTTGAAATGCTATGTAAATCCTTGTCTAATACATGTATTTCCAAAATTATCAAAGCTAGAGAAAAAACCGTTACCTTAAAATGAGCGGCTTGCAAAAAGCTACCAATATTTAATTTGGTGGATATTGTCGGGTCAACCGTTATGTGAGTTATTTCCCCTTTTTTGGTGAATTTCATGTTTTTGGATGTTTTTTGACATAATCTTGAAAGGTATAATAAGTAGAGTAAAAATGAAATAAGCAAAGATCTACAAAAATGTCAACAAGGTCGAAATTGTCAGGTTGCCCCTTATGGGAGTTTTTCTCCTTTTAAGTGGATTTTTCATGTTTTTGGATGTTTTTTAGCATTATCTTGGAAAGTAAAATAGGTAGAGTAAAAGTGAAAGAAGCAAACATGTTCCACATGCAAAGATCTACAAAAAAAATCAATTGGGCCAAAATTGTCAGATTGCCCCCTTATAGGAGTTATATCCCATTTTAAGTGGATTTTTCATGTTTTTGGCAGTTTTGTCCTATTATCTTGAAAAGTATAATAGCTAGAGTAAAAGTGAAAGAAGCAAAAATTGGGCCGAAATTGTCAGGTTGCCCTTTACGGGAAATATTTCCCATTTCAAGTGGATTTTTATTTTTTTGGATGTTTTTTGACACTATCTTGAAAAGTATAATAGGTAGAGTAAAAATGAAAGAAGCAAAAATGTTCGGCATGCAAAGATCTACCAAAAAATCAAGTGAACCAAAATTGTCAGGTTCAGTATGCAAAGATCTATGAAAAAGTCAACAGAAATTAAATTGTCAGGTTAATCCTTATGGGAGTTATCTCCCCTTTTAAGTGGATATTTTCATATTTTGCACTGTTTTTCCCTATTGTTCAGTGATCACCACCCTGCTTTTGGTTGCTTTTCAGTATATTGTTAGTAAAATACATTTCACTCAGGTGATTTTTAAGGTCCAATGAGCCTACTGTTTTTCATGTTTATTAGTGATTTTATATATTACACATTTTTTAAGTTTTCTTCAATGTTGACCAATTTTGCCAGGTGAGCGACTTAAAGCCCCCTGGGCCTCTTGTATATATAGGATAAAATAACAGTTGCATCAATTTTTGTGCATCACTGTACATGTACGTCTTTTGTTTGCTGTATTTGTGTTGTACACTGATGTAAGTATATATATCATTATCCACAAATCGTAGAACAAAATCAGTTTAACTTTAAGTATCATATAGGCTAGATACAGAGTAAGTTGTGTTATATTTGTGCTTACCTATTATAGGTATCTGTTTCTATTTACTTCAACTAACTGGTTTGAGCTTGTTTCAGTATAAATATACATTGTGAGTAATATTGTATTTGTGCTTACCTGATGCAGGTATATTTTTCTATTTACTCTATCTTACTGGTTTGAGCCTGTTCCAGTTTAAGTATTTTAAATATAGAGTGAGTAATAATATATTTGTGCTTACCTGATGCAGGTATCTGTTTCTGTTTACTCTCACTAACTGGTTTGAGCTTGTTCTTACTGGCTAGGATTGTGGTAAGGTCTAGATTACCTCGGTTTGGTTTACTTTCTGACTCTTTCTTTAAATTGTTCTCAGTTTTATTTTTTTTAGTTATCACAATTTTAGATGAGGATTGATCTTCTAAAGGCATCACAGGTGGTGGTGGTGGTGGTGGTGGCGGAGGAGGTGGCAGTAGAAGAGGTGGGGGAGGTGGTGGGGGAACTGCAGGCAGTGTTGGTGATATGGAAGGTTGTAAATCTGCAGGTGACTGCACCACTCCAGGTGGTGTTGGTTGTTTATCATTTGATGGATCACAGATGGTCAGTGGTATCTGACCACTATCAACACTGTCTTTAGATTTTCTGGGTTTTGGCTCTGGTTTACTGGACCCTGGAGATGAAGTTTTCTTAGGTGATTTTTTCACCTTTGCTGGCATTTTAATGGTCTTTTCAGAATTACTGAGTGGTTTTGGCCGTTTTATCACATATGTCTGTTCACAGTTTCTTGAAGGGTTTTCTGGCTCACTAGGAGTCAAATTCTTCTTCTGACTTGGTGGTTGATATCTTGGTGGCTTTATAGTTTCTGGTGCCGGGTATTTCTGAAATATTAATCACATCCTTCAAACAGTCGACATGTAAGAAAATATTTTATTTAGATATGTAACTGGGCTGGGTTGATAAAAATACTTTACCTGATGTTATGTACTAGATGCCATAAATTTTTATACTGGAGTACAAATTGAAAAATTTGAATAAGTTTTATATTGTACAGTAATTGATCTATTGCCAAGTGTCTGACACATGGCTGTCCATGTGCTTTTTTGACTTCATTCGATTGTGATGTTATAATCACACAAGTGTTTGACAGGCCATTTAATTGTGACATCATAATGGGAAAGTTTGCCAAAAAGTGTCGTGTCAGGCATTTGGTGATAGGTCAACTGCATATATCATGATCATATGCTTAGTATTCTGATATTCACTTTAGTCTGATCAAATTACTGGTAATTTTGTCCCAACATATTTCAGTACATGTGTATTACTTTGTAGGCATTTATATCTTGTTTTCCAAATCTTGTCCACTCAAAATTCCAAACATAAAATTTGTCCTGTGATGATGTAATTACTTAATTGGACACTCTGTATTCCGATCAATACTTGTTAACACAACCCAAGACTATGGACATTTAAAGGGATAAATGACATAAAATGCTTGTTAATACACCAAAAGATATAAGATTATGGACATTTAAAGGACAAATGACATAAAATGCTTGTTAATACACCAAAAGATATAAGATTATGGACATTTAAAGGGATAAATGACATAAAATGCTTATTAATACACCAAACGATATCAGATTATGGTCAGTTAAAGGGATAAATGACATACATTGCTTGTAAGT
This sequence comes from Atrina japonica, assembly GCA_030159075.1. Taxonomy (NCBI): domain Eukaryota; kingdom Metazoa; phylum Mollusca; class Bivalvia; order Pterioida; family Pinnidae; genus Atrina; species Atrina japonica. The sequence continues at coordinate 9,586 of BROG01000106.1, read as the reverse complement.
ACACCAAAAGATATCAGATTATGGTCATTTAAAGGACAAAGGATGTAGAATGCTTGTTAATACACCAAAAGATATAACTGTTTTGCTACAAAGATTTTGTCTCATTGTATCTCATTTTCACTTGTTGGTATGGTAGTGTTCATTGAAATATATGGGTCTTAAAACAATACACATAATGGAATATAGCATATATCTACATGACCTATGTTTATATTGTTCAACCAAAAATCTTCTACAATCTGATGTCTGTCTATCCAAATATTTTAATTGGTCCCATTACTCTTCAGTATAGTGAGTTATACTTTATCGTGAAGTTATGTTGTATAGTAATTACATTTATCATGATAGTATGTTGTAATTTGATTTAACATGACAGTACATTATAATATACATACATCATGACAGTAGTTTGTACCAGTAATTCACATACAGAAAAACCTGTTTTAGCGACCACCTGTGTACAAAGACCACCTGGTCACAATCAACCTCTATATAATGACCACCTCCCTATGTGTCCCTTGTGTCCCTAAGGAGGTTGTTATATATAAATTTTACTTTACACGACATGTGTAGTAATTTACAATATTACGTTAAATCGTTGTTTTACATCCCACAAAGTATTTTTCAGATGTATGAAGATGTCACTATCTAAATGTTGACATGTACTATGGACTTATATGGATGCAGTGAGGTTCCTTTTATATACTACACCTGCTATGACACAGGACCTCTGTTTTAAGTCACTTGTGACTTCACTTCATAGGCTGAGTGCATGATAGAACATTCATCGCCATTTGTAAAGTCTTTGGTCTGACCCGATATTGGGAATAAAATTTGGAACCTCCTCCTTGTGAGTTGACTTTTCCACCACCATAGCATGACAAGCAGTCCATTTTACATACATAATGGTGTTAAATTGTAATTTTCATGTTTCATGATGATGTTTTGTAAAATACATATACCATGATGATATATTGTAAGATGTAATTGTACATACAAGTATAACAACACAGTCTGTTGTAACTTACAGGTATATCAACACAGTCTGTTGTAACTTACAGGTATATCAACACAGTCTGTTGTAACTTACAGGTATATCAACACAGTCTGTTGTAACTTACAGGTTTATCAACACAGTCTGTTGTAACTTACAGGTATATCAACACAGTCTGTTGTAACTTACAGGTATATCAACACAGTCTGTTGTAACTTACAGGTATATCAACACAGTCTGTTGTAACTTACAGGTATATCAACACAGTCTGTTGTAACTTACAGGTATATCAACACAGTCTGTTGTAACTTACAGGTATATCAACACAGTCTGTTGTAACTTACAGGTATATCAACACAGTCTGTTGTAACTTACAGGTATATCAACACAGTCTGTTGTAACTTACAGGTATATCAACACAGTCTGTTGTAACTTACAGGTATATCAACACAGTCTGTTGTAACTTACAGGTATATCAACACAGTCTGTTGTAACTTACAGGTATATCAACACAGTCTGTTGTAACTTACAGGTATATCAACACAGTCTGTTGTAACTTACAGGTATATCAACACAGTCTGTTGTAACTTACAGGTATATCAACACAGTCTGTTGTAACTTACAGGTATATCAACACAGTCTGTTGTAACTTACAGGTATATCAACACAGTCTGTTGTAACTTACAGGTATATCAACACAGTCTGTTGTAACTTACAGGTATATCAACACAGTCTGTTGTAACTTACAGGTATATCAACATAGTCTGTTGTAACTTACAGGTATATCATTGTATTACATGTATTAAGTTATAGTTAACATAGAACATTGAGTTCAATTGCAATATTACATACATGTATATCATGATGTTAACTTATAATTAACATAGAACATAGTGTTATGTTGCACTTAACAAATCAAATCTGCTTAGAAAATAAAGGTGTATATGTTAATAAATAAACAGCTTTAATAGCATACAATTTTGTGGTTTCTTATCCTCTCGATAGCTTTTTTCCGCTCAAACTGCACAAAATTTTGTATCTGGTTTTCTTTTTCTTTCCTCTGTTCAATTTTCTGTAAAGAAAAGTGTTGACTATCATAAAAATCTAATTTTAAAATAATGTTTTAGATTAAAAGATGGGGAAAAACTCTTCAATGAGATACACACTAATTATCAATCAAGAAAATAGTTATTTGCTGTATTAGTGTTTTTTATTTAAATGCTGATTACCCCACACTCGAACACTTTTTTCTGTTGAGTTTAGTTTGCACATTTCCTTTATTTGGCATGTTTGTAGCAATGGGATTGGGCATGAGTATTTTGCAACATTATTTGTGCCCTTTTCCTAGTAATAATATCAAATAAATGCATCACAGATGACAGTATATGCATCACAGATGACAGTATATGTATCACAGATGACAGTATATGCATCACAGATGACAGTATCACAGATGACAGTATATGCATCACAGATGACAGTATATGCATCACAGATGACAGTATATGCATCACAGATGACAGTATATGTATCACAGATGACAGTATATGCATCACAGATGACAGTATCACAGATGACAGTATATACATCACAGATGACAGTATATGCATCACAGATGACAGTAAATGCATCACAGATGACAGTATATACATCACAGATGACAGTATATGTATCACAGATGACAGTATATGTATCACAGATGACAGTATCACAGATGACAGTATATGTATCACAGATGACAGTATCACAGATGACAGTATATACATCACAGATGACAGTATATGTATCACAGATGACAGTATATGCATCACAGACGACAGTATCACAGATGACAGTATATGCATCACAGATGACAGTATATGCATCACAGATGACAGTATATGCAATGATTAGATTACCATTTTCATACAAAATTCAAAAGAAGAACAAGAAAGACAACAGAAAAAGATGAAGGTGAAGATGATTATGATGATGATGATAGTGATAATTTTTTTATTAAAGGGGCATTAACTGTGTTTTTTTTCTCAAAATTTCACATTCCCTTTTTACTATTTAGACTGATATACAATAACAAAGAAGAGATGTACACAGGCAAAAAACCTTAAATTCCTATATATTTGGTGACAATTGCTTGAGAAATCCATGTCTGATACTTTGTCAACTGATTAATTCAACCTTATTATTTAAACATGAATACCACACTGGGTCTGTCCTAATTTTCACAAAATATATAGAAATTTATTATTGTCATACCTGTGTGTCGCCCTTATTTGTTATTGTACATCTAGTACAAGTGGTAAAAGAAGAAAAAATTGAAATATTTTTGTTTGGTAAACACAGGTAATGCTCCTCTGAGCTAATTAATTATAAGCAATAATCATAAAAGATAATGAGTCAAAATTCTAATGTTTCAAAAATTTCTAGGTGTTCCCTTGACTTAGCTTCATCAAATCTTTACTGTATATTGAATACTTATCCACTCTCTTTTTAATTAACAAATTTATAAAGACCATTTTTAAAGAGAATATAGAATCTGAAAATTAATTTCCCCTTGCACAATATATACTTTCTTTGTATTAAACATTTTTTCCTGTAAATATATGAAAGTAACAAAAAAAACCCAGTTTTAATAAGAAGTGCAATTGAAATATTTTCTTAGTCTCGGATAATGTAAAATTGGGAGCTCAGAGCATTCAGTGCTTTCAATACTTTGACTGGCCTATTATCAAAGTCTTACCTTTTGAATGACATGATGTTGATAAAGTTGATTTTCCTCCTCTCTCTTTTTACTTGCTTTTATCTTGTGTTTTCTTTCTAGAGATGCCTGTAGATAGTTAAAAAGATATGGAGCAGCTGAAAGTAAATTTCTGGTCATCTGTGTCAATCCTATCAAATAATTCCTGACCCACGAATAATGGAATTGTAATTTTTATATATGTTATTGCTCACAGGTATACTTATATATTTGCTCACAGATATACATACTGTATTTGCTCACATATATACCTACTATACATGCTTTACAATATACCTCTGTATTTGCTCACAGATATACTTACCGTAATTGCGTCATTGCTCACAGACTCTATTTGATCACAGATATACCTAATGGATTTGCTCACAGATATACTTTCTGTATTTGCTCACAGATATACTTACTGTAATTGCTCACAGACTCTATTTGCTCACATATATACCTTCAGTATTTGCTCACAAATATATTTACTGTATTTGCTCACAGATGTACTTACTATATTTGCTCACAGACACACCTACTATATTTGCTCAGAGTTTTACCTACTGCATTTGTTGAGATTTGTTAGTTAAAGAACTAATGACTATCTTGATGTTATTAGTACCTTTACGGTCCGAACTTTAGCTCTAGTTCTTGTAATAGATGTCAATTTATTTCTTAGTTCCACAACTCGAGGATCTGTACTTTGAGCTTTGATATCCTCATCAGAGCTTAATTCATCAACATCTTCAACAGCATCATAAAAAACTGGGATGTCTTCTTGATCTAAAATCAGAAATAATTGAAAATGTCCAGGGGTACAGTATTATACTAAACATTAAATCATATGATAAAGATTATATATGATACTCATGTAAAGTATTACAGAGTCTTGATTGCACTAATAATATACAACAAGAGTTGTCAAAGCTCATCAGAAATTGGTGTAAATTTTTGAAATAGGTTTTTGACCCACAGCTGTAAAGTTTTAAGGTCAAGGTGCATTACATACTTTGATTCCTTCAACCGTCAACATTCAAGGTCCCAAATGAAAGCTCTGGTCATAAGACATTTATATGTGAAATATTAAAGCCTTATCCCTCATGGCTTAAAAGATAGAGCTGAGGTTAAAATTTTGAAAAGTAGGTCAAGGTCACTAGGTCAAAAGTCATGGTACCAAATGAAAGCACTGGTCATAAGGAACCAATGTGTAAATATTAAAGCCCTGTCTCTTGTGATTAAAAAGATATAGGCCAGGTTAAAGTTTTTGTCTGTGGACACCGACAACAACAATGATGATGCCAGGGGTATGACATTAGCTCTCCAGACTAAGACTAAAGACCAAATCTGTCCCCTGATTACCCTACCTATCTACAGAATCTGGGTACATGAAATTTAATTTTTGTTTCTTTTGACATATAGATGCTACACTCCAAATTTGAAGAGAATTGGCATGTTGGCAGAGCAGAATTTACGAACTTTAAAATTTTCAATATTTATACATAATAAACATTCACAAACTTGAAACTCACATATGCACCACATACCAAAATAAAGCGCAGTAGGTTAAAGTAGGTTACTCGAGTCAATCTGGTGAACTAAAAAATTGTCTGTCTCCTTCACAAGTACCAATACAATGTAGTTCAATTACTGTATACCTAGTTATTTTCACCTTCATTACGGTACAGAGAACATATTCACCCTGTCTTAAGTTCACTCTTAATCACCATAGTCTCAGGGATGGCATGTTTATCCATTCTTCAATTACTTACATTGAAAAATTTTGAATTCATTTTAAATTTGCCCTCTTATCTCAGGAAGAAGATATCAAAAATTAATTGGGGGGGGGTTTCAGATGCAAACGGTATAACCATTTACCTTTAATTTTTCGGGTAATAGCTTCCATTTGATTTCTAGTCAGCTTCTCCTCTACATCTAATATCTTCATTTGCTGTTGGTAGATTTTAATCTGCCAATCAAATACTGTAGCTTCAAGCTCTTGTAAAAGTATAGCAGCTCCTGGCTTGTCATCTAAGCAAGCAATCTGTAGATATAAGTCAAATTTATCAAAATCAAACCATAAACAAAATATGCCAATTTGTAATACCATAATACAGAAAAACTCTGACATAGCGAATTCCTGTGGACGTTCTATGAAACATCGTTATAAGTGTACTTCGTTATACATTTATAGTGAATTTGTACCTTAAATATAACGAATGCGTTATGAAACAGCTAAATCATTTTCCATGAGAAAACTCAACTAAAATATGTATACCTACACTTGCGTAATCTTAAAGAATAGTGAAGGCTATTTCTGAGAAAAATCTTTTATTAAATTTATTTTATATAATTATTTATATTTATTGTTAAAATGAATTGTATTAGATCTATCTAATAAAAAATAGTGCTGCTGTGAGGAATTGAACCCCAATCGCAAGGTCGAAAAATGATTCGAATTTTTGACAGCACTATCTGATACTTACGAGATTGACAGGAACAAAACGGAAAATATGTTACATTAATGTGTTAGACTTCAGCGATATCATTGTTCTCTGGATTCTAAAATTATGAAGTTACTTGTATAAACTAGTAAAATAAATATATATAATACTGAAATTGTTTGTTATTTTGTATCACCAAAATACAAAAAAGTAAAAAAAAAAATTAAAAAAAAAAATAATAAAAAATAAGAAAATAAAAAACAATTAGGAATTTTGTATTTGATGTAGCCTTGTAGCTTGTATGTCAGAGGAGATCGATTGAATCTTTAAAAAATTATGAAAAAAAATCATTATAAAATGTTGGTTTTGCTTTCTATTTCAAGTCAAGGGAAACAGGAATTACTTTGTTGTAAGAGCAAATTCATTATAAGCCAGTTCGCTATAGACACAGGATTTTTGTATAGAGTATTAAGAAATCCAATGGTGAAATCACTTTTACTTAGCTGTAGCCGTAAATTCGCTAAATCTTTGTTCACTGTATTAGAGTTTTACTGTATATAGAGTGGAATCTCATTATCTTAAATTCATGGGAGCACCCTAATTATTTCCTGGTCTTCGAAATTCTAGATAATAAGAATATTAATTCACATATTGATCTATCCATAAAAATCGGGACTGGCCATTTAACTTTGATACAGCCAGAATTTCGACTCACTCGATTTTGACATAACAGGATTCTGGTGTATTTTAATATGACATACCTCTTCTTTTACTTTGTCTCTCTCTTGAATGTAAAGTTTTCTCTCATTATTCAACAGCTGTAGTTTTTCTAAACATGAATCTTCTTGTATCCTGCAAAAAAAATTATTGTATAATTGAGACTTTAAGGTAAATCAACACTTTTTAATACATGCAATAAGTTAAAAAAAACTTCTGTTGATGTTGAGATATATACTATATAGTGTGTTTTAAATATGTCTGATGCTGCCATGAAGTATTTCGCTTCTAGTCAGTGAGGGTAAAATCAGGGCTGAAACCTTATCATATTTTGTGAGAAAGTTTGCCAATTGACTTGTAGAAGGCCAGTGCTTCCCAAGTACACTGTAACAGAGTTCTCTCCTGCACAATTAAAATTTTGTCCCCATCATTTGACTAACAAACCTGGTAAACATAGGGTACTCACAGCAAAAACCCAAATGTGTCTCACTGTCTGCGGTAAACATGGGGTACTCACAGCAAAAACCCAAATGTGTCTCACTGTCTGCGGTAAACATGGGGTACTCACAGCAAAAACCCAAATGTGTCTCACTGTCTGCGGTAAACATGGGGTACTCACAGCAAAAACCCAAATGTGTCTCACTGTCTGTGGTAAACATGGGGTACTCACAGCAAAAACCCAAATGTGTCTCACTGTCTGTGGTAAACATGGGGAACTCACAGCAAAAACCCAAATGTGTCTCACTGTCTGCGGTAAACATTGATAGACCAGAAAGTAACTTTTTTAACCAGTTGTAAACTTCTGTTGCTAGATACAAATGTTTATAGGAAACCTTTAAGCTTGAGAATTCACAATAATCAATGTCAAAATACAGATAAACTTATATATAAAGACCCCCTTCAGGACACAAGAAAACCAGTCTTTATAGGGAGGTGGTCTTTATATAGAGGTTGATTTAATTCTGAACTGTGAACTACTACTTTGATTTACTTTAGAGATAGAACCACTGATACTTACCTGTGATATCTTTCAACCCCTACTAGCTCAAACGATGTCTTTCCAAATTTTGTTTTATCTTCTTCCATTCTTGATAACATATCTGAAAAATAAATTGAAAAAATTGTGGATGACACATTTTTAATGTTCAGTTTTCTTAGAATTCTTTGGAACACACACACACACATACATTTATATCAATTTCCTTTAGTGAGTAGTTTACTTGTAAATCTATTATTACATGTAAAATACAAATGTATATGCACTTATCTATAGTTCTGCTCTCACTGTCAATTTACTGTAAATGCCCCCTTTTTATGCCTATCAGTAGCTCACCTCTCACTGTCAATTTACTGTAAATGCCCCCTTTTTACACCTATCAGTAGCTCACCTCTCACTGTCAATTTACTGTAAATGCCCCCTTTTTACACCTATCAGTAGCTCACCTCTCACTGTCAATTTACTGTAAATGCCCCCTTTTTACACCTATCAGTAGCTCACCTCTCACTGTCAATTTACTGTAAATGCCCACTTTTTACACCTATCAGTAGCTCACCTCTCATTCTCAACTAACTTGTAAATGATCCCCTTTTATAGTTATCTGTAATTCTCCTCTCTTTCTCAATTTACTTGTCAATGCCCCCTTTTATACCTATCAATAGTTCTCCTCTCATTCACTATTTACTTTCAGAGATTCACTTTTAAATGAATTTCTATGAATGACAGAAAGTTACATTTTATGCCAATGAAACAATGTAAAATAAAAATAGGAATGACAAATAACACTTGTATATATTAACAAGATATACCTCTGCAAATATTACAAGTACGAGTGTAGTATTCTATGTAATATTTCTGTATGGAGTCAAGAGCTTCTTCGTAATGTCCTTGCCATTCTGTGAACATCTCCCCATACTCTCTTTTCACTCTAGCCCCAACATTTGGATTCTGTATCAGCTCTTTTGCTTCCATCACATTACTATAAGCTAACTCACGGACATCTAAAAATGGCTGCAAAAGATAATTATACAATGCAGCAAGAGCAATGTTCAACTTGAACACAGCCTCATCTTCTGCCTTGTACACATCTTTCATGTCCTGCATGTGACTTGCATTTGTACGAAGGAAAATAACATTTTTTAGTTCATCAACCGCCTTTTGTATTTCATCTTCATAACCTTGTCTTTTCAGTTCACTGATGTTTTCAAAGTATTCTTCAGAGCTATGTTCCTCAAAATCAAACAAAGTAGATATCAGCAATTTTTCTTTGCAAATTTCTAATGCATGTTTAAAATATTCTTCTAGTTCTGTGCAAACAGGGCCATAATCAACACTATTTTCCTCATATCCAAGATATGTCCAAAGTGACCTTGGCTCTTCAGGTAATGGAGGTAAGAAAGATCCTAGAGATGGATGAACATGACACAATAATTCATGAATTGCAGTAATTTCCCTGAAACTGAACATTCCTGAGCGACATTGGTATTCATTCTGATCACTAGCCACTCGACTGTGCAGACGACAGGTTACTGCTACTTTCTTTTTCATATCATTCCAACACACAAAAAATGCCAGCTTTGCTGTTTTCATATTATCAGCGAAAGGACCTTCTTTGACTACAAGCCAATCCTCTAAACTGTCCAGCTGATCTTCGGTGTCCATCTTCTCTTTTCTTCTAACTATCTGAGTGCTAATAGGTT